>JARHVA010001561.1:2730000-3322892 GCA_037957365.1 Torreya grandis | reverse complement strand
TATAGGTATTATCGAGGTGACCACAATGTTGAGGAATGCCCAAACCTATATGATAAGTTTGTGCATAAAGCCAAGCTTGATATGGATGTAATAATGATAAGATATGCACACAACTTAAACTTATGGATTTCAAATGCACATTAAAAAAAAATGGAGTAAAGGTCCATGTGTCAACATGTAGTGGCATGACTACATAGCTAGTAATGGTTCCCATGTAAGAGGCTAGCCCAGAATATGAGAAAATAAGACCTGATGGTAGGGTACCAAGCCTAAAATCCCCCATAACACCTTATCTAGATGGCTCATGCCAAAATGAGGTACTATGTGAACCCATATATGTGATTCAAAACTTAGAGGGAGAGCTTCAACTTACTCGAAACTGAGAGGAGAAAGCTCAAATAAAACTCTAAACATGTGAAGAGCAAGTTAATGATCTTACCAACATAATATCTTTCTTACATTACAAGGGAATTATTCAATGTTTAGCAATTTATTGGATGAGTGTGAGGAACAATAACCAATTGATGTACCTACACCAAATCTAGCATGAATTCATGAGAGGAAACTAGCCCAAAACATAGGGTACAATTGGGAACTAGTTGTTGATGCAAACATTAATGGCTAGTAGGTATGTAACACACTAGTAGATACATGAACCAAGGTCAGTATCATTACTATAGATGCCTAGTGAAAAATGGATAGCCTCACACTACAACCCTCACCTCATGTGTTGTTCATGGTGATAAAAACATGAGTGTAGCCCATGGGGATTCTACTTAATGTTGACATCAAGCTAATATATGTAAAGTTCTATATGGACTTTGAGGTTATTAATTTATTTAAAGTTGATAATTACCTAGCATTACTTATAAAACCCTATTGTTATGCCAATAATGCAAACATGTGTTGCAAGCAGTGTTACATGATCTTTGGAAATGGAAGTAAGAGTGTGGTGATTCCACTAATAACCAATCAAGGCCACCCCATATGTTTAAAGTGTTGATTTGATAGATAAATTCAACAAAATATACATTATCATAGTGCAAGACTTTAAAAACTTGGAGCCAAGTGGGGGAAACATATTGAGATAGGATGATGCTCAGTCCACATCTAATACCATAAGTATTTTTTGTGACTAATGGGTGCATAAATCATATGGGGTCATAGGAATAAGGTGTGGTTTGGTGAACTTGAACCCCTTATTTTAAAATGTGTACAATTTTTAAGGCTACACACCACAATTATAAACCTTCATGTAAAGGGACTGATAGAAGATGTGGCATGGTGTGATCAATACCCTAGCTCTAAAGTGCACAAAAGGCCCCACGTGATAAAATCAAGCCTTCCAAAAAGGTAAAGATCTAGATGTTGCATGCCACACCAAGGTAAAAATCAATGGAATTATTTATTCCTTCAGTACAATTTGTGCACATTGATTAAAGCATTCCTATGAACATCAATATTAAACACCCATTAATTGCAAATAATGTTCTGATATTGAAAAACATCTACTACATCCAAATTAAAGAGGGTGTTCCACACCAATAATGATAAACACACTATGTCACCTAGCTATGTTGGCTCCATGAATTTTGTATGTTCTAATATTAAACATAAAAATCATTACCAAAGATTAGTGAGATCTAAATTATGCACTTGCATGGGTGAAATAATTTGTAGGCATTTCAAGGGTTATCAGTGAAAGTTGTATTTGGACTAATGGCACTTGAACCATGATGAAATAAGGTTTATGCCATTTACATTATGTACTTTGGATTTGGTAGGTTATAATATCTAAGGTTATATTTTTTATGTAATAGGTTTTTGATGTCAAAGTAATAATATGTGTGCATCTTATAAGTTCAATCGAGTGAGATCTTTCATTTATAATCCTTATGCTATACATCTAAGTTTTTAGGTGAGGATTATTGTGCCTTTTTTTTAAATTCCCCCTTAGATATGGTGAAAATGCACTTTATGCCAATCAATAATATTTATATTTATGTAGGCATGATCCCATACATGTTGAGGAAAAGGTGCACTACGTGAGAGGACTAAGCATAGATTTTAGTGTGGGGTATGGGTTCCTAAAATATAAGAAGAAGCAAACATGCAGATCACACACAAGACCAAGAAAAAGATGACATGTAGAGAAATCCAAATAAGAGAGGCATGAAATTAGAGGAAAATAGAGGTAAAAGTAACATGAAAAGTCAAAAATATAGCACAAGGCAATAAACATAGGACTCAAGGATAGAAAATGACAAATGACCAATTATAAAGTTGATAACTCATAAAGGATGGCAAATATAGTGGATCTGTAAGGATTTGAATTGATTATTGTAAGAGTTAAAGGGATCAAGGTATGACTAAACTAAGTTATCCTAGCAAAAGTTTTGAAATGGGTGGGGAAAATATGGTAAGGATAGTTTTGAAATTACAAACTAGACTAGTCGATAACTAACCTCCATAACTATAATTAGGATCATTCGGCATAAATCAAGTGTCATTGTTAAAGTGGGTTGATGAAGAGGGTCAAGAGGTTTGTGATGTAGCCATTATAGGTAGAATCCATGAGTATTAAAGAGAGGATAAATATACAAGGGTTGAACTATTTAGGGTGTAGGCATAAAGGTAAATTGAGACATTGAACCAAGAGCTCTAGAAGAGAGTTGAAGATCCCCTATTACAAGCCAAAGGGTTGAAAACCCCATGTAATATTTGTTGTAGATTTTTCATTTCTTACTCTATGTGTGTGTGTGAGTATAATTAGATATGAGGTTTAGATTCCTTTCACTACAACCCTAGCCCTTGACACTACATAAATCTAGTATCATAGAAGGTTGATAGCCTTGGGAGAATGTAGGAGAAGAGGAACCTACATGCAACAAAAATAATAGTTATTGAGAAGGGGTGTTAAGCTGACAAGAGTGTCAACCAATGGATCAGTCATATGCAAAGTACCATCCAATTAAACTATTATGCAAAATATGTCAAGAAGTTCCCTTCATAGAGTGTGTATGGGCAGATGGTGAAGCGCATAAAAGATGACTCAATAGAGAGTTAAAATCCTCCATTGAGCATAGATTCATAGAGGATGGAAAGTGTAAGGAGTAGACCCAAAGAAGAATAGGAAGTGGGTCAAAGATGTGGAGTGCAAGTTTACCTGAGAAGGTATTTAGAACTCTATATAGGAAGATAATGTGTGATGAATCCTATGGATTAGTTCATTTAAGGGTTAGATAGACTTCAAGGAAAAGAAAAGGTGGCATGGGAAGTATAGGAAGTAAGTGATTTCCATGCTACTATATGTGGTAGTGTATGCTTAGACATTCCACAAGGTAGATAAAAGTTTCAAGGGAACCCAACTAGAAGAATATGGTAGGGATCCAGCCCTAAAAAGATGCCTTGGGGAATTAAGGGAATCGATGATGAAGGAGAGGCACATCTAGGTGTAGGCTATGTGGAGATAGTGCACATGCAAGAGGTAAAGGCAAAAAGTGAATATAATGCAAGTGTGTTTGTGCATAGTATAGAGGAAGTGCATATGTGGGTTTGTCATGAATGTAACTAAGATCCATAAGTAGTAAAGTTAAATACATTCACCCTAATAAGAGGATCCAAATGTAATGTGAAAGAATGCAAGGTGAAAAATGAGGAGAGTTGTCTAGACTTGTTTCACATAGTTTATTGGTAAACACTAAGTTTATCATGAGATGAATTGTGAATTCAACTCACCATGATAAGATAAGGTTGGGAATAACATAAATTTTCTAATTTCCATGAGAATAAGTAGTAAGTTGTTTAATGACTGATAACCAAGTTAGTGTGGGTTGATGTTGACCCTAGAGTTTACTCTGCTAAGAGTAACCAAGTCCATGAGTGTGCAAAACAAGTATAGCCAAAGGCCAAAACTAGTACTATAATTAGATCACAATATAGACCTAATGAGGATATCAAGAGAGCATGGTAAGCACCAACCAAGACATCATACATGCATGCCCCAACATTTTTTTAGTAAGGATGATGCAAGCCAACTAATATCAAGTCCATGTTCACAAATTAAAAAATAACAATATCAAGACAAACAAGACCATGTAAATCTAAGAACCACAACAAAGATCACAATATAAATGATGATAGTTATAACTCATAGCTTGATCCTGATAGGTACTTTATAGCTGATGATGAATGATGAGGAAGATGGACTTGAGGTGAGTAAGGCAATAGTTTACAAGTGCACAAGTTGTGTAATAATTGATAATGATGGTAGTTGAGTTACCAAGTGATAGGAAAAGCTCTTGGAAGCCTAGAAAAGGCAATCACTTGACAAAGATAAGGTAGCATGGATCCTTAGGAAAAAATGTTGCTCAAATACTTCTAGAGAGTTAGTAAACCAGAGGGATAATGTTGAATAGAGAAAAGAACAGTAATGATATCCTATAGCATTATAAGCACCTTGAGTACTTTGTATTATTGATATGAAAAGTAATAAACTACATTATTGATACTATGATTTTTATCTATGTTTATGAATGAATAACATTGTTATTAAGTTCATAATAACTATGTTATTATGTTGAAGGATGTTTTACTAGTTGATTGAATGGATTTTTTATGTTGTTGTTCATTAGTATGATTGTTTATTACAATGATTTAAGTTAATAGTATCAGGATCACTTTAGGTATCAATGTGTGAAATAATGTAGTTATTACCAATTTTAACTACCCCTAACCACACCCAATTTCCCTTTTTGTGATTTGGGTGAGTGTGCAAGGAAACTTGTGTGATGTGTCAGTGTAGAATGTAGATAGGTTAAGTGTTGGGATGAACATGAAGATTAGTGAATGAGTGACCGCTATACTAGCCAACGATACCTCCCAAGCTTAAAAATCTTGTGACACCACCTAATATTAATCAATATAATTTTCTTACCAATCAAGTCATTTTACAACAACTTTTTTATCTTTAATCCAAAGTTAATCTAATGGAACAAGGTTATCATAGAGTGGGTTAATCAACATACTCTCAAGAATTATTACATAACTCTTTGTCCCTATATATTTATACATATCCCTTACATATAGTAGTCATTGCACCTAATATTACACCATTTGATGGTAAAGGTTATCCAAAACATCTTAGATCCTTCCATGTTGCATCCTTAGATTATGCATCTAATGACAAGTTACTAACAAATCTTTTTCCTATGAGCCTTAATAGATTGTGTCTTGTGATGGTTTTATAACCTTACTCTACAATCGACACATGTTTCAATATTTTGGCTTGATGATTATTAACTATCTTCTTTATCAATATTAAGGAGAAGGACTCTTGTGCTCAAATTTAAAAACTCAAGCAAGGGCCTAATAAACCCATTAGTGACTATGTGATTCACTATAATAATATTCTTTTGAAAATGACAAATCCCATGGTTAATAATGTATTGTAAGACATATTCAATCAAATCCTACTTTCACCTACTCATGAGTCTATTGTGTTTAAATTTTTTTGCTCTTTCAATGTCATGTACTATATTGTTAAATATTGTATAGTTAAGCTAATTTCTAAGAAAACACTAATGGGACCAACCCTCCCACATCTTATAATACCAAGTGTCAAAGCAAACCACATCTCAAATTCAAGGCTAATGATACTAAAAATGAGGCTAAGACAATGGTCAATGTGGTTTCAAAACTTACTAATAGGCCTTTTGTTACATCTCCTCAATGGAGGTAATTTACATTATTGTCAAAACCTCCTCATAATGTGTTATAAAAATTAATCGAGTGCAACCTCATATCTCTCCCTCTATAAATTGAGGTTGACATGAAAAATACAAAACTTGAGGGGTTAAATATTAATGCATAATGTGATTAGTATAGATACATAATATGTTCAAATAATATGTTATTTTGTTTGAGGCATAATATACAAAACTTTATTGAGATTAACACTATCAAGCTCAATTATGTTAGCACACCTACTAATGATTCAATTATACAACCTAATGCAAAACTTAATATATTTTTGGACCCATTTATAAAACATGTGGACTAATAGACCAAGACTAATCCCAAGATAAATATGACTTACAATGTAAATCCTCATCTAAATTCTTATGCTACTATAATTGGGGAAGATCATCCTATAAACGGTCTTATTGGTACACTTACAAGCATACGTGTACAATAACATACAATCACATTTAATGAGCATGAATTTTTTTATGATGATTCTACAAATGTACCTACTGTCACCAAATATCACAACCTATAGGAATTTTTTCAATCCTACTCTAAGATTTGGGCAACATTAGAATACCTTTAGGCATGTGGGTTGCCTATAGTAGAGGTAGACCTCTAAGTTTAAGGGCTAACTCCCTAAATTGACCTTTAAGTGCTTGTAAACTATACTAATTGATTACTTGTGTGAAAATTGGATATAAGTATGCATGAAATAAATATAATCTAATGGTATTATACACCATGAATATTTACACAATCTCATCATACTCTTGCACTAAGAAACAAGGCCTACAATATTAGATTCAAAGTCCTAAAATATTCTAACATTAGTATATCAATATAGATGTGATATGCATGAGACTATTTAAAGTAAGTGTACCAAAGTTCATATTGTAGACTATAAGGACATTTGAGAACTTGAAAGGAGCCAAACACACTAGCTACACTCTATATGACTTGTTATAATGAGAACTCCTTGTACCAAACATGAAAGGACAAAGAGAAGACAAGGATAGTTATATATCAGTAGACCTCACCATACATCATTTTTCATACTTAAGAAAGATTTTTATGAACTCAAAACTATATTACATGTATCATTAAATGAAAAATTATAAAATCAAACTAGTAGGGCTTCACCATACATGGTGTGGAATTAGTCTACAAGAGCCAAAATGGCTAGTACTTATAGAATATGTGAGAGGAGAGACTTGAGGGTCACAGTGCAACTTGTCAAAGCATGATAATTAGTTATGTTGAATATTATTATATTATGAAATGAACCATGTAATTTATCTTTTGATAAAGGTCCCTCAAAGGTATGAAAACTCCTCAAATTTGGCATAGGACCCTTCAACTAGCTTCTTTGAATCTATCTTCATCATTGGCTTCTATTGAGCACTCCAAAGAAGAATAGGAATAGTTTACACATGTGAAATATGATGGGGGGGTTAATAAAAATATCCAACATGAAATGGATGTGTCCCTAATCACTGATCTTCTTCTAGACAAGTGTTCTCACTGCTTACAGTCACCATCATCCTTCTTTTCACTCATCCCTCAAACTTGTCATTCAAGTGACCTTTAGTTTTCCAATCCAATCCATACAAGGGGTGGTATGACACATTTCAAGATCCATCCTATCCATAAATCCATTATGTATACCTTAAAATGCCTCCTAGTTGGAGTTATCACCTCTTCATTTGATAATCACCTTCCATTCACTATGCCAGTTTGGACTGCCTAAAGTGAAGGTGCTTGTAGAGGTACCTATGTGATTAACTAAAGAAATAAATGGATATGAGGAGTTATTTTAGGTCTCACTTGGTATTCCAAAGTGATTCTCATCTTTAAAATCTCCTTTTTACATAAAAAACATTAAAATATATTAATAAAACCATTTTTATGCCTTATTTGTATAGATAAGGTACAAGCCAATCTAATGAGAAGAAGCCTGGTGGAGTTCTCTACAAGTTCCAATCACTTTACAAGTCATATTATCCCTTATAAGTGCATTTTTATCCACTTCTTTCCCATCGGGTCATGAGCAAGGGTTTTAGAGGGTTTTAGGATGTTTTGGTTCTTAAAGATTGTTCATACAATCCTGACATTAAAACCTTAAAAAAATTGCACTAAAATCTTTTTTAGGACCCTCTTCAACATATCCCAACTCATTAGGTCTCCATGTGAAATTTTCATACTAGTGTGAGCTTCTAAACATAGCCTCTCGAGCTCTTCTTTGTATTTTGTGCATTCTATGATAGGTTTAAGCCAAAGAATGACCAATTATGTGACCTTCCTACAAACCAATGGTTTATAACAACCTTATATCCCCCCTTTCAAGACATAAAATTCATTTTAAGGTTATAATAGTTATATAAGTGATGACTATACCCTTATCGATTCTATGTCTAGCTCTAGGCCTAGTCAAGGCCTAGTAAGCCTGACTATGTATGGTATACTTGAACACTTCATGAGTGTTTTGAGCACCTATAATTTCTTAGTCACATGAGTTCACCCTTTTTTAAACTCTTCATAGTGTCACAATACTTACCCATCTTTCCTCCTTACTCTCTTCATGACAAACCTATATTTTTGCCTTTATGGGAGTGCCCTCTATCTAAGACATGATAGAGGGCATCTCCCCTATTATCTCAATAAATTTGAATATATTAGAGGCTCAGGTAGGTTATAGGGACCTTATACACCAATTTTCATGATTTTTTCTTTCTCATAGATCCTTCAATTCTTCAAAACCCTCAAGGCAAACTATATAACATTCACTGTGTGCAGGGATCATGTATTGACTGTAGGATGAAATTTAGAGATTGGTCCTTATCTTATGGATCATGTGAGATTATCCTCACCACTATGATAGTGGTTATAGTCAATTTATTCTACTATCAACCTCTGTTAACTCCCATCTTGCACTCTTTACACCGCCTAGTCGTGGTTTACAGACTATGTGATTGTGTTATTTACTCAAGAAAGAGACCTACCTGTAGGTATCAACCAATGTTATACCTTGTACATTATGCCCTAATACCTTATTTAAACTCTTAAACTCATTTCATATTTTCTTAAGTTTATTTAGACTTGTATCTACCCATAGGTCTAGTCAATCTCCAATTTTCATAGCCTTAGCATCCTATCAGCCCACAATCTAACTATAGGTGGTCATTTTGATGACCAAGGGACCCCTATAGATGGCACTCTAATTTGGACCTTATATCAACTTCTTCCATTACTTTTGGGTCACTAGTACCATCTCTATTTCACATAAATAGTTGTCTGTAGGGTTATGCTTTTATTAGATCTCCTTGTAGCAGTATAAGGTCATTTAGGCTCCTAAATACTATAGATAATACTGAAGACCTATAATGAAGGAATGCACAAGATAGATGCCTTTCTATACTCTTCTTACATGATCAAAGAACCAAAATTTCCTATTAAATCATTTTCCCTATGATAGGGCTCCATAATGGAAACTTTTAAACCAATTTATACCTCAATATAGTCTATCATGAGAGGATCAAAAGTACTACAAGGTCCCTATTTTAGAGCTTTTAAGGTAATGAATCCTTGAAATAGCCTTCTTGACTTAGGAGCATGGATTCAATATTATTTTCCATCTCATAGATCCACCATGATCATCATGACATTATCCATGTGCTCAAACCACTAAAGAGTGTTTAAACAAGTTCAATCATCTAATGTTTCAATGTTACCTTCTCTATCTAAACCACATGTAGGTGCATATGCAGAAGGTATGTAGGTGACAGTAAGGTGTGTTACAATATGCATGGTAAGTTGGATCTACAACCAATCTTAGGAATCCACCATTGATATTATGGTTATATCCATCTTTTAAGACCTTAATGAAGATGCAAACAAACTTCAAACAACTCATATCAATTGTTCACCCCTTTTTTAAGACACTTGTAGGTGTACATCAATAGTATATGGGACTATGTTCATTAGAGGATTTGGTAGCCTCAAATGATGTAAACCATCTACAGATTCCAACTTAATTGCTCATGCTTTAAGAGTGTATCCAACATCTTGAAAACTTTACCACATCTCCATGACTATGATCAAAACTCTTAATCTACTCACTGTAGGTGGATATCTAAAGGAAAATCTATTATGTACTAAATATGACTGTGTTATTCATTACTATATGAATTTGAGGTCACATATTCAAAAAATAGATTTTTCATCGTGAAGTGGGGGAGTAAAACACATCATATAAACTTGTATTTCCATCTATATGAAGTTCAAACTAGGATACAAGCTCCTGCAACTGATGAAACTATCTACAAACTAGCCATGGAGCTTCCACTAGAAGAATGAAGTGTCTATGATTCTCAAATCACCTATACATATTAAAAATTATTGGAAACCATGAGATAATGGTGTCCAAATATCCTAAAAACATTTTCATCAAGTGGTTTATATGGACCAGCTCAAACAAGGAGGAAACCTACAGGGTGTGGGGATAAGCATGCAGAAAGGAGCAGTCAACTTATAAAAAATGGTTCATAAAGCACAACTATTCAATCCTTGATTTCATACCATGAAATTTAATTAAACTAATTTTATTAATATCCCTCAGAGTCATTTGACCCAATTCCTCTCTTACTAGCTGTACCATGAGAAAACTTGTTGACCAATTTTGCATGCCAAGAAGAGCAATGAAGGAGAAAAATGGTTTCAGGCCAATTTTGGGACTTAAAAAGTTTATAAAACATCTAAATTAACTCAAATAAGATTAAAATTCATTTTAAAACCTTACACATGTTCCAAAATGCTTGCATAGGCCGTAGAACTATCAAAACTTCCCTTTTTTAACTATTTTCTTCATCTAACTTAGGAACCTGCACATTTTCAGTTAGGTACTACCACATATGATATTATTATAACATATAGTATGTTTATAAAGACCTGGGCATTTTTTTATACTTAGGAAAATCATACAAACCTCATTAATGGCTCAAATATGACCTTAAGTGACTAGAAATGACATAAGGGCTAAAATTGGATATAATAAAGGTAATGACACATTAAATGACCATTATATAGGAATATTACATACCCTATAACACCCAAATTATCCCATGCATAACTTTTATACTATAAGGGTTTGAACTATTTTGACTTGTGGTCAAAATAGTCAACATTCTTGGTGATTTTTTAGGGGCAAGCCAACTATGCCAAAGACCAGTAGCCTATTCCTATCCATTGGGATATGGAGTCACATATGCACATATATGACATGAATATTCATTTTAAAATATACAAAACCATAATAAACAATAGGAACAAGACATAAACAACACGCCACACACTTGTGCTTCATGAGCACTTATGGAATACACACACACAACCCGAACAAACTAACTCAAACACAAACTAACCTAAAATAAACTATTCCTCTTGGGTAAAAGGGGAAGTTTTAAACCTTTATTACTTTATTAAATGAATGAGTGAATGATTCATGTTGTTTCTTAGGCCTTGGCACTTGTATCTCCAACTCCTTCATGATGTTTAATGAAATCAAGGAAGCTATAAGTAAGTCACCTATGGAAGAGAACTCCTCTTGAATTTAAATAGTCTCAAATTTATCATAAGACTCCTCAAATTCAACCTAAAATTATGTTTCAACAAGGCATACCTTCTTGGCTTTCATGGTGTTCTCAATACGATCAGGTTTTTTTTCCATTGCAAGTTCTTCAAACTCATCAAGGAGCTTTGCATAGTCCACCCAATCTTGGTCATTGTCTTACATGGAGACATTTTTCTCTATCTTATTATGTGCTTGGACCTCAACTTGGAAAAACTCTTCAAGCTCTTGAAAAATCTTCATTTGATGCTACCAATCATCCTTGCTCTCATTGTCCTTGAGAACCACCATCTCTTCCACTTTATCTTCTTGGTCCTAATGTTCTTGATGTATGAGGTCATTATTCTTGTCTTTATTATAATCCAATGCATCTTTAAATGGTTCAACCTCAAGTTGAGGTGTTGAGTACCCTTCAAGTACAATAACTTCTATCTTGGTCTCATTTGATTCTTTTGTGATTGTAGCTTCTTATATAGTGACTTAATGTTCATCCTCATTATTAATAATACCTTCTTATTTATGCTTGATAGGATCATCAATAACCTCATGATAAGAAATGCACTTATTATAAGGATGAATATTCTTACCTAGTTTCTCAAACTCTTGAATTATGGTTTTGAATTTTTTCCATAGATCATCTTCCTCATGACTATCATGTTCAAGGGTTGTTTCATCATGGACATCAACTAACTTAGAATATATGGAGTCTTTCTCAAACATCTCTCCCTTCATGATTTGTCCAAATTATTCATGGATGATTACAACATGATCTTTGGCATCTTTTCCTTCATTCAATAAGATGGAGTTGTACTTGTATTCACCAAGGGGAGTCCCTATGGTGATCTCTTCTTCATAGTCATTTGAAGTATCGTCTTGACCAACTATGGCTTGAAATTTCTCCTCTTCACTTGTTTTACACAAAATTTATTCTCCTTCAAGAAGGGATGAGGTGGGAAGATGATGGATAGGCTCATGATTTGGAGAAGGAGTATGAGGTGTGGTGGAGATCTTGTGAATGGATTTGTGAAAAAGGACTTCTTGAGTGAGCTCATAATGGAATGAAATGTTGGGTTGTTTAAAAGTAAATACACCTTATTCAACAAAGGTTTCACCTTATTCATATCCTCCTTAAGGTTCTTCAATATCTACAAGTTTACTTTTAAGCTCTTTATCTTCCCACATCCTTAGCCTATCCATTGAGCATTAGAAATGCTTCTTTGCCAAATATAGTTGATATTTGATATCCTATTGAGTTTCATCTTCCACCACCTCCCACACATCCATCCACCTTTGAAAAAAATCTCTTGACCATACCATGATATGGTTATGGAGCACATTAAACTCATTATCCCATGTTTCCATATTATCCTCACTATCTAGTAGACTTGGCATGAGTGCCAATAAAGATTTGATGTGAGATGGGTTTGATGGAGGAGGAGGAGGGTAATGATGGGGAGTGAGGCCCAGTTTAATTTTTTGGATTTGAGCCTGTAATAATTAATATATTACCTTGTAATATCTTTATGTACAATCAATGGGGTCATCTAATTCCTCATAACAAGACTGATAAGAATCCTCTTTAGGTGGATATGCATTGTGATATGTTGGTAGGAGTCATATTGGGGTTGATAAGAAGGCATTTCTTGATAGACTTGTTGATATCCTTCCTCATAGACTTTTTCAACAATATTATTTCCATATGGATAAGGAAATGGATGACCATAATGCTACCATGGCTCATAGGATTGATAGAAACTTTGATAGGGTTGTTAAGGAGTATAACATGGTTCATAAGAAGGTTGATAAGGAGGAACATAGTTTGGATTTTCATCATAGATATTCATATCAACCTCATGGGTCAAATGAAATATAATAACTAATCAAAAATTTCAATAAGAGATACCTAGGTTGCTTATAACTAAAATATTTCATTCAGAGTTGCCATTGGTGTTAACTTGATTGCTTCCAAAAGCTAATTAGAGGAAAGACACACCAACCATATTTACACTCTTTTAGACCTTAATCCCACTGAGCATGATATAAATATTGTCACCAAATATCATACTATATAGGAGGTTTTTCAATCCTACTCTAATATTTGGGAAACATTGGAATACATCTAGGCCTTTGGGTTGCCTAAAGTAGAGGTAAACCTATAGCTTTAAGGGTTAGCTCCCTGAATTGACCTTTAAGTGTTTATCATCTATACTAATTGATTAATTATCTAAAAATGGGGTATAATTATACATGAAATAAATCTATTCTATTGGGGTGATATACCATGAATATTTACACAACATCATCATACTCTTGCACTAGTAAACAAGGCTTACAACACTAGCTTCAAAGTCCTAAAATATTCTAACATTAGTATTTCAATATAGAGGTGATATGCATGAGACTATTCAAATTAAGTGGACAAAAGGTAAGATTTAAGAATATAAGGACACTTTAATACTTTAAAGGATCCAAATACACTAGTTACTCTCCATATGACTTATTATAATGAGAACTCCTTACACCAAACATGAAAGGACAAAGAGAAGACAAGGATAATTGTTTATCACTAGACCTCACCATACATCACTTTTCACACTTAATAAATATGTTTATGAACTCAAAAATATATTTCATGTATCATTTAAAATCAAATTACAACATCAAACTATTAGGGCTTCACCATACATAGTGTGGAATTAGAATACAAGAGCCAAAATGGCTAGTACTTATAGAATGTGTGAGAGGAGAGAGAAAAGTGGAGCCCAAGGATCACAATTACAATTACAAAGGTATGATAATAAATTATGTTTCAAATTATTATATTATTAAATGAACCATGCAAGTTATCTTTGGAAAAATGTCCCTCCAAGTCATGAAAACTCCTCAAATCTGGCATAGGACCCTTAAACTAGCTTTTTTGAAATTGTCTTCATCATTGGCTTCTCTTGAGCACTCCATAGTAGACTAGGAAGAATTTCAACATGTTCACTATGATGGGGGAAGTAATAAAAATCTACAACATGCATTGGATGTGTCCCTAATCATTGATATTCTTTTAGACGAGTGTTCTCACTACCTGTAGTCACCATCATCCTTCTTTTCATTCATCTCTCACACTTGTAATTCAAGTGACCTTAATTTTTCTAATCCAATTCATAAAGGTGGTGTTATGACACCTTTAAATAGTCCTCCTATCCCTAAATCCATTATGCATACCTTAAAAGGCCTCCCAATTGGATTTATCACCTCTTCATTTAATAATCACCTTCCATTCACTTTGCCAGTTTGGATTGCCTGAAGTGAAGGTGCTTGTATACTTAACTGTATGATTGACTAAAGTAATAAATGGATATGAGGAGTTAGGTTAGGTCCCACTTGGTCTCCCAAAGTTAATCTCATCTTTTAACTCTCCTTTGTACCTATAAAATACTAAAATCTATTAAGAAAACCAATTTTGTACCATGTTCATACAAATAGGGTACAAGCCAATCTAATGGGAAGAAGTTTGGTGGAGTTATCTTAAATTTATAATCACTTCTCAAGTTATAGTAGCCCTCCTGAGTGCATTTATATCCACTTATTTCCCATTGGGTCATGAGCAAGGGTTTTAGAGGGTTTTAACATGTTTTGGATCTTAAGGATTGTTTATACAACGCTGACATTGAAACCTCAAAAAAAATTATTAGAATCATTTTTAGGACCCTTTTCAACATATCCCAACTCCTTGGGTATTCATGCTAAACATCCGTACTGGTGTGAGCTTCTAAACTTAGCCTCTCAAGCTCTTCTTTACATTTTGTGCACCATATGATAGGTTTGAGCCAAATAATGACCAATTATGTGACCTCCCTACAAACCAATGGTTTATATCAATCTGATATCTCCCCTTTCAAGTCATCAAATTCATTGGAATGTTATAATAGTCATATAAGTGATGACTATACCCTTGCAGAGTTTATGTCTAGATTTATGCCTAGTCATGGCCTAGTGAGTCTGACTGCATATGGCATACTTGAACACTTTATGAGTGGTTTGAGCACTTTTATCTACTTGTTATCACTATTTCACCCTTATTTAAACTCATCATAGTGTCTTAATACTCACCCATATCTCCTCCTTACTCTCTTCATGACAAACCTGTAGTTTTGCCTTTATGAGAGTGCCCTCTATCTGAGATAGAATAGAGGGAATATCCCCTATTATCTTAGTAAATTTGAATGTATGAGAGTCTCAAGTAGGTTATAAGACCTTCTACACGAATTTCATGGTTTGGTCATGCTCATAGATCCTTCAATTCTTCAAAACCCTTAAGGAAGACTATGTAGCATTCATTGTATGTAGGGTTCATGTATTGACTGTAGGTTGAACTTTAGAGATTGGTCCTTGTCTTATAAATCATGTGAGATGGTCCTCACCATTATTATAGTGGTTTAAATCAATTTATTTTGGTATCAACCTTTGTTAACTCCAATTTTTCACTCTTTACACTACCTAGTCTTGGTTTGTAGACTATGTGATTATGTTATTTACTCAAGAAAGAGACCTATCTGTAGGTATCAACCAATGTTATACCTTGTAAATTATACCCTAAGACATTTTTTAAACTCTTAAACTCATTTCATACTTACTTCTACTCAATCTCCAAGTTGCATACCTCTATCATCCTATCAATCCACAGTCTAGTTGTAGGTGGTCATTTTGATGACCAAGGGACCTATGTAGGTGGCACTCTGAGTTAGACCTTGTGTTAAATTATTCCAATGTTTTTGGGTCATTATTACCATCTCCATTTCAAATAAATATTTATCTACAGGGTTATGATTCTATTAGATCTCCCTGTAGCATTATAGGGTCATTTAGGCTCTTAGATACTATAGATAATATTGAATACCTACAGTGAAGGAATGCATAAGATGTATGCCTTTCTATACTCTGCTTACATGATCAAGCAACCAAAATTTTCTTACTAAAGCATTGTCCCTATGATAGGGATCCATGATGGAAACTTTTTAACAAATTTATACCTCAAGATAGTCTATCCTAAGATGATCAAAAGTACTACAGGGTTCCTATTTCAGAGTTTTTAATGAAATGAATCCTCTAAATAGCCTTCTTGACTTAGGAGTATGGATTCAAGATTGTTTGACATCTCATGGATCTACCATGATCATCATGACATTATCCATGTGCTCAAACCACTAAAGAGTGTTCAAACAAGTTCAATCATATAATGTTTATATGTTACCTTCTATGTTTGAACCACCTGTAAGTGCGTATGCAAAAGGTCTCAATATGACAACAAGGATTGATGCTATGGTTCTCTCCAGATTTCAAGACCTTAATGAAGATGCCAAAAAAATTCAAACACTTCATATCAATTATTCATCACTTTGTTGAGACACATGTATGTGTACATCAGCAGTATATGGGATTGTTTTCATTAGAGGATTTGATAGTCTCAACTGATTTCAACCATATATAGAGTCCAAATTTATTTCTCATGATTGAAGAGTGTATCCAAAATCTTGAAACCTTCACCACATATCCATGATTATGCTTAAAACTCTCATTCTCCTAACTATAGGTGGATATTTGCAAGAAAATCTACTTTGTATTGAATATGATTGTGTTATTCATTACTATATGACTTTAAGGTCACATATTCAAATAATATATTTTTGAGGTCACATATTCATAAAATATATTTTCAATCATGAAGTGGGGGATAAAAACACAATATATCAACTTGCATTTCCATCTATATGAAGGTCAAACTAGTATACAAGCTCTTACAATTGATGAAATTGTCTACAAACTAGCCCTGGAGCTTCCACTAGAAGAATGGAGTTTTTTTTATTCTCAAATAACCTCTAAATATTCAAAATTATTAGAAAACATGAGATAAGGGCTTACACATATCTTATAAACACTTTCATCAAGTGGTTTGTATGGACTAGCTCAAACAAGGAGGAAACCTATAGGGTATGGTGATAAGCATGTAGAAAGGAGAAGTCAACTTATAAACAATGGTTCATAAATAAAAACTAGTCAATACTTGAAATCCTACCATGAAATGAAAGTATACTAATTGTATTAACATCCCTCAAAGGCATTTGACCCAATTCCTCTACTACTGGCCATATAATGAGAAAACTTGTTGACCAATTTTACATGCCAAGAAGAGAAATGGAGGATTAAAATGGTTTTAGGAAAATTTTGGGACTTTAAAAGCTAATAAAATGTATAAGTGAACTTGGGTAATTTAAAGAGTCATTTTACAACCTTCCACATGTGCTAAAACACTTACATAGGTCGTACAACTGCCAAAACTTCCCTATTTTAATTCTTTTCTTGATCTGACTTAGGAACCTACACATTTTCAATTAGATAATACCACCTATGATAGGATTCTAATAGAAAAAACATTTAAAAACACTTGGACACTTTTTTTTACTTAGGAAAATTGTACAAACCTCATTAATGGCTCAAATATGACCTTTAGTGACTAGGAAAGACATAAGGGCTAAAATTGGATATAATCAAGGTAATGATACATTAAATTGCCCCTATATAGGAATATGACACACCCTATAATACCAAAATAATCCCATGTATAATTTTTCTACTATAAGGGGTTGACGTATTTTGATTTGTGGTTAAAATAGTCAACAGTACATTTGTTTATACATGTTTGCATTCACTCACATCCTATATACAATGTTATGGTGGATAATAGGTCAAGTGAGAACATATGAACTATGAAATTTATTAATATTATTGGGTATACAGATATATAATTTATTGTTATGTCAAAGATAATGAAAGGTTTCAATGAAAAATACCAAAACCCTCTTAGAGGCATTGTGTTACCACTTATTGTAGGGTCTACATCTATACTCTTTTCTATTAGTTTTTTAAAACATTAGTGATTTTGACATTATACTATGACATCCATGAATACATGGGATACCTAATATCCCATCTTTGGTACATAAATTCTTGAATTATATATATAGCAATCGAGTGGTTATAATTCTTGATATTATGTATGATTACCCCATTCAGCCTGAGACATTTCCTTAGTTGCACCAATAATAACCTATTACACAACCTGAAAAGGTTCAACTTACAAAGAAAAATTAAATTCAAGTGATTAAATTTCCTTGATGACTGATCCTATAGTGTTTATTACATCAATTATCTATTTGAGTTTAATATGTTTTACCCAGTCCATCACATTCTATGATAGTTTACAGAGACTTTGTGAGAATTTTTAATGACAAACATCAAGGCATTCTCCTAGCATACAACAAAGTCCATAGGCTACTATGGCTAATAGAAAAATGTATCATTTATATGATGATTTTTTCTATGATTATAATGCTAGATAATTAACAACACATGATAATTTATCTGATTCAAACAATGGTATACATATTACTCCTTACCCAAAGTGCATGATATTCGTAATGATCAGTCCATGAACTATATGTGAGCTTCCGACTGATGGAATCATAGGTTATCTAGAAAATAATTATAATTCATATATATATACATATATATATACATATATATATATATATATATATAACCAATACATATCCAAGACATGCTTTGTTGGGACACATAGATTGATTGATGTTATTCATCATATACATGGTGACTTACATATCTATTTTCTATGCACATGATTTTCATGGCATACATGAGTAAGATGCAGGACATAAAGGTTACATATGATACATGGACATACAGATTCATGACAATATTTACACCCATGGACAACCTTTATATAATGGGGGCATGCCTATATTGGGGGCATTACATACACTTATCAGGTTATTTATTTGTATACTTGTCTGTTGATCATAGTAGACTATTATACATGAATTGTTCTTGTTCATATTTCTTGGAGTGTTATCTCATATGGATATTATGCTTTACTATCTTAGATGATGACATTGATTGATTACTTAGATTAACATTGTTTGTTTCATGTGTGCTTGATATTCATAATTGTGACATTATATGATCATCAATGTGTGTTATATTGAATGTTATTTGGATGTATTAACTATATCTTGTCACATCATGAATAATTTACGTTAGAGGATCCTTTATTCTGAATCATGGCCATGTCAAGTTAGAGTTGTGTTATGTCTTGTGCGTTTATATGCTTCTTGATCATGATATTGTGTATGTGTGTATGTGGATACATATATGACTATTATGATGAACTTGGTGTCATGATCTATATCATGCACACTTCTATTATGTGTTATGTTATGATTTTTATCATGCATCTATTTTAATTCTTATCACTATATACCTAATTGATATATCTACAATATATTAATATTTGTATGCCCGTTAACCTGGACTACATGTTTCATACATGTTTTGATGATTAATTTTTTTATGATGTCATATTTTATCATTTTTGCCTATATAATTTACATGATTATTATTTTTTGTATAAAACATGGTGCACATAACTCTTTATTTTGAGATGAGTGATTTGTAGGATTTATCCATTGTATCAAAAAAGGGGCATATAGTGGGATTGCCTTAGAGATTTAGGCCATGGTAAACATATAGTTTACGTTTTGTGTTAGAATATGTGATTCAAATGGGATGGATTGAGTATATTGTGTTAGATTATGTGATTTATATGGGTCATATTTCACAACTTAATCCATATGTAGAGCATTCTACATTATTGTGAAGAATAGTCAAATAAATGATGGCATTCTATATCACTTTAAAGTACAGTGGGTCCAATTTAGGGCATGAATGTTTTTCATGCAAAAAAAATCTATTTATGTATCATGGATGAATGGGGAATGATGGTACTATGTTAGGTCTATATTCCATTTGCAACAATTGATAATTTTATGTATGAACATGTTTTTAGGTTATAATTTTACATACGAATGTATTTTGTGATTCCACTTTGACATATGAACTTGGTTTTGCAGTTCCAAAAAAGAATTATTATGATATTTAGGGTAGTGTGGTTGAGGTTTATATATTTCTCAACTTTTAGCACTCATTCAATGTTGGTTAAGGCATTAACATTCCTCAACTCACCATTTTAGTGATTTCATATCCTTGGGCATAATCACCCCATCAAATTTTCCAAATGATATCAGCAAGTGGCATCTTGTTTCATGTACCTATAGTTATATTCATTCTTTGGATTTTAAATTTCATGTGATTCAATGATATGAAATAACATGGATTAAATGGAACATTTAAGGCATACTTGTTAACACCAAGTATGGTTATCATAGGAACCAAATTCTTCTTTTATCCTTTTAATTTAGAATTTTCAATACTAGATTAAAAAGGGGGCATATATTGACACTTAAAATTGGCATTAGACACTTTGGAAACATCAAATTTGTCTCATTCTTACATACATAGACATTGCATACATGAATGACATTTGTGCACACTTTCTCTCTATACATTTTCCCACTTGTTATATTGGCCAACTCTATTCACAAGATATACATATTAAGGATCAACATAGTCTATATAAAAACCTTTCAGAATCCTACAGAGGCTTTCTCCATATCTTAGATCACTAATTTTCCTTCTCATGATAGTATCAATAATAATTCGATAGTTATAGTTACTATAAATATCTAACTTTTTTACAATGTATAAGAACATTTAACAATGATTACTTAAATTTGGAAGTATCCATTGGGTTAGCATAAACAAATTTAGGGATCAGTCACAACGGGAAATTAAAAAGTTTCAACTATAAATATAAATCAATCCTAAGGTCATACTCACCTAGAAACATCTTGGAAAGTCCTATAAACACTATTTTTGAATTATATAGCACCTTGGTCTTCTACACTTGGTAAATACATATCATAGATGTACCTTTAATTTATATACATTTTCATTACCGAAAGGTTTGCATACATTATCTCTTTGTGCTTATTGCTTATCTATTAGTCTGGATAATGTTATTTTGATGACTCAAACCTTATATCATACCTAGAATGCTACAAACCTACTCCTCTTGTGTCTTTATAAGTTCTAGACATGTGCCTATTTTTTATGTTTCTAAACACTTGCATCCCAATTAGACACATACATCAATGATAGTGTTATATTCCAACACAAAGTGTCTAGTGCCCTAAAATCATCCAATTTACAAATAAAATGTATTCCTATGGTCTGCGTAAGTGATTTAATGTGATATATTCTCAAAAAAGATTGGTATATATGCATGATCAATCCTCATTCATTCCTCACCTATCACAAACCTAATAACTTATTACCTCTCACAAGGAAACTTAAAAAATGCATTCAATAGAATACTCAAGTGAGAAAATTTTCCCTATTTTCTCCTATTTCCATATCAATCATAGGGACAACACATCTACAATTTTGAAGTACTGAAGGGTCATCCCATGAGTCACATTTTCTAAGTTACAAGCTAGGTCACTCTATGTACTTGATTATCACACATTTCATCCTTATACACACACAAGTCAATACATAGGGGATAACTATATAAGTCTAAAACCCTCTTCAGAATATTGGCTATATAGGTAGCATTCATTAATAGATGGGTATTTAGGGCAGCTCAACATTGTGTGCCCACTAACCCATTTTTTGCATGGCCATTATGAAGATGAATAATTAGGGTTTTTCTATTTGATAAGGAGCAACAACCCATGATGCACATATGAGCACACTAGAGCTAAGGTGACATAGAACCCATTATATTCTAGGTAGTTACATCTAGATCTAACAGGTATTTCATATAAGACACTTACATCTAAGTTAGACAAAAATATCAACGCAATCATCTAAGGTCAACACAGGTGTCTGAGGTCATATAAGTGCTTAATCTAGAATCTAACGATTGATCTAGAATCCAATTCTAGTCTTTTTCCTTTCTTTTTAGATCTAGATTTGTATTAGCATCAGAACTAGTTAAGTATCTTGACTTCATTATCATTGCAATACCTAGCATAGTTGTACTTTTAATTTTTAGTATATCTTAGCATAATAAATTTAGTATATGTTTATCTAAGCTTGTAAATTAATTGACTTATTTTAGAGATAGTCTACCATCCTTGTGTCCTAGGTTATATCTACCCCTTTAACTCTAGATTCCCCAATCTAGATTTTAGGTTCAAACATTTGGTGAACCCAACATGAAACTAATTTATATGAATGCAATTTTTTTATTCCTAGTTTTTTTAAGTCAATTAGTGTTTTAGTTTGATATTTTAAATTTTACCATCTTTATTTTCAAAGAAATGAAAAATATTAACCAAAAAAATGATTTCAAATGGAAGATAAAGAAGTATTAGTGACTCATATAAATAATAATAAGGGTTTAATAGATGCATTTTTGTATGTTACAAGAGATGAAATTAATAAAAATGATAAGAAAAACTCTCACCTAATGATGTTTAATCCTTAGAAGGTATTATAATCGATTCCATTCTAATAAATCTACCAACATCTAGTGGAGGTATGGGATACGTATTCCAACCTTTGTTCTCTAAAACTACTATTGCCACATCTTACATGGGAAACCTTAATACTTCAACCCAATTGTTGGTTTTAATGCCTATATCTACCCAACCTATGGGTACACCTCCTTTGATGACTTCTCAAATATCTAACCTTAAACACTAGGAGGTGCAAGATCTTGTCCAAACTATAAAACTTTTACAAATTAAGGTTACAAATATTGAACAAAATTCTATGAAATCAATTTATGTTACTAATTCATAATAGGTGTTGTATAGTCTACTTGCACCAGATATATTTTTGTTTCCCTTTATAGCTAGTTTTGTTTCACCTAAGTTCACATTTTATGATGTCAAAGGTGATCTTAAATAACATCTTTGATATTTATATGTTGTATGCTTTGATTAGGCCTCTAATGATAAATTTTTTGCAAAAATACTATGCTTTAAGGTGGTTTTACTATTTACCAACCCAATCAGTAAACACATTCAAACCTCTTATAGACAAGGTTTTTGGCACACTTATTTATCAATATCATCAAAAAGGTTTCCTATGCCCAAATTATAAAAATTAAACAAATAACCAATGAAATAATTAATGAATATGTCTTATGTTACAAGATAATGTTAGCTAAAATGACCAATCATATGGTAGATAAAGAGCTTCAGGACATCTTCAATCAAAGTTTACTTGATCCTTTACATGAGTCCATTGTTTTCAAAAAATTCAAATGTTAGGATGACTTATGCCATATTGTTCATAATTGTGGAATGAAACTTGTCTCATTGAACAAACTTAAGTATGTAACAAACACACTAAATACATCTATGTCTAATACCAATTTTACTATCAAACTAAGTTACAAGGTAAAACCTCCTAAACTTAAAAAATAAATAACTATTGTAGCCTAAAATATGAGTTATTGGATTAAACAATCTAATTTAATCACTCAAAATTCAAACCACTAAGTAAAGTCTAGATCCATTAATACAAAATTAAATACATGAAATTCACAATCCAAAATAGCATTCAAATCCTAAAGCTAGATTCTCTAAACCATGATCAAACAGAATAAAAATAAGACCAAGATTGACATACCTTAGACTCAGTAATTTGACATTATGATGGCATGATGAAGGATGATGGATTCATGGATTGATTTATCATGGAGATATTATGGACTTATAATATGGCCTTACATGGAGGAAGTGAGTTGTTTAAATATATTTTGGAGGGATAGATCAATGGTGGAGATTTGAAGTTGGTTTGAGGAGATCAAGGTATGGGAATTATCTAAGGAATTTATAATTCCTTGAAAGCCTCTAGATTTAGAGGCTTCTAGAGATGAGGGGTTATAATAGAGAAGGTTATAGATTTGGAGGGTTCTAGAATCCTTTTTAAGACTAATGATTATTATATGGTGGATTATATTAGGATTAGGTAGGTGATTAGGGACTAGGGGAGTAGAAAAGCCTAGACATAGGCTAGTAGGTGGGCCATTAAGAATTTAAAATTCACAAATAATAGGTAAGTAGGAGTAAGATGGGATAATGAGGATTCAAGATAAAATTAATTGTTTGGTAGGGATGAATAAGGTTAGTAAGTGAAGAGGAATAAAAGGGGATATTATATAAGTGACTAATAAGTAGGGTATATATTAGTGGGATAAATTAAATTAAGTGGAATTAGTGTTGACTAATAAGAATATTAGTGATAATAATGTAGGCAAGTGAATTTAGATGCATACATTTTTCCCATCTTTTAATTGGAATTATGAGTGGATTGAACTGTAAGGATTAATGATCTTTCAAAAAAAACCATTTCATATATGACTGTTAGTAGATTATGTTAGGGGATATGATGCCCCCTTGAAGGGACATGTGAAGAAGAATGAGATGGATGGCCACTCAAAATAATAAATGAGGGGTGAGTTATGATGGATAGACAAGGGGATTGGATGATAGATATTGAGATAGATGATGAATAAAATGAAGGACTCAACTTGAGAAATGAGCTATAAATTGATGATGCCCCTAGCAAGGACACATGCACAGGGAGTAGAGGTGATCGGTGTCATAGTTGTCAACACATCCCAAGGGGAAATAAACCATAATAGGATGATGAAAGGATAGAATGCCACAAGCTTTAGATGTATCCCAAGTAAAGATGCATGTAAGGGAGAGCTATAGGCCAAGATAAGATGATGATTTGATAAGATTGATGATGGGTGTAGCTCAAAGCTAAAGTTGATCAATATGATGAAGATGATAAGAGATAATAAATGATGTGATCAAATGACCAAAATACCAAGGGATTAGTATAGATGATAGAGATAGTGGCCAAGTTATCCTTGGGCATTGAAACATGGCCAAGTGTTGCCTACATAGTCTAAAAAGACCTCACAATGATGTAGTTCTGACTATGAGATGATGACGATGATGATGATTAGTGATTATAAAGTGATGATGATGAGGATGATTAGAATTATTATTGATTGAAGGATATGATTTAGATGATGAGGTGCAGATGATAATGATAAAATATGGGATGTTAGTTGGATGAGCTGGAGGATTAGATTAGTGATGGCAATAAGGATGATGAGACAATTAGAGGAATGATGAGATTATAGGTGATCAAGCCATCATAAATGTCATAAGGCTCATCATATTCTAAGCAATACATTAAATAAACACTTGATAGTATTCCCTATGATATAAGTATGACAAAGATGACATGATGCCAAGGTGCATGGGCAAATAGTGAACTCTGCATCATTGAGGGTACTTTTGGTGTCCTCATAGCATCCTCATTCATTTCCAAATAGACAAAAAGATATATGATGCAAATAAATCATAAGACAAACAAGATTTATACATGATAAAAGATATGAAAATAAAATAAATAAAACAAACAAGTAACACACACGATTATCTACATGTAGTGTCCCAATGTCTTGTCTAAGGATGGGATGAGTGATTTGATTAAGTTGGTTATGATGATTGATTGGGGGCTTGGATCGAGATAGGATGGTCATGATTAGGATTAGGATGAGGTGTTACCCCTAGTTTAGGATGGAAGGATGGATGACGTGATAAGGTCTTTGAATATTGATTTGGTCTTAAAATTGAATCAAAGAGTGGCTAATTAAGTTGGTTTAAAAAAATGATGACCAAGGAATACCAACAAACAAGGCCCTGCAAGAATCCAATCTATAAAAAAGACTAAGAGATGATGGGATCAAATACCTTTCATATTAACAAAATAATGATTATATGGGTGCTAGGTATGAAGAGGCAATGATAAAGACAATGATGGGATCAAGTACCTTCCATACTAGCAAAGAGGTGATGTGATGGGTGCTAGGTGTGAAGAGGCATTGATAGGGAAATGATGGGTGCCATATTAAATTCTTTGACAAGGTTATGTATGTCAATAATTCTTAGGCCAAAGATGAGATTAAAGATATGAAGGGATGGGTGACCACTAGGATTTGATTTCAAGACTAAATGTTGTATCCAAGGATGATGGATGGGAAGATAGACAAATGACATAGAGATGGATATCATATGGTATGGAGATGGATGTGACTAGGGGATTGGGCATAAGACAAGACACCATGGACTAGGATTTTTTATTTTTTTCAAATTATATGATTTTTAGAGTTTTTGACATATTTCAATTTTTAGGGCTTTTTGGAATATGTATGTATACTATACAAATGGGGTTATTATCAAAAGGAATACCAAACTTATCAACTAGGATAAAAATGGATGGAATGAGTGATGGATGATGTTGATAGAAGGTGAGGGTGATGAGAAAAAGGGTATGAGGACCAAGGAAGAAGGAAATAAGGATTGTCAATGACCACATCATGAAGGAACTAGATGTTTAGTTGCCTAAGGGTCCATTAGAGGATATGCCAAGATGGTTCGAGAACATTTCTCAAGACACCTTCCATTTTTTTATGAAGGTTAAGGTAGAAAAGAATGTAATATGCTGGTAGATAATGGGTTAGACCAAGGGAGAAGATATACATGGATGGGTGATATAGACAAGTTTGATGAGAGATGAGACCAATATGGGTGGATTGACAAAAGATATGGATGGATTTTACCCCCAAGTGTTAAGGTACAATGCAGATAATAGATTATTTTACCCATGACATCAGAAACTAGTTTTCATCGTGGTACTTGCCCAAGGTGCCAAAAGACTAGTTTTCACCATTGGATGAAAGTGTTGAGGTACAATGTGGATAATAGATTATTTTACCATGATGTCAAAAACTAGTTTTCATCATGGTACTTCCCCAAGGTGCCAAAAGACTAGTTTTCACCATTGGATGAATGTTTTTTTTTGACTTATGGATAGGCATCTCAATTTATTAGAGGAGGGTGAGATGTAATATGCAAACATCATTGTGATCTTTAGCCAACACCAATTCTGGGGATATGTGATGTTGGGATCATGTCACTATTGCTTCATATATTGGGGTATGTGTGACCTTTGGTGATTCTTGAAGGTGACCCCTCTAGATATCTAGACCAAGTGTCTTCATCACCCCTTTAAGAGACAATATTTCCCAAGTGGGTGATGTAAGGCATGAATGCAATTAGATCTTGATGGGGATGTATGGGTCTTGAATAGATGATAGGATCATTATATGATGTTATGATGGGTGATTGGGGAGTAGGACTACCAGTTGCATACATAGTTAGAGGCATTGTACATTCCACATTTGATTGGTGCCATGTGACAAAATACTATAGGAGATGCAATACACTTTAACTTTGAGGTTCATCTTTGATCTAATTATTTGAAGGATTATCGACCATTTGGATACTACTTTTGACATTATTTTGATTTTGAGACTGTATTTGATTTTGACTACCCCTAGTACCTAAGAGTGGGATTAACCAAGGGAGATTTATTTTTTACTTAATATATAATGATTATTTTGACTTTGGCATTCCCCTAGTTCCAAATTTTGGGCTTCACTAGGGAAAGATGTATTTGGATTAGGCCAAGGATTTGAATTTTCTTAACTTTGACTTATGGGATTAAATATGAATTGATTATGATGTATGACTATTGGAATATGATCTTGGACCTCTATATTTATGGCACACATCATATTGCTCAAGGAAGGTTCCAATGATGTATGTTTATGTTCATCCCTATGGAGGGAGGTGATTAAATGATCATTGATAGGGATAAATGGATCTATGATGGATGAAGGTGGTGAGTATGGTATTATTAGGTCAATAAGTGGTGATGGGGTAGCATAGTTTTCATAGGGGTTCCTAGGAGACCCAATTTTGACATTGGAGAAAATCTCCTCAAGATCAGTGAAAGGATCACTAAGACTAGTTGTAGTATGTGCATCCTTAATAGGATCAAATTCACTACAAAAATATTCAACAGATAAAGCTTGAAAGAAATCTTTTATGACTACATCATCCTAATTGGAATCCAAAGGTATGCTTGGTTATGGATTTTCATCCTAATTAGAGGTATATTCAAAAAGGTAGGCATATTTATCATCTATTATAGAATCTAAGACCCCATCGAGCATGCTAGAATGTTTCACTATATTTTAAGCTTATTTTACATTCAAAAAGAGAAAGAAATATAAAAGAGAGAGAGTTAGGGATAAGTGATTAAAACCTAGATAAGTGCACACCACTCCAGTATTTATAGATTCCCATATTTGGCTATAGAGGAAGACACCTGTAGATAAAAAACACCACACAAAATAGTTGTTAGGGGAGATATGTGCAGACTACCAAGCTACATGTTTGTTTCAAGAAGTATGAAATTTCCTTGGGATGACTGTCCACTATTTTAAAACAAAGTTTAAAATAAATGAAATTAAAGAGAGTAAAAGAGAAAGAGTTAGAGTTCTATTTACCATGTTGCAGGTCTGAGTGTAGCAGAAGATAATACAATGCAGGCTAATGAGTTAGGTCTATGTTTTAGGAAGGTTGTTAGGTGATTTTGAGGTTGTTAGTTTAGAAACATAGTAACTAACATTAGTTAAAAGACTGATGTCGATTAGGGTCACCAATATCAGTTGGGGTTACTGATATCAGTTTGGGGTCATCGATGTTGATTGGGGTAGTAGTATTAGAATGAGTTAGAGAAGGCTTTTCTGGGAGGGAGAATGAGAGTATGGTCAGGTTGTGAGGTTGGGAAGAGTTGTAAGGAGGTGGGTAAGACTTAGGGGAGTATGGATAGAGGGTTGTTATGTTGGGGTAGAGAGAAGTGGTGTGGAGCTTTACAACTCCTCCATGGAAAGAGTCAGGGTTCATGAAATAATAAATAGTATAATGTAAAGAAATTATGAAATTAATATTTACATACTTAAAAAACACTAAGATATACTTAGTTGGTGAAATAGGTGAATTGTGATTACTGAATAGATGACTCTGATGAGGCTTGGTGAGCCAATGGGTGAATAGATAAGACAAGCATGTGCTACTAGTCCTTAAGAGTTTAAGCTCTGTGCAGTGTATCAATTCCTAATCTAGATCAATTTATGCAGAGTAACAATAAGTTTGGATGCTCTGATTGCCAAAATCTTGTGTGTGAATTATTGATTTTTGTGACCTGAATACCAACTTGGAACTTTTCTTAAGTAACCGATGTCGATGATCCTTTCAATGTTAGTCAAGGGTTGACCGATATTGGTGGCATGAGAATAGGTAAAAGGGCTATTTTTATCCCATATTTTGTTCCTTCTCTTGCCAAGTGTGGTGTCCATTAGAAAATGGTAAGAATGTAGTTAGTTAGGAATTTAATTTAGGGGTGAGAACAAGTCATAGGTAGTTAGGATTAGGAGACTAAGTCTGAAGGTGACTCAGTGGGTAAGAATTAGTCTTAGGATGAGGTGGCTAGGTGAGGTGGTATAAGTGCATTTTAATTAACTTAATTAAATATTTTAAGGTGAAAACATGGGTTAGGAAGGTTAATTATTAAAAGGAGATTAAGGTGGGTTTCAACATAGGGAGTCATGCAAGTGTGTGATGTAATTCTAGTGTCTACACCGGTGTTTTCCTAGTAATTTTCCAATAATTTTTTAATTTTTTACTAGCCTATTAAAATCAAAAATTCACTTCAAATTTCAAAATTCATTAGTAATTTTCAAAAATATTTATTTTTCAAAACCTTAGTTACATCTACTAGGTCTCTTTAAATAACCAATTTTTCAATAAATTATTGATTTCTTACTTGCATATGTCACTCAAAAATTCAATTTAAATTTCAAAATGTCATACTAATTTTCAAATTAATCATGTTTCAAACCCTAGCAGTATATACTAGGTCCCATTGCTTCTTGAGGTATCACCTTACATGTTTGTGAGCTTTGTATCCTTTTTACGCAATTTTTCATTCATTATTTTTAGGACTTTACATTTCCTATATTCAATACTTTCCTTCTCTAGCACTTTTATTATTGCAAAATATTCAATCAAATTTCAAATTGTTTTCCTACCTCAACAATGGCCCAATACACTAGTTTTGATGAAACTGATAAAAGGGAACTTCAAAAGCTCTTAACTAAACACCTTGACATGTAAGATGACATGCTTAAAATAATACAAGAAAAATAAAAAAGAGTGAACAATGGTCAATATTCTCAAACCATAGAGCAACTAGTTGTAAATGACACTACAGGGGCAATTGTGTCTCAACAACCCCTATAGCAGCCCAACCTTCTTCTAATGCCACTAGTTACAACTAGAACATCTTTGTCCCCTGATGTGGCAGCCATTGTGCAAGAGATACAATCTCTTTAATCCAAGGTGATACATCTTGAGCAAGGTGTATCTAGACTTGAATAGGATTTGGATTCTTTTGTTTTACTTCATACACCATTGGCATGTCATATTGATTCTACACCCTTACCACCAGGTTTTGTTCAACCCAAAATCACTCTATATAATGGCAAGGCTAATCCAAAGACACATTTGAGAGCTTTTCACATAGCATGCTTGGATTATGTGCCAAATTATTGGCCAATTACCAAGTTATTTCCATGGAGTCTAAAGGATTATGCTTTATAATGGTTCTATAGTCTACCAAATCATTCAGTCAATGCATTCAATCCTTTAGCTAACATGTTCCTAGCTCATTTTAACATCCCCATTGGTGATAAGGTTTCATATGCCCATATTGTACAATAGAAACAAAGATCAAATGAGCATCTCACAGGTTATGTTTTTCGATATAAGACTATCTTAGCTAAGATGACTAGCCCCATGGTCGATCAAGAGTTATAATATCTCTTCAAACAGAGTCTCTTATTAGCTTTACATGAATCAATAATGTTAAAAAGGTTCTCTTTTTTCATTGAAATGTGTCACACACTAAAGGAAAGAGAATTCAAATCAGATTTAATGGGCAAACTCAAGTACACAAGTATATCAAAAACAAAAAATAAGTGTAACAACAAAGTCCCATGTAAATTCAAGGTTAATGATAGCAAGAGTCAGAATCAACCTGCAGTAATTGCAGCTTGAGAGCCCCCTTAGTGTGTGGTTTATTAGCACCTACTTGGTGAACCTTTACTAATATACTAGTTCCTCTAGCAAAAGTTTTACAGTAGTTATTGGAATTTAATATTATATCTCTCCCTCCTATTTTGGAAGTTGATCCAACAAAGCCTCTTCCTCAGGGATATGATTAGCATTCATTTTCAGAGTTTCATAGAGCACCAAGCCATACAATAAATAGATGCATTAGTTTTAAACACAAGATATAGGATTTGATAGATGGTAACATTATTGATCTTGGCACCTTAGTCAAACCTCCTCAGGAAAAGCACACACAAGATAGAGGGGATACATCAGGTGTTTACCATGCATATCATGAACATCCCCCACCAGATACATACAAGGCACCTTCAGTTGATTTACATCCTTTGAGCAACATGATTGGTGTATACAATTCTAAAGTTCTAGATAGACCTTCCATCTCCTCCTTAGAGTAGGAGATAGTCAAGGATGATTCAGATTATCATGCAATCTTTATCAAATCTTACATTTATAAGTATCCTATTCATAGTGTTCTCATAGACAATGGATCTAGTGTGAACATGTGCACTATGTCATTATTATAGAATTTGGGATATTTAGATTAGGATATTACCCTAACAAACATAGTTATTAGTGGATTTAATGGGCATATATAGATTTCATTGGGTGATATTTTACTTCCTCTATAGGTTGGTCTAACACACGTGGCCACACCATTCACTATTGTTCCTAGTGTAGGAGTTTTTGATATGCTACTTGGTCAACCATGGATTCACAAACTTTGATCAATACCTTCTACAATTCATAGATGCAGGAAATTCATTCATGCTAATCAGGTTATTATAGTTGGTTTAGTTCTATATGAGTTACCACTCCCCACTTTAGAGCCATATTTTACTATTTTGTTGTCACCAGTTTCAATTTTGCCACTAGTTTTAGTTCTTTCTCTAGTTTAGATTTAGACATAATTAAGGCCTCCATCGCTAGCACAGAGAGTTCATACACTTCCACAGAGGTCTCTTTTAAATGAACCATAGTTTTAGTATTCTAGATAGCTTTTAGCTACATTGTTCACACCTAGGGAAATATTATTGAGGTCTCATGCCTTGACACATAGAGCACATGTTCATAGAGTTTATCTTACCACTAGATGGGTCTCTAAGATCCCTATAGCTACATCCACTTCTCAGAGTTATAGGGGAACTCAAAAATCAATTTTTACTTTAGATATTTTAGAGCATTTACAACATATATAGCTTTTAGAGCCATGGTCTTAGCATTTATATCATGACTCACGATCACACATGATTCCTCTCCTTAATACAGGACACCATGATAAAGAGTCTCTCATAAGACTCATCAGTTAGTATCATCTCTTCTCATCCTTACCTATATATAGTTTCCTTATGCCTTCTTGTACATAGTTCCTTCTCAATCTCTTGTACATAATCTTCCAAAAATTCAAAAACATTCAAATATTTTAAAATATAAAAACATGCAAATCAATCAAAAATACCAAAAATATTTCGATTGTATGCATCATCCATGATTTACATTTATATTATCATTCTATATTTACATTTACTATTTTATGTTATTGACTGTCGATTTATCTACATTACCATGCTTCACTTGATCTTCTTTGATTGTGTGTAATGACATCCATCTCCTTGATTGCTTCACTCGACATATTGAGGGGGTATCCTACTTCTATATTTAAGACACACATCGATATATCTTCCCCCTGGGGGCATCTTATACATGACTAAACCATCCAGGTTATGTCATTCCTACACCACACACTCTAGTTATCATGTTGATGTATATTATTTACTAGCTTACATAGATTACTCTATCGACACTCACTAGTATATAGAACTTGTGTATTTATTAGCATATACCTAGTCTTATACTAACATGTCTTGCATACTTTCACTTCTTGCTTTGATTAGTTCCTTTTTTCTTAACGTAGCTATATTGTTTGCATTTATTAATTCTTATTTGTCTACTATATGTGCCTTAGGACATTTTATAATGTCTATTGACATTTTCCAATATCCTTTGCTTGTACTCTTCTATGTGATTATGGATTTCATGCCAACCTTGCTTGTTTCAATTATATGTGTATGTGGCATTTGAACATGCCTTATATGCTTGATTTTAGTTTGAGTGACATGTGCACATGTCCCTTGTTTGCTTGGCCCCTTGGCCATTCTTGTATTATTCTTACTTCTTGCCTTGTATTCTTATTTCTTAATTGCTTATCGATTGTTTGCAATGCCATGATCTACATCATGCATTCTCTTGCTTTCTTGGATGCCATGATGGATATCATGCTTCATCCCTCCTTAACAACTAAAAACTAACTAGACTTCTAGTTCTAGTTCAATATATTTCACATGCTATTACACTTTTATATCTATCTAGGCATACCCCTACTGATCTAACAATCTCTCATTACAAACCATGTTATATCTTGATTATTATCATTGTTATATTATGTATCTTTATAGAATAACACACTTATAAGGCTCTTTCTTCTTAGGGAATTCATTATAGAGTATTCATTCCTACCCTCAGAAGAGGGGGAAACAAATATGGGTTTTGTCATAGAGAATATAGTTCCTAATGGTCAAGCATTCAACTTTCAGAGCACCCAGAACAATAACTAGACATTAAACCAGATAGAATAAACTAAGTAGATAATGAAAATATTAGAATAGTCATCAGATTTAGCCCAGGACAATAGTGCCAAGATTGGACTACAGTGTCAAGCCCTCTAGTGTCTATTTTTAGCACTCTTATCCAAATAGTAGAAAAACTAGACTCTTTAGAAGTAGTCAAAAAAGTAAGTTCAGTTATAGTTTTGCATAGTCAGATCAGTTCAGAATCAACAATTTTCAGTACACTTTTGCTCAGAGAATCCAAATATAGGGGAATCATGCACAGAATGATGGATCTCACTTTTAGTTTTAGATATAGAATTTGGTATAACTTTTAGATCATAAACCATGTTTTAGACACTAGTGATTGAGATCAATGTGTGCAGCACATTTGTTTTATTTTGTTTCTGAGTTCAATATTACCTAGGAATTTTTAGAAATTACATGCCTTATTCTATCTATAGGTAGTTGGCATAATTTCAAAGTGGCTTTCATACAAGCCTAACCTCCACATTTTAGACTGGCTTTCATACAAGCCTAGTGCCTAGTTTTAGAGTGGCTTTTATACAAGCATAATCTCCATCTTTCAGAGTGGCTAAGAGTGGCCTAGTTTTCTTCATACATTCATCTATCCATGCCAACATGTTTAGATCAATAAAACATATATGGGCTTCAAGATCCATCTCATTTGACATACATTTCATAATAATATCAGTTCATAACTTCACTTCATGGGGCTACGATGGAGCCAAATGACTAACTAGCCTTTGTATTCTTGATCCACCTACTCAGAGAGATTAAACACATAATTTAGACATCGATTAGCACACACATGATCACCTAGCTTCACTTAATGGGTGATGATGGAGCCAAAGGGCTAGCCTTTACATTATTGAGCCACTCTTAGGGAATTGAGCACTTGGCTCCATTTGTGATATTACTCTTGGTTCAACATCATTCAGCGCATACCCAACACATCTAGTATCACTCAACACCAATATAGGTTTTGTATTAGTTCACATACTTGGTGAGGTGTATTCATTCCTTTTTATTCCTCTCTCTCTTACCTAGATTTATATGTTCTTATTTTAGATATAGTGTATCTAGTAAGAACTGATCTACTCTTTTTTTTATTTTACAAATGGACACTTCACATCATGCTTTCTCTATGCACATGTAGCATCACACAGTGTTGGGGATCAACCAACAATGTTGATTACCATATGAAAGCAATTAAATGTGGAATTAAACCAGAAAGATAAGTAACTAGAATCAGAAATAGCAAAGAATAAGAGATACAAGAAACCACCCTAAAAACTTATATTAAACTCTTTACAGAAGGAATACAATTGAAGAAACTTCTTTTCTTCCACACCTCTCTCAGATGTACAGATCTCTCTCTAGACCTCTTTCCCTCAAGATCTCTCTCTCTCAATTACAATCAATTCCAAAAACTTGGATTGATTCACATATACAATTGTACTGTCCAATTCAACATTACCAATAAGCTATGAAGATCTATCCTATTATATAATAGTTAGGAAACATGAGCATACAACTACAACCATTAGATGCACCTCATAATCAAGGGCTCTAAACAGTCTTACTTAAAATAGAGATGCAAACTTAAGACTAACACTTAAATCTATCATGCAAACATTCTATTCTATCCACAAAAATAGTATTCTGGACGCACAGGTGACCGACATCGGTCCCTGCCTGTCTGCATCTGACCGACGTCGGCCGAACATAACTGACACTGACATCTCTTAGTTGACTCCTGATTGATGTCGGTCGCTCCTGACTGATGCCGGTGATTGTGTAAATCTTGCAAACTCACTCATTTGGTGAAGTTTTTAGCTCCACACCTTAACAATCTCCCACTTGGAGATAAACAACTGCACCAGTACCTATACAACAACATCTTCTAGCTATTCCATCTTCAACCTCAATCATGAAGACCAACAGAAGTTGAATGAAGATTCAACTTCTCCTTTGTAATTGGCTTAGTTAACATATCAGTAGGGTTCTTATCTGTATGGATCTTCTCCAGCTTCAACTCACCATCCTCCAATACCTGTCTAATGAAGTGGTACCTAAGCTGTATATGCTTTGTTCTTGAATGAAAGGCTAAATTCTTAGCCAAATGAATTGCACTCTAACTATCACTATATAATCTGCAACTCTCTTGCTCCTTTCCAAGCTCTTCCATGAACCGTGTCATCCATATCATCTCTTTGCTGGCCTCTATGACTACAATATATTATGCTTCTATAGTTGACAAGGCAACAACCTTCTGCAACTTTGATATCCAGCTAACTGCCGTTCCACCAATAGTGAAAACATATCTTGTGGTGCTTCTCCTACCATCCAAATCACTTTCCATATCTGAATCTACATAATCATGTAGAGAAGTATCTGAACCTCCATTGCACAAATGCCTACTATTGGTTCCTCTCAGATATCTAAGGATCCACTGAACTGCTTTCTAGTGGTCCTTCCCTGGATTGGCCATATACTTACTAACAACTCCCACTGCTTGGGCAATATCCAGTCTAGTACATACCATTACATACATTAAACTCCCTACTGTGGAAGAATATGGAACTCTACTCATGTACTCTACCTCATCATGTGAATTAGGACACTGTTCTTTACTCAATTTAAAATGTCCAGCCAAAGGTGTGCTTACCAGTTTTGCATCCTGCATATTGAACCATTTCAACACCTTGTTCACATAATCCTCTTGAGACAAAATCAACCTGTGATTTTTCCTGTCTCTCTTAATATTCATGCCAAGGATTTTCTTTGTTGCTCCCAAATCCTTTAGAGCAATTGTGTGAGCTAATTTCACCTTAAGCTCAGAGATATCTTGCATGTGTGATCTTGCAACCAGCATATCATCTACATACAACAATAAGATAATATATCTACCATTATCAAATCTCTTAAAATATACACATGGTTAGATTGACACCTACTATAGCCATGCTCAGTCATAAACCTGTCAAATCTCAGATACCATTGTCTAGGAGCTTGCTTGAGGCCATACAAGCTTTTCTTCAATCTGCACACTAACTTCTCCTTACCTTTGACCTCAAATCCTTCCGACTGATCCATATATATTTCTTCATCCAAATATCCATGAAGAAATGCTATCTTAACATCAAGCTGCTCAAGATGCAAATCCTCAATAGCAACTAAAGACAATACAGTCCATATAGAAGTCATTTTAACAACAGGAGAAAAAATCTCACCAAAATCAATACTTGGTTTTTGTGCAAATCCTTTCATTACCAATCTGGCCTTATATCTCATCTGTCCATTCTCACCTTCTTTCAATCTATAGATCCATCTGTTCTTCAGTGTCTTCTTTCCCACTGGCAACTCAACCAAATCCCATGTTTGGTTCTCTCTCAAGGAATTAATCTCCTCATTCATGCCTAGCTCCCGCTGATTCTTGGATTTCACCTGTATTGCTTCATCAAAACTCACTGGTTCTCCACCATCAGTAAGCAATAAATATAATAATGAAGGGGAATATCGAATTGGAGGTTTACTTACCCTTTTTGACCTCCTGATGGGTGACTGAAACTCATTCACAACACATTGTTCACCCAAATTCTCTGACAGTGACCGACCTCGATCACTTCCAAGCCTATAACTGGCTGACGTCAGTTCTGCCTGATCGATGTCGGTTCCTTCCTGATCAACGTCGGTCACTGTATGACCGACATCGATTCCTATATTGCTAATGTCGGTTCCTGCCTGACCGACATTGGTCTTTGTGTTTTCCTGTCTGTGATTAATTTTTCTCGCGAGCTCATTTTGGACCATCACCTCATCTAATTCTCCATTGCTCTGCCCAGATTGATTTAGCTTCTTGAGTTGATCACTATACATCACTTTTTCATTAAAAATAACATCACGACTCCTAATTATTTTGTTAGTTCCTAGATTCCAAAACCTGAATCCGACATCATCAGAGCCATAGCCAATAAATGTGCACCTCATAGACTTAGCATCTAGCTTCTTTCTATTTTCCTTATCAATGTGCACAAAGGCTTCACAACCAAAAACTTTGAGAAATGAGAGATCTATCTTGTTACCTATCCATCCCTCTTCTGGAATTCCACCATCCAGAGCTGTAGAGGGTCCTTTGTTAATCAGGTACACTGCAGTATCCACAGCTTCTACCCAAAACTCTAAGGGCAAACCAGCATGCAATCTCATACACCTTGCACGCTCCATTATTGTTTTGTTCATCCTTTTAGCAACTCTATTTTGCTGAGGTGTCCTTGGAACCATCTTTTGCCTGCATATTCCATTCATATAACAATAACCTTTGAACTTATAGCTTCAGAACTCACCACCATTATCAGATCTCAAGCACTTCAATCTCCTGCCTATTTTATTCTCAACCATAGCTTTCCAAATCTTAAAAGTGTCAAAAACATCAAATTTCTTCCTTATACAATAGACCCATACCTTTCTTGTAGCATCATCTATGAAAGAAACATAATACCATGATCCTCCAATAGAAGCAACTTGAGCTGGCCCCCACACGTCTGTGTGAACAAGCTCCAATTTGTGCTTCTTCTTTGTTGACCCAGTCTTAAGAAAACTCACCCTCTTTTGTCTTCCAAAAATATAATGCTCACAAAAATCTAGATCTATGCTTTTCAAATCTGAAAGCTTACCTTTTGACTTAAGAATAGACATTCCCTTCTCACTCATGTGGCTGAGCCTAGAGTGCCACAACTTTGCATCCACATCTAAAGTAGATAATACAGAAGGAGAATTATTAGTAACACAATTACATAAATAGAGAGTACCTACTCTCTTACCTCTGGCCAATACAAGTGCACTCTTGGTCACCTTCCAAGATTCAGCTGTGAGAGTTACTATACAACCTCATCCCCTAACTTTCCTACAGAAATCAAATTCCTCTTTAGGCTGGGAACATGCATGACATCTCTCAACACCCATGTGTTGCCATTCTGCATTTTCAGCTACACTTTTCCTTTGCCAACAATTTTACAAGGCTCATCATCCCCTAAATAAACTATTCCAAAATTTCCATGGACATAGTCACTAAAATATTCTCTATCAGGGGTTGCATGGAAAGATGCACCAGAATCTAAAACCCAAGATTCTATATTATTATGCAAAGAGAATATAAGAGCATCTTGTGCAATACCTACAACTTTTGCTTCTTCCTTACCTTCATGCTGATTATCTTCTTTTGGCTTTGACCAATAATCTTTGCTTATGTGCCCTATCTTTCCACAATTCCAGCATTGTGGCTTCCTGCCATTTCTGGACTTGGATCTACCTCTCATCTTTGACTTAGACCTTGATCTCCCTTTCTTACCCTTCTCTTTTTCCTTCCCTTGCTCTCAAAACTTAAAGCATTCCCTAATGTTTCCTCTATGCTTTTCCTATGAATTTCTTCATTCAAGATTACACTAACAACATCCTCTACTTTTAAAATATTTGAAGCAGATGCAGTATTACTAACTGCCATTACCAAGCTATGCCAGATTTCAGGCAAAGAACATAATATTAAAAGAGCCTTAATTTCATCATCAAACACTATTTTGACTAAATTTAATTGATTTACAATTCCATGGAAATCATTTAGATGATTAGATACAAATCCACCTTCCTACATTCACAAATTAAATAACTGCTTCATAAGATATACCTTATTTGAAGCTAAGGGTTTTTCATATAAATTTGCTAAAGTAGTCATCAACTCTACCGTTGTCTTTGCCTATGATAAATTAGATATCACAGTAGATGCCAGACTCAATCTTATAGATCCAAGAGCCTTTCTATCAAGAACTGCCCATTCTTCATCATCCATGTCTTTGGGCTTCTTTAAAACCCCACTAACGGTAAGTATAGATATTTCTGATACAGATAATCCTCTATCTACATTCTCCAATGTTGATAATTCTTGTCATTAAACTTCTCCATTCTCAGTTTACTTTCTTCTACCATTGCTTCTCCCACTCAAACAGAAATCCCTGCAAAAATCCCTATGAGTACCCTGTAATCAATACACACTAACTAGATCTAAAACACATGTTAGTCAACCTGAGCTCTGATACCATTTGTTGGGGATCAACCAACAATGTTGATTACTATATGAAAGTAATTAAATGTGGAATTAAACCAGAAAGATAAGTAACAGAATCAGAAATAGCAAAGAATAAGAGATACAAGAAACCACCCTGAAAACTTGTATTAAACTCTTTACAAAAGGAATACAATTGAAGAAACTTCTTTTCTTCCACACCTCTCTCAGATGTATAGATCTCTCTCTAGATCTCTTTCCCTCAAGAGCTCTCTCTCTCAATTACAATCAATTCCAAGAACCTAGATTGATTCACATATACAATTGTACTGTCCAATTCAACATTACCAATAAGCTATGAAGATCTATCCTATTATATTATAATTAGGAAACATGAGCATACAACTATATCCATTAGGTGCACCTCATAATCAAGGGCTCTAAATAGTCTTACTTAAAATAGAGATGTGGACTTAAGACTAACACTTAAATCTATCATGCAAACATTCTATTTTGTCCACGGAAATAACATTCTAGACGCACAGGTGATCGACGTCGGTCCCTGCCTTTCTGCATCTGACCGACGTCGACTGAACATAACCGACGCTGACATCTCCCAGTCGACTCTTAACTGACGCCGATGACTGTGTAAATCCTACAACTTTGCAAACTCGCTCATTAGGTGAAGCTTTTAGCTCCACACCTTAACACACAGTTCATGAGCTTCACCCTTATAGATAAGTTCAGATATACTTTCTATTTTTCCTTTATCCTATTATTTTTCTTTGTTGCATCATTAGAATAAAAGGGGGGTAAATGTAGTCATATAAAATGTGAAAATTGGTAACTTGGGTGTGGATAATAACACCCAACCCATAGGTCCCTCTTGTTTGCTCTCATGACCCTCATAGGATTCTTTTCACTAATTCCTAGTCATTTGTAACCTTCAAGACCTAATCCCAGCTCATCCAAACTACTCTTTCCATGACAAATCTATCCCCCCAAGCCCCATCAATTAAGGACAATAGTTCCCAACTTGGACTACAACACTAGTGCCACTAGTGTCCTATTTTGGTGCTCTTGTCCAAGTGCATTTTTATCCCCAATAATTAGTTCCTTTTAGTTTCTCATCTTTCTCATTGTCAGCCTAATGTGAGCACATTCAACCCATGACCAATGGATCCATATAAAATCCCATTAAAAGATCAATTGGAAAGGGTTGACAAAATATCATAAAGCAAGCAAGAATATAAGTAATACTACTCAGGCAATCTTCCCTATCCTCTACATACAGCCAACCAATACACTTACAAGCTTATCCAAATCTTTATACTAGTCCCTAGCCACCTTAATCACATCTAGTTTAGCATTTTGAATATTCATATACACTATTGCATAAATCACATCAAGTAGGAGAATTACATATGGCTTGATCCCTCTTCAGAGTATTAGTATGTAGTCAGTGTACCCACACAAGGGGTATGGATACACGTTTAGTGAATCTTACACACACTAACCCCCCCTATTTCTCAAATTTGGTTAAATCACAAAGGATTGTAGGGTTTGAAGACAAAATTTTCTCTATAGGGATTTCCATAGTCTTTTTCACAGTTGAAACTTCACAAGTAGGGTCACACAAACACAGTGAACAAAACCTAGAAATCTCATGTCTCCTAGACAATAGTAGCAGAAGTGGACTATAGCATCAGTGACACTAATGTCCTATTTTGGAACTCTTATCCAATCATAAAAAAAAGTTTATATGTTGATTTATGAAAGTGTTCCAGTCCTACATAGTGAATTCTAGACTCTATCTCAACCGTCTAAGATAGTTTCCATCTACGTCTTAATTTATATCCCTTATTATTTTTAGAAAGGTTAAAATTGAAATCAAATTTATATAAATTATTGGATTGATTATTTCATATTTATTTACTAATTTTACTACTCAAACCCTTTAACTAAATTAGGAATAATACACTAATATTCCCAAAATTTATTAAATCACATAGTGCAAAGTGAGGAGGCACATCTAAGATCAATACATCTTGAGCCATTGAGACACTCGGACAAGCTTGTAGGGTCATATTGAGGTCCTTGACTATACCAGATGGCTTGGGAGAAGAACCATCAAGTTATATCACTCCTTTAGACTGTGTCTCATATTTCAGACCAAGATGGTCAGCTATAGACTTTGGCATCACTAAGGTACTAGCCCCACTATCTACTAGGCAATTATGCATTAGAGAGTTGACAATGATTAATAAAATATAGAAGGGAGGAGGCTTGACTTATTTACCTAATTTCCCTTCATTTTATCCTTTAACTACATTGGTGATAACTTCATTCACCTTGTTTGGTGTCTTATCTACAACATTGATCCTTGACAGTCCTTCTTAAAGGATGTCTATTTGGTCAGGCATGGAGAGCATATCCCACATGGGCACACTCACATTTGAATTTCTAAATTATTCAACAATGTTGATGGGTGAACCACCAATCTTTGCTTGTACTTTGGGAGAAACCATTATTTTTTGTTGAACTTGTGAGCCTTGGGGCATAAAAAGATTCCCTTGGCTTTGATTTTTTAGAGGTATCAAAACCTTTGGAGTGACAATAGGTTCACTTGGCTTTGTCAATGGAGTAATGGTGGGAATATATTTGACTATTTATTAGTTAGCATCCATGTTCTTTCTTTTAAATCATATGTTTTCCACCACTAGAATATAGGCCTAGATAGAACTAGCCTACTGGCTAGATGCTTAACACTCTTCTTCTTCATAGTTCATCATTGTAGCATCTAACTAATTTGGTCCCTGATTTGACCCTTGACCTTGTGGAGGATCCTATAGCTTGGTCATCATAGGTACCTCTGCATTTTGGGCCATGAGAGCTTGGTTGTATCCAAAATTAGGATCTTGGTGCCATTGATCATTAAAGGCTTGATTAAGGTCAATATTTGGGACAATATGTTGAACAAATGACTAAATCCAAGGCATGGTAACCTCTGCTTCTTAATCCACATTATATTAAACTTGGACCAAGGAGTTGGAAGTACTAGCAACATTAGGATTACATTTATTCTACCTATTCTAGCCATGTTACCCTTGTCCTTGGTTTTGACCATGGCCCTAGCTTTGGTAGTTCCCCTTATATGGTGGCCTAGTGGCTTGAAAAGCTTGTTTCTAAGGTTGATATAAACTTTAATAAGGCCTATTGAAATCTTTTTTTCCTTTTGACATTTACTAGCTCATTCCCAAAGGACTGAAACATGATTTTTATCTCTTGAATGTTCATGTGCTCTAGTGAATCACTAGATCCACTAGTGGAAGCTTTCTATTGTTTTGGTATAGGAATTATAGCAATCATTGGTATAAGAGGAATGACATATAATGGAGGGATAAAAATATAAGGTGGTTTAATTTCAAGAAATAAGGGCATTGGTGGTTTGAGTGTAAGCTTGCCAGCTTGAACTAGATAATTTTTTGCTTTAATGGCCATCTCATAAGCATCTGGAAGTATATTTCCTCCCATAGATTGGATCATCACTGCTATGTCACTATTTAAATCCTTTAAATAATATAGGAAGGCAAAGTTAGGGGTTTGCCTAACTATGACTAGGATTCTATCCCAAGTTTTTTGGAACCTTGTGTTGAAGTCTTTCATGACTTCATGAGGATCTCTCCTAATGGTAGTTAGTTACTCTGCAAGTGATAAATGGTCACTTTTGTCCTCAAATATTTTACACAAGGCATCCCCTAATTAGTCTCATGTTTTAATGGAATTAGAAGTAAGGCCTCTATACAAATATAAGGTCTCTCCTTTGTAATAACTAGCTAACATCCTAATAGCTATATTCTCCTCAATGACATTATGGATATTTCAAAAGTTGGTTATGTCCATGAGGTGCTCAAAGGGAATTATAGCTTGGTCTCCAATGTAATAGGTAACACTTTTAAGGGCTACAATTGGGATAGGATCATAGTGAGAAAGGCTAGAGGGATTTGGGCATTAACAACCACAAAATCTATAAAGGCCACCATGGCTATGCAAGGGGTTAATAAATGTTTTCTTGCATGGGTTGGCCTTGGAAATGACCTGGGAGAAAAAGTTCCATGATATGGATGTGTATTGGCAAAACTTAATCTTTTTTTAATTTAAAGTTAGTTCAACAAATTCAAAAGGGATACCTCTTGAAGTTGACCTTGTTGTCACTTTGGCATGAGACGAAGCTACTATTATGCACTAGAGTGTTGGTTCTTCCTTCTGGAGTCACCAGATGTTGTTGTTTGGGATATTAACTACTGTAAATTTGATCAAACCAACATCAAATTTGATCAATATTCCTTTTAAAAGAAGTGGGTCCACTAAGTTTACCAAAAATTGTTATATGCTCAATTTGTACCCTTGGAGAGGGTTCCTCAAGATTTATCTAATTGAGCTATATGATGGGAATAACCCCAAGCTAACCATATCAAATGAGCACACTTTTGAAAGAGTCTTCATGAGTATCCTTATCTTAGATAATAAAATGCTAAATTATAATAGTTAAGAACCCCTTCCATGGGAATGAGACCAAGATATATAGGAGAAGAGAAAGAGAGGAAGGAAGGATGTGAAAGTACACCATTATAAAAAGAACACTTTGTCTTAGGTCATTAATTTAACTTGAGCCACCACCTTTTGATCTTTAGCCAATGAAAACCTTTCCAATTTTTTGATCAAATAGGACACTTGCCATGGCTTGTTGAGTGAAACAGTCCCCAAAGGTTTTGAGAATGCATTGAATGATCCTAGCTACAATTCTCATCACTGGGCCTTTTCCTTGATCCTCCACACCATCTGTTGCTTAAGGACAAAACCTCATGATCATGGATCTAATTAAATCATTGATCTATGTTTTTTAAGCAATTGTTTGTCAAGATTATGGCCATGCTAAAGGACAAATACCCTTCACATTAGTCACCTATCTACTCCACTTTCATATCTATATCATAGGTCTACCTTATATTTTTAAAACCAATCTAAGGTTTTTATTTTTCCTATAGCTTCATATAGATGGCACTCTACTCGATGCTTGGTCCCTTTCATAACAAGTTTCTACTTTTTTGGGCCTATATTAGGTCTAAAAAACCTATTTTACCTCTATGGAGCTCTGTTGGCAATGTTTGATCCTTGTTATTTACCTTGGCTCAACTTGGGTTGAGCTCGAGCTAGGTTCTATGTATTTTTCATTAGCTCGAGTCCATTCATTTGCTTTATCCGAGTCGAAATGCTCCATCAACCTTAGTTAAAAATGCCATGGCTCAGTCTTTTTTTATTGGTTATTGAAAATGACTCAGGTCATTGACCTTTTGATTTAGCTCACTCCATTGATCCTTCTTTGATAGGTTGAACACATTTCATTAGATCTTCTTCCCAAGCTAATGCATTATTGACACTTGGCACCTGTGCATTTAGTCCTTAGATCTTCTCTTCATTCTATCTACTCCTACATTTATGATATGTAGTGGCCTTTGAGATCCTTGACCTTTTGACTTGCTTATGTATCTTTAGATTTGAATATGCAATTTAATGTGAGCCATTGATCTACCTAGGCCTATTAAACTGTTAGTCACTACTCACCATTAGATCAACTACCTGATGAACCCACACCATAAGATCTTTCAATTTGAATTACAATGGCTAATTCATAGGGCGTAAGATTGACGTATGTGTAACTGTCATAGGGATATTTGAACTTCAATAGTTATTTGCTAGGGATTAAACTTTAACATCTACATGAACATATTTGACATCTGTGCAATCATTACTACTTATTTAAAAACCAATGGTCATCTTCTATGCTTGAATTTGACACTTATGGTTCCATCATAGACTTTTGAAATCAAACAGCCATTTCATGTTACCTAAAATTGATGTTTGCGCAACTATCTAGATCATAAATTCTATGAACTATTTCCTATGGACCTTTTGCTAGATATTTGTTTCGAGATTTGTGTCGCATACACTTTCTCTGAAGGAATTTGCTTGCCTTATCTTTGCCTTGAACAATTTCTTATGGATAAAATGTCTAAAATAATTCATCCTTATCTTTTACCTCAGAATAAAAACTCTGAAAGAATTCTTTTTTTTTGAGAAAATTATCTCGAATAATTTTTTTGAAGGAATTTGTGCCCTTGTACCTTTTGATTGAACCTTTATCTTTGATATTTTTGCTTGAAAAATGACCCTTCAAAAAAAATGTCTAGGACACTTTGTGTGAAAAGTGACCCTTTGAAACTTTTTCATTGGCCCCTTTTCTCAAAAGAAATGACCCTATAGATTTTTTGCTTGGTCAATTTCCTGAGAAATGACCCTTTAGGAAAATTGTTATGGGTACTTTGTCAAAGAAATGGCCCTTTGGAATGCCTACTTTGGACCTTTTGGTGAATAAAAGTACCCTTCAAAAAAGTGTTGGGACACTTTGATGTAAAAAATGTCCTTCAAGAATTTTGTATCAGACCACCTTCCTGTAGAAATGCCTTGCAGAAAATTTTCAAACATTTTCCCTGAAAGAAATATGCCTTCAATAAAATTGTGTGGATAGTTTTCCTAAAATAAATCTGACACTTAGCTTGAGAAATATCCTTCAAGATTCTTGAATGGACCACTTTGGCTAAAAAAAGACCCTTTGGGATTTTTATTTGGTATACTTTCTGAGAGAATGATCCTTTAGGATTTTTGTTTCAGACAAAATATCTAAATCAATTCCTGACACTTAGCCTAAAATACCTAAAGTAAATCACCTGAAAGAAATAGCACTTTAACCAAATGAAAAGGTCAGAAATAAATGAGCTTGGCAAAAGAAAAGCCTAAAATATTTTTTAAGGATTTACCCGAAAAGGTTTGACACTTACCTAATGTGCTTTGTGAAATAGTGTGATGTAGATGAAAAAATGCCAAATTAAGAGTGATTTAAGTGGCTAAGGATTGGTATGAGGGTTTGAATATATTTGCAACTATGTTCGGTGACTGTATGCAGAGAATAGATAATTTTGCCTTAGTAGTTTGCTTGTATATTTTCTTGCTTTGTAATATTTGTTACCTCCCTTGTAAATGAGCTTTAGATAGGATTTTATAAGGAACCATTGGTCATGGGTTAAATGTATTCACATTAGATTGACATAATCAAGGATAAGAATCAAATGAAAATGACCGTTTAGTCTCAAAATGTAAATGGACAAGAGCATCAAAAATAGGACACCCTAGGGTCCAGTGTTATAGTCCAAGTATGAAACTCCTATCATATAGGCTTGAGACCTAAGGGAATAGGATTGGCATAAGAAAAATAACCTAGATAAGGTGGAATGATTGTTTATAAGGTTTTAGATAGTTGGTAATGAGCGAAAATGTGTCTAGAAGGTTCACAAGAGCCTGCAAAAAGGAGCTATGGATAGGGTGTCACAAGTCATACTCAAACTACCAATTTGGATATTTTATATGAGTACATTCCCCCCCTTTATTCTAGTGATACAGCAAAGCAAAATAGTAGGATAAAGGAAAAGTAGAAAACATACCTAAACTTACCTACAAGGGTGAAGCCCATGAAGATGTATGATGTTGAGTGATGTTGAGTGAAGTTAAGTGATGTTGGGTATGTGTTGTATCAAAATTAATATCACGAATGGAGTAGAGTTCTCAATTCCATAAGAATGGCTCAAGAATATAAAGGCTATCCCTTTGGCTCCATCATCACCCACTAAGTGAAGCTATGTGATCATGTGTGTGTTAATCGATATTTGGAATATGTTTCCAATCCCTCTGAGTAGGTGTCTCAAGAATACAAAGGCTAACTAGTCTTTTGGCTCCATTATTTCCCACCAAGTGTGAACTATGAGCCGATACTTGTATGAAAGTGTGTCATATGAGATGGCTCCTAAAGCACATGAATTCTCTATAATCTGATAATGTGATGGAGGTAGCTAAATGTGTGCTGAGAACTAGGCCAATCTTGGCCACTCCAAAAGGTGGAGATTAGGCTTTTATGAAAGCCACTTGGAAATTGGGAACTAGGCTTATATGAAACCAACTCTGAAATGATGCCAACCACCTATAGATGGAATAAGGCATGCAATTTTTAAATGCCTAGGTCATACAATGAACTGGAAAGAGAAGAAGTCAAATGTGTTATGCACATTGCCCCCAATCACTAGTGTTTATAACATATATTATGATATAGAAGTTATACTAACTGCCTAATGTAAAACTGGAAGTGAGAGACATCATTCCATGCATGATGACCCCTATGTCTAGATTCTCTAATAAAAACTCTATTAAAACTGTTGAATCTAAACTAAATTGTAGCTGATAAAACTATAACTAGTCTTACCTTTCTATCTATTTCTATAAAATTTGGTTTTTTTGCTGTTTAGATAGAAGTGCCAAAAATAGGACACTTTGCTATCTGATGATGTAGTCCAAATATGGTACTCTTGTCCTTTACTATTTTTAATTATTGTTTTGTATTTGTCACTATTTTCCTAGTCTATTTTGTCTAGTTTGGGTTTTGGTTGTTGTTCTGAGTGTTCTAAAAACTAGTTTTTGACTGGTAGAAGGATCTGATCTTTGTGACAAAGTCCTTGATTATTTTCCCCTATTTTGATAATAGGACTGAAGACCCTACAATTATTTCCCTCAAAATAAAGAGCCTTGAAAGTGGGTTATGCTTCAATACATGATATTGTAATGATAATCGAAAATATGTCTCAAGATATAACATAATTTGTATTGGAGATTGTTAGATCAATAGGGCCATGCCTAAATAGATGTAACAATGTACTAGCATGTGCAGTATATTAAATTAAAACTAGAAATTTTAGTTGTTAGTTTTTTGTTTTTAAAGAGGGATGAAGCATGATGTCCATCACGGCATCCAAGAAATCAAGATAATGCATGATGTGGATCATGGCATTACAAATAATTGAGAAGCAAATAAGCACGTAAGGCAAGAAGCAAGAAGTATACAAAAGAGGCCAAGGGGCCAAGAAAATAACGGACATGGGCACATGTCACTCAAACTAGGAAAGTAAGCATACAAGGTATGTTCAAATGCCACATACACATAATAAAAAATAAGCAAGGTTGGCACAAGGGCCACATGCACATAGATGAGTACAAGCAAAGGACATTGGAAAATGTCCAAAGGCACACATAAGAATAGAAGTAAAGGACATTAGAAAATTTCCTAAGGCACACACAAGAGATAAAATAGGAACTGAGAAATATAATCACATCTAGCTACATAAAGCAAGAAAGGAAGACATGTAAATGCTAGAAATACAATCGCATCTAAATAATCAAAGCAAGAAGTGAAAGTATGCAAAACATGTAGTACAAGATTAGGTAGATGCTAAAAAATACACAAGTGCTATAGACTAATGAGTGTCAATAGAATAATATGTGTAAGTTAGTAAGTAATGTACATCAACATGATAACCAGAGTGTGTGGTGTAGGAATGACATAACCTAGATGGTGTATTCATGTAGAAGATGCCCCTAATGGGTATATATGTCAATGTATGTCTCAAATTTAGAATTAGGATGCCCCCTCAATGGGTAGAATGAATCAATCAAGGATCTGGGTGTCACTGCACACACTCAAATAAGATCAAGTGAAGCATGGTAATGTAAATAAATCAAAATATAATAGCATAGAGTAGCAAAAATATAAGTCTAACATGGTAGTAGGAATGTAAAGTAAGGATGTTGCATATAGTTGAAATGTTTTTGATGTTTTGAGTTATTTGAATGTTTTTGTATTTTTAAATAAGATATGTACAAGTAATCATAAGGAAACTATTTATAAGACAACTGATAAATTATGTACAAGAAAATAGGAAGAAACTATGTAAAATTAAGCTAAGAGAAATTATACTAACCGATGAGTCTCATCATAGACTCCCTATCATGGTTTCCTGTATCAAACAAAATAATTATGCATGATTATGAAACATGAGGGAATGGATGTGAATATGACTCTGAATATTCAAATTCATTATTGGTATCTTGGAAATCATAATAACCTTTATTGTTCCACTCATGATCATCATCTTGATTTTGAACCAATGGAATGATAGTGTTGACTTTTGGTGTATCTAGATCTTTTCCCTTGATAAATTGTGTCTGTGAATGATTTTCCTTAGGATGTTAAATATATCCTAAACCTTGGTGACAAACATTATCAATTACTAGAATAGTAGTGATGCCTTGAGCATGCTTGCCCAACCCTTGACCTTGATAATCAAAATATTGTAGATATTTTTGACTAAACCCTTACTACTTTGAAAGTTGAGCCTCATTTTGGAGAGGTGTATTTACATCCTTTTCATGCTTTACCTATGCATGTAGTACTATTTCTTGCTCTGATTTTGTTTTTTGATCCTTTTGTTGTTCTGAGTTATGCTTTGGTAACCACTTTTTTATTGTTTCTAAATTTGACCCTTTGTGAATGTGTTCCTATGTCACTATGGATTGCTTGATGGATTTACCTTGTATAGGATCCTCATTATCAATTATCTATTGTATATGTATTTTTAATGTCAAACATGAATCTATGTGATGCCTATGCATTCTATGATATACACAATAATATCTAAATCTTCTTACTAGTTGTAGAGGGGGTAGTTTGATCAAATTAAATTTAATCATTTTCCTTAGTACCTCACTTGAATTTTTATTTTATCTTTGAATATTTTTTGAATCAATAGTTGTAGAGTTAATTTTTTGTGATTTATTGCTTTAATATGTAACATTGCTCATAACCAATTTGACTAAATGAAGGTGCATATACATAATTGACACTAGGGTGCCTTTGAGATTTTTGTATTATAATTTGATTTTCCAATGTTATGATCTTCTATTTTTAATAGATAATTTTACGTTTTTAAATTTGAAATTAACTTGCTCATACTAGTGATTTGATCCCTTAGAGTTTCACAAGTGCAAACCCTAGTTGATTCTGATTGAACATGTAAGCACATATGTTGAAGAGGATTTGAAGAAGATATAGGCTAAATGTATGCATTAGAAATAATAGTATAGGATGCCTCACCTTTTGGATAGGTGATAACATGGACCTGGTTAGAGGGAAAGTAGTTATCACCCTCTTGGGGGAGAGGAGGAGAAGGAAAATAGTTTTTGTGCATAAGAAATGACATTGAAACTTGACATGAGGTTGTTAGCTTATGCAATAGATCCTCTAAGTATGTAAGGATTTTATTCTTAATTGATTACACATAATAGAGAGATAGCATGTTAAATAAGTAATTAAATATGACATATATTTGAATTGGTCTTAAAATAGCATGTACATATGTATTTATGTTATTTTTGAATTCATGCCAAATAAAAGGAAACAAGCATGCAATAAAATCTAGAAAACTTTTCATAAGTAAATCATGATTTATAAAATTGGAATATTCATCCCAATGTGAAAAAATTAAAATTTTTAATTTGAAATGCTAGGCTAGGGTTCAAAAATATTGGGACCTAGTATAGGCAACTAGGGTTTGAAATAAATAATTTTAAAAATTACTATGGTAAATTTTAAAAATTAAATATGAAATTATAATTTATATATTCAATAAAAAAATCAAAAAAAATATTGCTAAAATAGTAAAGAATTTTTCCTAAGGTTTCTAGGGTTTTTTGTACACAAAGTAATTCATGTTCACTAGATGATTTAAATTTTTTAGAAATAATGGAGTTTTATTCATATTTTAGTTAAGGGTCTGGACTAATAAATAAGTAAATAATATTTAAATAATTATAGTCCTAATTTGTAAATTTATGTATCTTTTTAATCTTTATAATCATAGCAATAAATAAGGATAAATAATGACTTAGCTAGAAATAGGCTAAAATGACTAAGATAGGGTCTGAAACTGGTTGTGCAAGACTGGGACAGTGTCACAAATTAGAATATAGCTTTTGTTTGGTGAAAGGATAGGACCACCAAATAGAGGACACTTTGGGGTCTGGTGGTGTTGTCCACTCCTACCACTATTATCTCAACTGGTCACAAAGACTTGAACTTTTTGGATTCTTTGTGTTGTTCCTATGTGAGCCTGCCTATGAAATCTTGAGTGTTGAATGTCAACAGAGCCTGTTATAGAGATGATTTAGTCTTCAAACCCTAACCCTCCATCATACTTGATAAAAGATATTTGAATCAATTGAAAAGGGGGGTTAGTGTGTCTAAGATGCATTAAATGTGTGATCCACACCCCTTGTGTGGGCATGTTGCCTACATACCAATACTCCAAAGAGGGATCAAGCCATATGTAGTTCTCTCACCTAATGTGTTTTGTGAAATAGTATGATACAGATGCAAAAAATCCAAAATGGGAGTGCTTGAGGTGGCTAGGGACTAGTGTGAGAGTTTGAATATGTTTGTAGCTATGTTGGGTGACTATATGCAGAGAATAGGGAAATTTGCTTTAGTAGTTTACTTATATTCTTCTTAATTTGTAAGATTTATCACCTCCCTTGTAAATGAGCTTTAGATAGGATTTTATAGGGAACCATTGGTCATGGGTTAGATGAATTTGTGCTAAGCTGACATAATGAAGGATAAGAATCAGATGAAAATGATTATTTGGGCTCAAAATGCAAATAGATAGGAGTACCAAAAATGGGACACCCTAGGGTTTGGTGTTATATTCCAAGTATGGCACTCCTGTCTTATAGGCTCAACACTTGGGGTAATAGGATTAGCCTAGGAAAAACAACCTAGCTGAGGTGGAATGACTATTTAGAGGATTTTGGATGGCTGATAATGAGTGAAAAGGTGCCTAAAAGGGTCAAAAGCACATGCAAAAAGGAGCTATGGATAAGGTGTCACAAGTCACACTCAAACTACCAATTTTAACATTTTATATGACTACAGTAAGTGAACTAAGAGCATGTAGAGTGTCTATCTCCATGACTCATTAAACTATAGAGGGGATCTCATGCTTAAGAGGTTTTTGGATACATATCCATGTAGATCAATTAGGCACATAATGTGCACCTAGTTGTTCTTATGCAGAGCCTTTTCCTCAACTTTGAAACTCACTAAAATCAAAATAATTGAGAATATCTTTGAGGACAAACTCACATTAGAGTTTCCTCAAAAAATGTAATAAGACCTCATGATTGTTACATGGTGGATAGTCAAAGACTATCCACCATCAATCCCAAAAATTAGTTGTGATTAAGTTATGTACACAAAAATGGATAGGAAAATGTTTAGAAATTACTGGAAATGTGCCATTGGTGGTTGGATTGATGAATAGGGTGCAAATGGAGGCTTTTAAAATTTCTTTATTCTTGACCTAAAGGGTTGACAACTTGTCAACATAATATGCCCTACAAGTATCCTTATATGAGGTCCATCAGTTAATTTGACTCATTATAGAGTCAATTTGACCTAATAAGGTCTCTAAAGAATTGGCTAGTTGGGTACGATAAGGGTTGGTCAAAGTGGGATCCCTCATTCTCTCAGTTAACTTTTTAATTTCAAGTTTATATCCCATAATTTTATCAATCAAAACCTCTTGAATGCTAAGGGGTTTTGGAGAACTTTAGGAAGGGTAGGTGGATGGATAGGAGGAATAAGAGGGTTTTTTGGAGGGTTAGGAGGAGGACCAACAAGAGGGTTCTATGGAGGGTTAGCAGGATGGAGTGTTAAAAAAATAAATTACCATTAAAAAATAGGGTTAAATAATGAACATTATGAAAAATTAGGGTTAAATAGGGAAGATTTCAATCACTTACCTCTCCTACATGGTAGCATCATCGATCAATAGGTTTTCAGGATGAATTCAATAGCTTTTTGGTACTCTCTAGTGTATTCCACGTAAAATGTGATCACAAAAGCTAGGGGAGAGTGAGGAAACTCGAATGCAAAATGAGGATTTTACATTTGGGTTTTGATTTTTATTTTTTTCAACACATCATGTTATTGAAAATGATAATAATGTGATCATGTTATTATTCAATATAACACAATCATGTTAGATAATAAGATGATTGTGTTAGATAATAACGTGATCACATTATGGCTTGGTAATCACCGAGACTAAATTCAAATAACATAATCATGTTAATTAAATAATGTGAATGTGTTATTAATTAATGTGATCACATTACTATTAATGTCTAAATAATTGTCCCCCAACTTCATGCACTTACCTGACTATTTTGTAAAGGAATTCACACTATTCATGATTTGGTTAATTCTAGAGACTGGATTCATTGGCCTAATTTAAAAATAAAATTTCAATTAACTAATGCTAACTTACCTTCCATCCTTCACATTTATAAATTACTCCCTGATGTTATGCTCCATAAGCTTGGCCTTCATCCTCTTCAGGCATGGTGGAAACATTGGAGGTGTAATTGTGATATGCATTTTTTGATCATAGGAATTTGACAATAGAGAGAAGGTTAGTATTGTGTTTAGAACATAAAATAATGAAATGAATACACTAACATGCTAACATCTCAAGCATATATCATAAGGGGAGCATATTAAACAAAATGAAATAAAAAACATAACTAAAATTTAAAAAACAACAGGGTCCTTACCTTTCTTGAATGTTCCAAATGATTTGTTGTGTGGCTTGCTCGGCTTGTGCTCAAAGAGTATGTGGCAATGGAGTTTGGCTATCTTCTTCTCTCCTTGACACCATGGCTTATGGCTTAATGTTGGATTTGGCTTCTAATTTTATCATTATAATACTATAGATTTGAATCTTGATATAAAACCTACATTATAACTTTACTCTATCCAAGCTCTCCAAATGAAGAGGTCTAGGCTTGTATTTATAGGTTTAGAAACTAACCCCAACTCAAGGTGAGTTAAGGTGTATTTTAAACATGGAATAGGTTTAAACCTAACCAAAGTGAGTTAATTAAACCTGGTAGATTTAAAACATGTCAAAATCTCATGATTTATACTGAATAGGCATGGGTGAGATATTTTGAGATATTTGCAAAGGCTTGACAACTCACAAAAGGTAATCATGAAAACCTAAGATATTTTTGATTTTTGAATTTACTTTTTTAAAATTTTATTAATTATTCATGGATAATTCAACTAAGAATTTAATTAGGTTTAGTATTTTAATTAATTTTGGCTAGGCTTTTAATATTTCCAAGATTTGATTTAATGTGTGCACTTGCCCCACTTAATAGGTCTATATGCCAAATTGTATGTTATGATTTCATAGGATGATTTGAGATGAGTTTATGAGAGGTTTTTGTTTTTTATGGTAGGATACCCAAATTAACATTGTTTCAATGATATTTTGAGCTTTGATAAATGATTCACAAGTAAAATTGGGATGTTTGGTGATTTTTAAGCTTAATTTGCAAAGGTTGGTAAGAATATGTCTAAAGTTCGGTTGAGGCCATTGGTGGCCAATATTAAGTGTCTATAATTTATCCCTATTTGGGAAGATGTTGTGAGCTATAAGAACTATAATTTCTTAATAAATAATGAAAAATGCATGTATGCCTAAAATAAGATTATGATTGAAGAAGAAGCTCCAAACAATGTTTGGGAAGCCTATAATGATGCCCCCTCAAGTGAGTGGCTATCACATACATTTGATGGATGGTCCCTAAAAAAAATTAAGAAGAAGAATTAAATTAACCTATGGGTGAGATTAATCCAAATGAGAAAATGATTTCATGCATTAATTTAAAAATTATTGGTTTACCTAAAGGTGTTTATAATCAATAACAAAGGTTGAGACACTGATTTGTCCAAAGGCAGTTATAATAAGTGGTAATAGTATATCTCCCAATTAGAGCTGATGAGTCAAAATAATGATTTTCCCATGGGTAGTTATAATCATTAAGATGATCAAGATTAAAAAAATATGTGATTGTACCCCATTAGGGTAGATTAGCAAGCATAACCTATTGCACAAATAAAAGATGAGCAGGCATAAATGTAGATGCGATGGTCTAATGACTGAAGAAGCCACAAATAACTAGGCATATGAGGATGTGTAAAGTGATGAAAGATATGATTATAAAAATAAATAATTGATCAATAAAAATAATTCAATTGTACCTAATAATGTGAATATGCTCATCCTTATTAGCATTGATACAACTAGAATGGTCAATGGGTTGATTTGATCAAGATGGGTGGGAGGATTTGCCAATGTTATCAAGGAGAAACTTCTGTGACTCCATTGCTTTTAAGACTTTCTAAGCTAATTTTTGCTATAACATGTGATGGTATGCCTCATAATAGAACACCATCAGAACTTTTCTGAAATATGTATAAGGACTGACTCATGATCTAATAAATAATTAAAAATAATGCACCAATGATAAAAAACCATGATGATAATGTTGATGTATGAATATGGATGGACTCAAGAATAATGTGTAAGGAATCACCCAATGAACACATATAGACTAAGTCGAGGCACAATACTGAAACTAAACAAACAGGCAAGCAAACAAACAATCAACTAAGCAAATAAACACACAAAAAGCTTGAAAAGAAAAGCAATAAAAAGCATCCTAATAATGGATTTGCCCCAGTTGGGCTGACTGAGGATGACTAACTAAGCTTAGATAGGATAAATAATTTTGGATTTAATTTTTTGAATTTTTTTGGAATTTTTGGGGTATCTTAACTCGTTAGAGATTGACAAGATACCACTCACAAAATGGTAAGAGCATTGTCTTAGGTTTCTCACAAAATGGCAAGAGCATATGGAAAAAGGGGACTAAGCTAACTTCAATGTGAGTTGAGCATGGCCTATGTAATCCCAAAATGATCTCAAGTCACAGTAGCTCTACCAACACAAAAGGCAGGGAAAAACTTGACCAGGTAACAACAAGTTCTCAAATTGAGGCAAATGACCAAGAAAATGAGAATAGTAATGGAAAGGTTATGTGACAATGCATGGTAAAGGTGTTGTTCTTAAGTTACCCATAGGTGTTTATAATTGGGAAAAAATGGCATAGGTCTGTGGTACTAATTTTCCCATAAATGGTTATAATTAGCAACATGATAGTGGTACTTTTATTTGCCCAAAGGTAGTTATAATCAAGAACACTTAGTATAACGTGAATGAAAGATAACTTGCTAGATCAACTGTCACACTACTTTCATAGACTATCATTTAAATATAGAATTGAAAAACTACTAAAACTAGATCAGAATCCCTTCATGCAAGGTGTGGGAAAAACCAAAGGAACCAAGATCAAAATAGGCTTTGGTCTAATAGAGATGGCATGGTAGGAATGTATACGATATGGCATTGTTTAGGATGATGATGGTATGAAGAATGGATAAAATGATAAGAGGGTTGCCCCCAAGTGATAAGGTAAATTGTAGGGTATGAAATAATGGTAAGAGGAAAGGAAAATGAAAACAATAAGGTAAATGATAAATGGAAAATGCAAGCTAAATGTTTTTTGACCAAGGGTATAGGTATGGTTTTATGATTTTGGCTAGTGTATGATTTTATTGTTCTTGTTGATGTGGAGATGCATGTCCTGATCAGCATATGACACAACTAGAATAATCAATCATGTAAATTGTTAGCCCATACCTCATCTGAATAGATGATCTATCAATAACATGTTTTAGATTTGGATGCAAATGATGTTGTGATCTTCATTGGTCGTTGATTATGTTTCCTTCAAATGTTGAGACAAGATATCTTTGTAGCCTCTATAAAGAAAAGTGTGGCTCAGGATGATAAATATGGATAAATATTGGATGATAATTTTAAATTGGAAATGTAAAGGTGGTTGATAATGAAATGTATAATGGTTGGGAAATAAATTAAGATTGGGGTTTTTAGGCACACACAATGTTGTTCATTCTACATTTGACATAAATTTAGATGTGGTGGGGCCAAATATTTATGAATATTTTATCGATAGGATTGCCAAAAAAAATTGTTTGGGTCTGAGAGTAGCTACCATCTAATTAGGTTGTAGATTGGAAGCTATACTGATTTGATCTTTGATAATGTATTCATCAAGTAGTGAAAAACTATTGTGCTCAGCTATTGGTACCTCGAAGAGGTTTTCACCAATGAAGTTATCTTGATTGTCCCATAGTGCCTCTGAGAAGGTTTCACTAAGGAACGTTGACTTTTGACTTTTATTGCCCTTTATCACCTTCAAAAAGGTCTTACTAGAAGATGATGAGTTTAAAATTTGATTGTTCTCTAGTGCCTTCAAAAAGGTTTCACTAGGAGATTATTCTTCTTTTACATGAATGTGGTCTAGGCCTCCCTAATATTATGAAACTACTATGTCACCATGGATATAGTTCAATAAGGTGTGATTCTGTCAATCCCAATCGACACTTATGGGAGGTGGAATATCAATAAAATGGATAGGTTGGTTGGTGGTAATGGCTTGTGAAACAGTAATGGAATGGGGGAAGAAACATAATTCTCATAGAAGATACTAGGAGAACTTGTGTAGATGCTAAAGTAATCATCCTCAAAAACCATAGAAGGAACACAAATGTATTCAAACTAATCTACAAGGCATGCATAAACAAGATTGTAACAACCATGAACATATTCTAATTTTGAATTTGGTTTTGACTCAAAAGACTCTAAATTTGATGTTGAGATTGATGTTGATTTTGCTTCTGATGATAAATCTGATGTCAGTAAAAGAATAGAACCAAAATTTAATATTGATTTTTCATCTGGTGTGGATACTACTACAATGATGTCTTATTGAATGTTTGGTATTAGATAAGTAACACTATGTGATGGCATAGTGGGCTCTATAGAGACTGGTTTGTCAAAGTGAGACTCTTTGGTGATGGAAAAAAAGTCAAGAGACAACTCCTTAGAGACTGGCTTGTCAAGGGGAGGCTCTTTAAAAATAGGCATATGGTCGAGGTAATGATTTTCTCAAAAATAGTTATAATCATTAAGAAGTGACTCAATAAAGATTGGCTTGTTAGAGTGAGACTCCTTGACAATGGGGATAATATTAAGAGTTGATTCATCATAAGTTGACTTGTCACAAATGGTTTTTTCAACAAAAACATCACAGCTTGGTTGGTTCTCTAGGAATTATTTTACAAGCAGTTATAACATACTAGTTTTGAATATATCTTAGTCTTCAAATCATTGGCTTGATTGGAGTGGTATTTATTGGCTTGAGTTTGGTTGGATGATTGTAAAAGGTTTTCTAAAGTGTGTAATGATTAGAAATGAATGAAGGATGATCACTAGTTGGATAATGAGAGGGAGTTACATAGATTGGTTACTCGCATAAGCCAAAGGATGAGGTCTTAGAATAGTAATGGTAGGGTGTCATGGAGCTTGGTTTGTCTCACAAGCCAAAGGAAGAGGTCCTAAAATAGAAATGGTAGGGCATTGCAGAGCTTGGTTTCTCACACAAGTGAAAGGACGAGGTCCTAATATGGTAATGGTAAGGCATCGTAGATCTTGGTTTCTTACACAAGTCAAAAGATGAGGTCCTAGAATGGTAATGGTAGGGCATTATGGATATTGATTGCTCACACAAGCCAAAGGACAAGGTCTTGGAATAGAAATGGTAGGTCATTATGGAGTTTGATTTCTCGCACAAGCCAAAGGATGAGGTCCTGGTATAGAAATGGTATGACATTATGGAGCTTGGTTTCTCACACAAGCCAAAGGATGGGGTACTAGTATGGTAATGGTATTCTTTGGATGTAGTGGATATTGGTTACTCACACAATCTAAAGGCGGGTTAACAATATAGATGGGGGATTGGATACCATGATCATTGAGATGGAAAACATTGTACGTCAATTAGCTAAAATAAGATACCACCGAACACTATTTTTGAGGATATTGACTTTGCTCCCCAAATCGAGGATTGTAAGGAGGATAAGAATGTGTCTCACAAACCATTTCTTCACCATATTGGTTGTGTTATTCAATTTTTATGACTATTCTATCATATCTTGGAGTATACCTATTTCCACCATAAGTGTAATCATACATATCCACATCCATGATAAATGTTTCACAAGTCAAAAGATGAGGGCTTAGAATGGTAATGGTAGGGCATTGTGGATATTGATTGCTCACACAAACCAAAGGACGAGGTCTTGGAATAGAAATGGTAGGTCATTATGGAGCTTGATTCCTTGCACAACCTAAAGGATGGGGTCTTGGTATAGAAATAGTATGACATTATGGAGCTTAGTTTCTCACACAAGCCAAAGGATGAGATCCTAGTATGGTAATGGTATTCCTTAGATATAGTGGAGATTGGTTGCTCACATAACCCAAATGAGGGTTAAAATTATAGGTGTGGGATTGGATACCATGATCATTGAGTTGGAAAACATCATACGTTGATCGGCCAAAAGAAGGTACCACCAAACACTATTCTTGAGGATATTGACTTTGCTTCCCAAATCGAGGATTGTAGGGAGGATAAGAATTTGTCTCACAAACCATTTCTTCACCATATTGGTCATGATAGTCAATTTGTATGACTATTCTATCATAGCATGGATTATACTTGTTTCCACCATAAGTGTAATGAGACATATCCACGTCCATGATAAATGTTTCATAAAAGGCCTATTGTTCTATAAACTATTAAAAATATTTTCTAAGGGACAAAAGGTTCAAACTTGGTCTAACTTGGTCTAGGAGAGTTTTATCTCCAAAATGGTCTATCATAAAATTTGGTATAAAATAATCTAACTTCATATGTCTAACATCAAATGTCTCACACACAAAAGGTCAAGCGGCTGAATAAAAACTAGTATGCCAAACTCTAGGTCTAAAAGTGTTCCAAATAGGTCTAATATAAAAAATAAAAAGTTGCTAGATATTTTGGCCAAACATGACATCAAAAGATAGGCTAAAACAAGGCATGTGCTAGAAATTTTGGCCAAATGTGACATCAAATATTAGACTTAAAATAAAGGGGTATTTAATTTAACAAACTTGGAACACTTTGGCATAAACTAGGCATATGGAATCAAACATAAAATTGGTCATTTGGCATAAAGCATAAGGAAAAAGGCATATGGAGAGATATGTTATTTCTCCCAAATAAAGGCACAAACAATGATGAAAAATAGGCTCCTTTGAACAAATAAGCTAAATAAAATTGAATATCATAATGACACTAGATAAAGATCTAAGCAATAGTTTTCAAAGTTGGGTAACGAATTAACCTAAGTTTCACAACCCAAAAGAGAAATATTGGTGTTTATGCCCCAATTAAGCGAGGCATAAACAGAAATCAATCAATGTTTAAATTTGAATTTGGCAAGGTAAATTAAAAACTCAACTTAAAAACTAGGCATCTTCAAACAAACAACAAATTAGACAAAATGGAGCAGCCTAATGACACAAGACAAAGATTCAAACGACATACATAATATCAAAATGACATAACATCTAAATGTAATGTCCTAGATCCTATAATTGATAGGATTGGTCAAATAGGGTTGACTACAACTATAGTTTTTGAACATCTAGGTTGATCCCAAGTTTGATTAACACTAGAAAAGTGTCACATCAATTGAGTTCATACCGGTTAACTTAATATGCAAGGATCTATTCTTTTGCATAGTGACTTCTTCTATGGACTTCTTAGTGGAATCCTCTTGTTAACCAGACCTGACTCAGGTTTTTATTACGAAAGGAGAGGTTAGCCACTCAAGCCCCTAACTCTCATAGTATGTGTATCATGATTTGTATACCCTTCCATGGAGTGGGGTTGAAACACTATCAGGAGATGAAACCCTAGGTCAATGCTTCCTTAAATAACTCGTGAAGAAGCTATGAACTCCCATTCATAAGACAAATTGCATGAAAATAAAACTAAGTGGAAAGACTTTAGAGGTTATTTTTAGAACACCCAAACCATGCAGGTTTTGGGGAGAGCCTAGACAACATTCTTTGCACACCTTGGACTCAGTATAAACTGCAAGTGAAGAGACACTTTTGGTCATCCAAGTTTCCTATAAGGGGATGGGAGGAGAGCTTACACACACTCTTCATTTTGCACAAAAAACAAACAAGCAATAAACATGTTAATTTTTTTGAAATCTAAGTGAATGTTTATTTCGTGCACCAAATGAAATGTTTGATTAAGTTCTTTACTTGGCCCCTTGGCTTAAGTGTGAAAACTTGAAATAAATTTTCATAAAACCACTTAAGCAAAAACAACTATTTCATTTTAAGCACTAAAACCTAAATGTGCAAGACTTAGCCAAATTCATTTTAAACACTAAAATAAAATGTTAAAAACCATTCAAACTTTCAAATTCATGTTCTAATCCTACCTTGGCTCTGCAAGGGTTAGAGAGTTTTCTTCTGCTTTGAAGCACTTTCAATGATGAGAAAACAAACTTTCAAACATAGCTCTCAAGTTTCCTATTTTAAAAACATAGAGATCAATATTGGTCACCTATGATTGATGCAAGTTACCAAGGAACCGACGTTGGTTGGTAATAACTGATACGATCAAAAAGGATCGAGATCAGTTTCTTGTGGACCCAAAGGCAAAACTAACACAAGATAAAAATGTTAGTTAGCTCAAAAATAGATAAAAACTCTTCAAAACCTATAACACAGTGATTAGGCAGAGAGTTTAAAGGTCAAAGAAACCAAGAAATAATGATTATGAGTGCCAAAAAGATTCAAAATCAAAGTTTTGTAACCATCTTTTTCCCTACACCCTAAATGATGACGGTCACATAGAACTAAGCTCGATTAGGTAGAAATGATGCCAGTTATGCTTAACCGATGTCAATCTCTATGTAGATCCAAGTTAGCACAAAAATTAAAAATACGGTAAAAATGAGGACAAAACCCAAATTTTGATGATAATAAAGCATCCATTTAAAGATTTATGAGTTGTATCTTGGTCGTCTTGGTGCGTGAGGTGATTTACGTCCCATCGAGCATGCCATTTGTGATCATAGGAACTTAAATAATAGAGAGAAGGTTAGAACAAGTTTTAGAACATAAAACAATAAAATGAACACACTAAAATTCTAACATTTCAAGCCTAGATGATAGGGGAAGCATAATAAACAAAAACAAATAAAAATCACATCTAAAATTTAAAGAACAACATGATTCTTACCTTGCTTGAATGCTCCAAATGATCTAACATGTGGCTTGCTCGGCTTGTGCTCAAAGAGTCTTTGGCAATGGAGCTTGGCTATCTCCTTCTCTCTTTGGCACCATTGTTTATGGCTTTGATATGGCTTATTGCTTATGATGGTTTGATGGCTTGACTTATGATTTTGGCATTATAACACTATTTTCATGAGTGTTATACAAAAACTTGCATTATAACTCTACAATATCCAAGCTCTCCAAATGAAAAGGCAAATGCTTATATTTATAAGTTTAGAAACTAACCCCAAATCAAGATGAGTTAAAAGTGTAGTTTAGTCATGGAATGGGTTCAAACCTAACTTAAATGAGTCAACATAACCCTAGTGGATTTAAAAAGTATCAAATAGTCATGATTTGCAATGAATAGGCATGGGTGAGATATTTTAAAGTATTTGCAAAGGCTTGACAACTCACAAAAGGTAATTATGAAAACTTAAGATATTCTTGATTTTTGAATTTCTTTTTTTAGAATTTCATTAATTGCACATGGATAACTCAATTAGGAATTTAATTTGGTTTAAAATTTTAATTAATTATGATTAGGCTTTTAGCATTTCCAAGATTTGATTTTATGTGTGAACTTGTCCCACTTAATAGGTCTATAGACCAAATTGCATGTTATGATGCCGTAGGTTGCTTAGAGATGAATCCGTGAGAGGTTTTTATTGATTATGATAGGATACCCCAATTAGATATATCTCAATGAGATTTTGAGCTTTAACGAATAATGTGCAAGAAAATTTGAAACGTCTAGTGATTTTTAGGCTTAATTTGTAATAGTTGGTAAGAATCGGTCTGAAATCTGATTGAAGCCATTGGTGGCCAATTTTAGGTGTCTATACATTTTAAAGCCTACTCTCCAAGGCTTCTGTATTAAGTGATGAGTCCCTTCTCCCCAGTTCTCGAAAAGCTCAATAGATGATGGGGCTTTCAATCCTCTCCTAGGGCTTGGTGGCGTGAATCTTTCAAGCAATTGTTCTGGGTTTTCCGTAAAGCCCAATCTTCTTGGCATTGGATCCACTCCTTATTTCAACCCTTTCATCCTGAGCCCTTTTCTTGGTGCCAAGCATTTTTCGGGGATTATTTAAATTGGCCAGCTTCTATTACTTTTTTGTGGTAGTTTTTTCGTGCTATCATCCTCTTTCAGCATTTAAAGCCAAAATAATGTTATATTTAATCATGAGGAATGTCGTATTTCTTTCTCTATTAATTAAAAGGTGGTTGTTATTTCCTCAGTTTACTTGTAGATCCAGGGTCAAGTGGAGAAGATGGAGTTGGACCTTTGCCACCTGCAAGAGCTTCTCAACCACTGGGAGAGTGCCCCATGCACTATGAACAAAATTCTCCCAGATGGCCTGCCCCGTGGACCCCTACCACCTCCTCAAAACTCTTTTCTTGTGAGATAAACGAACGTGTGCTGAGCGTCCTTACCCACAAAATCATTTTTATCTTCTGGTAAATTGTTTACCTTTTCTACTAGATCTTGGGCTTCTCTAAATCTCACAAAATAAAAGATAAATCAAATTGGAAATAAATTTAGACGCATCAACTTTTTAATTAATAATAATAAATAATAAATAAATAAATTCATTCAATCTGGCTGTTAGATATTTTGCGTTGCAAGGATCAGGTAATATTGAGGCATATTAACTTTTTTTAAAACAATAATAATAATAAATAAATAAATTCATTTTAGCTGTTAGATATTTTGCAATATTAAAAGCTGTAAGCAATCAATTCAATTTTAACTTTATTATGCTGAATAATTTTTGGAGACATTGAAAAGGCAAAATCCAATCCCATCGGCATCAACTACAAACACACATGTGGGCTATTCAGAGGTTCAAAACTAAGACGTCCAAATTGCAGGGGTTCACGTCAACTCAATATTTGTCTTGCAACCTCCAAACATATAACGTTTTCCCTAAAAATTTTAGAACGAGCAGCAGACACTCAACTAAATGCTGCTGGGAATTAACTGCTGCCAGACTCAATGTTTTCAAGTATTTAATTCTACACTGGACTAGTCGATACGGAATCTCACTAAATACTAATAACATTGCAGCCCAGTGATTTGCGAGAGGCCCTAGAGAGGCCCTAGAGTCTCATTATAGCTGTTCCTCCATGGATAAGATTATGCATAGAAATTAGTGGACAAATTATAGACAAATGTTAAGCGATCCATGGTTATAAAAAAGATAGGAGGGAAAAAATCCTTTGATGCCGAATTGAAATTCACATAGTGGTACCAAAAATTTTGTTGCAGTACATCAAGCTGGCTTTGCTCCATGTGCAGTGGCCCCATTGCAGTGCATAATAAATTCATGATCTTGCAATGCACGTGAAGCGTGGGAATTCAGAACTCAAACATGACAAAACATACCACGTTCGATGCAGACATGGGATTTTCATTGAACAGTAGAGGTCAAGAAAAGACTGAACTTTCTATATATTTGGGGAATTCGGGGCTTATTGTAAGCAGTCGGAGCAAACTGAATTAGTAGTACTTGTGGTATTCTATTCAGCCCAATTATTATTCAGGTGAGTTCTGGAACTATGTGATTTTTGCATGTAGCATGTTCAATTGGAATGGTTATCAAGGCTCAGTAAACTTCAGTCCTCACCGCTGCTTTGAAATTTGATGTGAAGGCAAGTGCACTGTGCAACAGAAGCCAATGGCATTCATGGAGAGAGAGAAGGCTTTAGCATTGTTGAGTTTTGTGTGGCTATTTCCTGGAGTTGTTCATGGACAATATGGCGGCTGGCAATCAGCCCATGCTACTTTCTATGGTGGCAGTGATGCTTCTGGCACCATGGGTAGGTTAGGTTTTACCTGTAGGTCTTAGATTTTTTATCTATAGGTCTTAGAATTGTGTGATGAATTTATGTTGCAATTCCACACAATCTTCATTCATTTAGCGAATCTGAATTTACAAGAAATGTGTGATTAATTTATGTTGCAGGGGGAGCGTGTGGGTATGGCAATCTTTACAGCACGGGGTATGGAACAGACACCGCCGCCCTCAGCACTACGCTCTTCAACAACGGGCTCACCTGCGGCGCCTGTTATCAGATGAAGTGCAATAACGACCCTCAATGGTGTCTGCCGGGGATAGTAACCGTGACCGCCACAAACTTCTGCCCGCCAAACGGATGGTGCAGCCCGCCTGCGCAGCACTTCGACATGGCGCAGCCTGCGTATGAGAAAATCGCCAAATATAGGAGCGGCATTGTCCCAATTCTGTTCAGAAGAGTGCCCTGCCTGAGGAAAGGAGGAATTCGCTTCACCATTAATGGACATTCCTACTTCAATTTGGTTCTCATCTCTAATGTTGGCGGAGCAGGGGACGTGCACTCTGTGTCCATCAAGGGCTCCAAGACCGGGTGGCAGCCAATGTCACGCAATTGGGGTCAAAACTGGCAGAGCAATGGGTATATGAATGGCCAAGCGCTGTCGTTCCAGGTGACAACCAGCGATGGAAGGACTAGCGTTTCCTACAACGTGGCTCCTGCTGGCTGGCAATTCGGCCAGACTTACGAAGGGCGCCAATTGTAAATTGTAAACTGCAATTTTTGTTTTCTTTAGTGACCCATTATATTTAGTGGAAACAGCGTCGCCAAGATGGTGGTAGTGGTAGAAGTTAGTGGTAGTGGTACAGACCACAAGAGGTGTGGGATGCAGAGGTCCGTCCGTCCGTCCATCGGCACCCGCTCCTATGCCTCTTTTTTTATATTCCATTTTCTTAAAATTCTCCCTATTTCAGTGTCGACTAGAGTAGCAGTTAGCCCGCCGATCGAATACCATCTTTTGTATTTGAAAAAATACTATTTTTAATAATAGTGTTTTTACAGTCTATGATAATATACTATAAACGTTTCTTTTAGTATTGTGTAAGAGTTTTTAGACCAATATTTTGAGTTATACTTTTTGAAAATATCATCATCTGAGTGAGAATTTTATATAGACAAATTAATATTAATGTTGTGAAAATGTTTAAAAATTCAATGAAATAATAATAAATAATCAAACACAAAATCAATATAAAAGAGGTATCAATTTTTGAACACTTTAATTTTGTAACCATATAATGTTTACATAATATTATATTACAATAATGTCATCTTAACTATTTTTTAATAAAAAATTTAAGGTCTCATTTAATGTTATATATTTTATAATATAATTAATTTTATTATAAAATATTATTATATATAATTTTATAATCCCTAATCAAAATTTAATCCTTACAATACTCAATACTTATTTTAAAAATCCTATTCATAAATGAATGGAAGATATATTGATATTTTAAGAACTCCTCATAAACTTCCATTATTTACTACAGAGTAAAATATGAAACTTTAATCGTAGGACCATTTGGGATTCTTTCCTCTTCATGCATATTTGTTTAATCGAATTACAATGGTAATTATTTTACCAAAGCGAGACCCATTTTTATGTAATTTTCGTTATAATATCACCACATGTGGAACTATTTTTACACTATTTGTCCATGTTATTGTACACACTAAAATTTAATACACTGTAACATTTCTCCAATCTGTTAAAGATATAACAAGTTTTCAAGAGGCCCACCTCACTAATAGATTCACTTGTTGGGCTACTAAGCAAAAAACCTTTGAATTTGATTTAATTTCTCATCTTCGAGTCTCACCTCATCTAATTTCATTCACTTTATTGATGACATTGCCTAGACTCAATTTGTATAGATTGTTTGAGATGGCTAGACTCAAAATTTGAAGATGATATAAAAATTGTATCACACCACACAACTGAAAAAGATGTCACCGTATCACATGGGACCTGTCATTGATGACTGACAAGAAGCTCTAGAAACCTCCTTGCTCTATTGCCTCTAACCTCCTTTATAATACTACTTATTTAATTGATAAAAATTTACCTCCAAAAATACGTCTTTTGACAAACAATTTTATTTAAACTTTAACAAAAACCTTTGATTTTCTTTTACCAAAAAACTCATATAACTCAAAGAAAAGAATTGAACCTACTAAACATATAATTTTTGACCTTCTTGAATTTTTGACAATTTAAAACATTTCAAAAGTAAATAGACTCTTTTTTAAGATAAAACTAAAATAAAAAACAGTCACCTTGACCGACTATTAAGGAGACTAGGAACATATGACAAAGCTAATTAAAGATTAACTTTAATCTATAAAACTCTAAACTAAAATGACTCTTTCGGACCTGTATAAACTCTAACTCAGTTATTGCTACTACACATGTGTCTATTGACTTTAACACGGACAACTTGACTTGACAAGCCGCTGGTAGGTGTCTTAGCACGTTGTAGACAGCATGGAATTTGTAACTCGCTATTTAGGAGGACCAATGCAAAGAAGATAACGCCAAAAATGTTTGGGGCAGTTCGTGAATGCAGATCTCAAAGGTTTGAATTATGATAAAATCTCATATATCAAGATACACGAGAGGATTTACAATCTGTCCATGAACATGCATGGGGATGAAAGAAGCTTTTAACTGATTGTATTTGTTCCTTCTTGGGGTCGCTAAGTTTCTGATGACCCAACAACTTGCTATGCTGAATTACTCACTGCAAGAAACTTTTTGGTAAGACGTAGTCCTGAGAATTTTTTCGAAACTTGTGGACATCCACAAATATCCTACATATTAAAATACCGATAGAACTAAGCTTACATTATCGTTACAATATTTCTCACAAAATAAATTTCTCATCAAACGAGGCAATCAGAAAATGTAAATACCCCTCACAATACTCAGAATCTTATATTGCTCTGATACCACTCTTATTAAATGAAAGATTCGAATTCAGAAGCAATGATCAACAAAGAAATACACAGAAAAACTATTAATATTCATATTATGAAAATCATCTCGGATATTACAATTATATGGGAAAAGTATTCATATATTTATGGAGCTCATATCTCCACACATACCTCCTCATATCCCTAACAATATTAAAGCTATATATGATATATTAATGTTAGTAACAACAATATATAGCTCTAAACAATTATATTCAACTAACTACCCAAATAACAATATAATCGTAATACTAATTTATCATATAGTAAATTAAATATAATCATGTGAGTACTAAATTCATAATAGTATTTGCATCAAATTAGTTTAATAACTATCTAATATAGTCTATGTGTAAATTTTATTTTATACAATCACCTTGCTTGCACATTGACAAGAATTTTGAGTACATACCATGTAAGGATTTCCAAGACATACAATGGGAAAATTCATTATCATTTATCATCCACCTACAACTCCCTCCTCTTTCCATTCGGTCCATGCTTTCCCTAGTTTTTTCATTTCTATTTTTGTTCACAGTTTCATTCACAACAATCAGAAAATAAAATAAAAATATATATACATATTGGATATTTATGTAATTTTTTGTTTTGGGTTGGAATAAATTTGCAGAAAATCAAAAGTTGCAATAGGGAAAGAAGAATAGTAGAAGAAAAATATCATTGCACAATCACAAGCTCTTCCTCAGTGTAACTCTACATATGAGGTATTTGATATATGGATTTATCTTGGATCAAAGCTCAATTTGCATCTCCACTCTGCTTGGTATCCCTCGATCCATATTGTGCATTATATTTGGCATACACATTACATAGTTTTAGATTTAGATCGGCAATGCTTTCATAAAACTCTCCATTGAGCTCATTGTATCAACTCATGAACTCAGCTATTCAGCTTTAGACATGGACCACCCTATTGTCACTTTGAGTTTTACCCTTTGAGTAAGTGTTTTAGGTCTCTTCACTCAATGGACACAATGGGAACTCTCTAAGGTTGTGGGTGGCCTATAACTAAAAAAACCCTCCAGAGAGTGTTGACTCTCTTGATGCTACACCTAAAACTAATGTTACACCTACCCAAATCAAGGAAAAGGAAGAGAGAAAGCCAAAACCAATAAAACAAGGGTGATATAACAAATTATAGTTCTCTACTTGTTTATGGTTGTTATTATGGACTAAAACAAGACTGGATTCAGATTTCACAACCCCAAAAGTCCTTCCAACATAAGTATTTCAATATGGAGATTATAGATAATGCGTCAATCAAGAGGGATAATCAATCTAGTTTAAAATAAGACACTAGTGAATATTTCCATGCTTAACCTTTATAAAACTACATGACACACACCATATGACCTACAAGAAGATGACTTACTTACAAAGAGGTAAGAATGAAGAGGATAAATGCAAAGAAGTTAAACACTATCACTAACATTCATCAATAATTCATCATAAAAAAATTGAATGCAAGCTGGAGAAGGTATAAATCTACTTGTATTCACTTCAAAAGTAGAAATCACTATCAATATTGGTAGGGCTATGCCATAACTAGCTAGATTTTATTTTCAACTTCACTTAGGAGAATAGAGAAGAGAGAGAGAAGTTGGATGTGTAGGAAGCCTATGATGACTCTCATCCAATTATGAGATCAGTTACAACATCAATTAAATGTAAGAAAATGGTCATATGTTCATTTCCTACATGAGTTGGCCTTGTTTGATGATAGCTTCATGAAAGGTAGTGTAGGAGTTTTTATTATCTTTGATGACTCATTATCAATCTCTTGAAACTAACCTCTTTTTTTGATTGAGGGGTTACAAACTCACACTCGCATCTAACTATCTCTAGGCTTCTTGACACCTTGTCCATATTGGGAGCCTTAAAATGGTAACTGTCTACTTTACCTATAATTTTCATATTTTTGATGATTTTGATGGTCAGACGAGCCGTCAAATTTAAGCTAGTGCACTAATGATGTGGTACTTTCTAAGACAAACACATGGTGCAAGCTCATTCATTACGGATATTCACAAATTTTGTTTTGGACTATTTTTGTGAATTTTGTTATCGTGATGTTTTCTTTGAAGACTTAAGTCTTTGCATTTTTGTTGTCAAAATTTGTGTTCCAAACTTGGTCTTTGAAAGTTCTCTCATTGGAACTTTTATTTGTGACATTTTTCTTGACTTTTGCTTTAGTCTTCAAGAGATTTTTTCTAGCCCCTATTTTTGTTAAATAAATCCTTGTATGGTTTAAAACAAACTCTTGAGCTTAGTACTCTTAAATTACTTATTTCTTCAAAGAACTAGGTTTCTCTAACTGTTATTCTGATAATGATCTTTATGTTAAATTTGAAAATGGTCATGCTATCTTAATTGTTTTATATGTTGATGATTTTTTAATTACTAGGGATCTGACTAGTTTAATTCATAAATATAAGGATAAACTAAGTCAAATATTTGAAATGATTGATTTAAGAATTTTACATCATTTTTTAGGAATGGCTATATTTCAGGGTAAACATTCAATTATTATATCACAATCTCAGTATGCACATAATCTTATTATTAAGTTGAATATGCTTTATTATAAATCTACATCTACTCCTATCCAAGTTGGTGTAAAATTTGATCCAAGACATGCATATGAAAAAGCTAACCCTACTTTGTATAGATAGCTTGTTAGTAGTTTGTTTTATCTAACCATTGCTAGGCTAAATATTTCATATGTTGTTGGTGTTGCTTCTAGATTTATGCAAGACCCATATTTTGATTATTAGAAATTATCTAAATAGATTTATGAAATTGATATTTTTTAAATAGGTAGCGTAAATATGTAGGACAGATTATTCATACAGCTTTATCATTGGTAAAAGCCTCCATTAGAATCTAAACTCAGGAAAACTTTTCATTTTCTAGTCATCGAATACATTAATCACTATTTAATGGTAATTATCAAAATAATAATTCTTTGATAGCCTACAGTCAAACTTTAGAAAAAGATTTCCAAATATGTAGGACATATTGTTCGTACAACTTTAACGTTGGTAAGAGCTTCCATTGGAATTTAAACTTGAGAAAACTTTTCATTATTTGCTCATCGAATACATTAATCGCTATTTAATGGTAATTAACAAAATAATAATTCTTTAATAGCCTATAGTCAAACGTTAAAAAAAAATTAATTTTTGCACAAGCAATTTATATGGAGCGTTATTTGTCAATCATTTAGAACCGATTTAAACATGTTTGAAATGGGCTGAGCAAGGTGGGTGAGGAAGATTGGCACGGAGACCATATTGACCATTGTATACACCCAAAAAAATAAAGCTATAGAATTTTACATCGTATACTACCAAAAGTTTTTTAAAATTGCATAGTTTCAAGCCACTAGACATTGGTAAATTTCAATTTTGGGAAAATTGACAATATTTTAGTGGATGCAGCGTATACAATATATTTATAAATTAACGATAACTAGGAAAATAGTAAAATACTAGTAGAATTTAGCAAAATATTTTAATTTCAAAACCCATTGCCAACATAATGAAAATATTTTGACCTTGTATGCAATGTTTTGACCTAGAACCTTAATATGTAGGGACACATATGCTTTTGAAAAATGTTTTCCAAGGGTCATTATTGGCAAAGTTCGCAATGTGAGGCCCCTAAAATCTAATTTGATAACCTTCATTTGTTGTAGGTCTAGTGAAAGGAGAAGGCACAATAGTATTATCTACAGTTGTAATCTACTCCGAGAACCTTCATCTGTTACAAGTCTAGTGAAAGGAAAAGGCATAATAGTATTATCTACAGTTGCAATGCAAGATAACTTTTCATCATATCCTCTATATTTATGAAGGTGAGAAGGAACATATAATGAAGGGCCTTTCCACTGGTTGTTGATGGTTGCAGTAAAGTAGAGCTTGAATAACTTTAGAAGGCATAGAAATAATCAATCTTCTTAGGTCACTATGATTCTCAAAATTACCACGTAACCACTAGAGAATAAGGGGCCTACATTAACGAGTTTGAGGGAATATTTCTAGATTGAATTTATATCTGAATTTGTAATTCTTTTGCCATACATAAAATATTAGTATTCATTTATCTATTTCCTATTTTACACTAATCAAGGTGTTTTGGCTAACAAATTAATATCACGAAGATTTTTATAATATTAAATGGATTTTATATATCATATAAATGCATTTTTTTTTTACATTGCATTGCATGATTAATAAGGTAACACATGTCTTCAAATCCAAGTGTATGCCTACTACTATTACATAGTTATGCCTTTAGCTTATTGGATTATTAAACTGCCTTCTCATGAATGCATGGAGTAAAAGTAATAAATACTTAGCAGGATGGAAGAGTAAGGTAAAATCACCAATAATTCAATAAAAATGTGAATCTTAAGCCTACGCTCAAAGTAGTTAAAATTATGTGGCTATCCAAGTTGTTTGATTTGTTATTTATAATGGGCTCAACCTAATATGAATACCAATGTTAGAATTATTTCTACTAGAATGCAACCCCTTATTTCAAGGTTTAGGCACCATCAAATTTCTAAGAGTGTGAAGGCCCAAGAATGGGCAAGCCAATTTCATATTGCAAAGAAAAAATAAGCTATTATCAAATAACCACTTGCTCAGAAGAACAATTCATCCATATGTTCTAGATATATAGTTAATTAGATGTAAACCAAATATTTTAAAACACCTATTATAGATTTATTAAATCCACACAAAATCACCTAAATCACTAGTAAGAAAACATGATTTTCACATTATGCAAATAGATTCCATAAAAGATATAATAATTTAATTTTTGACTTTGAATTTAGAAAACCTCACAAATCTTAAATTAACTACTACATGCCCAGAACTAAAACTAATTTCATTGGTTCGAAGTAAAAGGCATAGAGATTAACATTCCTGCAATAAAATAGTGAATTCTTCTTTGTTGAGGCTCAACACACTTCCAACATTTTCCTTTGTCAGGCGGTAGCTCTGGGAATGCACTTAGCTATGAGAAATTTTATCCAGCCTAATATTGTGTGGTAGGTACTTGCTTGTTGGTTTGTAACAATGGCTTTACCCATAGTAACCTCTATCACCACTATAACCACCGCCGCTACATCTAACACTATTATAACTTCCACTATCGATGCCATAGCTTCTAGTGCCCATGCCATAAACACCATTGTTGTTGCCATTACTACTACCCTGAATTGAAAACATAAGGCCCTATTTCTCAAACAAAATAAAATCGTGATTAAAAGATTTCCTTCACACTACCACAGTAAACAACACTAGCACAAGTGGCCTCTGTTGGTTGTTTGTGGCATGCGTTAAAACCTCCAACATCAACCAACTTGCATATTTTTTTTCATCAGATGAAATACTTTCTATTGGACGTAGGCTATAAGCAATATTCATAGTTTAAATTTAATGCGAGGAAATTAATAAAATATTGAGAGACTTTAGCAACATGTTCTATTTTTTGACCAACATAGGATATTTATTCGTTGAAAACTATTTTCAATACAAACAAATCCCACAAAGTAAAAAAAATAATACCTATCAAGTACTAATAATTTTGACTTAATACTACATTTCCTTATAAGGAACTTCCAATCATATTGAAAGGGGGAAAAAAACTTATTTATTGATTTGTTACAAGTGGCAATTACAATTAAGATATTTATTTCCAACTAATGATTTATGTGGGTATGGGCCAAATTGAGTGTGATGTAAGTAAATTTTAAAGAAGTGTTGAATTGCATGCTCAAACAAAGAAAGAATTGAGCTACATATAAAGAATCAACTAAGTTATACCTATTGGGTGAATATTTTGTCGTTAACTAACTGATGACAAAATGGGCATATCAACCATAGCATAGGGAGAGTTACGCCACAAAAAGTGTGGGTTTACCAAATCTGGATGAGGTAAATCTCTCCTCTCATCAAGGGGAGGTTCCCTATGAATATTTATACGCTATACGTATATATAATTAAGCAAAATATAATACTTGGGGTGGTATAACAACATCCACCTCTCTTTTTTCAAAGGTGATGTCCAAGGAACAAGAGAGAGAAATCCTGGTCGTTAGCCAACAACATTCCTCTTCTTTCAGGAATGGTATCCAGCGTAGAGCAGAAAATCAACTAAAGTAAGTAACAAAGTTAACAAAAAAACCTACGTAAGCACAAAGTCTACTGTTGTCTCCTTCACCGATTCGAAATACGCTTAACCGTAGAGTGAAACGAAGCACAAAGTCTTCGCCTAAAACTACAAAGGATAAAAGGATCACAAAGATAAAAGTAGCTCAAAGTCTCTCTTATATCTTTTAGAAGCATCCTCAGATAATATCAACACACACACTTTGCTTATTAAATCAAACAAATAAGAAATTACCAGGAAAGAGGACATAAGAACTATTTCCTAAATAATGCAGATGACTTCAACACAAAGTCTGAAATAAACTTGCTTCTCATTCATCCAACAAAATATGATTTACAAGTTGAGCACAAAGTCTCAAAAAGTGTTTCAATTTTGGCAGAGTTTTTGCTCTCAATTATTAGAGATCCATTTACAAAAGAGGCCTCCACTATATATAGGGAGAAACCTTCAAAATTAAAAAGATTATAATATAAAAATATCTAAGTCAAAGATGAGTCATCTTTGACTTTTGAGATATTTTTCTGGATTTTTTACATGTAATTACACATTACAAAATTGCATGCACTTTTTCATGACAAAAGTGCATGAGAAAAGAAGAAGAGAGAAGGGGAAAGTGTTTTAGCTCTTGCCGCCAGACTTCTTCAGATGAGCATCATACATAGTAATAGATGCCTAAATTCTTATACTGTCTGGTGCAATGGTGTTCTTGAAGATTACTCTGGCTCTGATTATAGCATCCTTTAATGCTATGATTGCCTTAGCATGACTAGTTAACCTAGATCTCAGATTATCCAGAGTTAACTGAGTATCTAAAATATTGTCCATAGAAGTCATTGAGAAGGCTTTCTCTTCAAAATCTCTCTGAATCATACCCATTGAATCCCTAGATCATCTCTTCGGCTGAGAGAAATTGATTATCCCTGGTGGTGAGGTTGCAAGGCAGTTCTTCCAGTCTATTCAACATGCCTGTATCACTTTTCTCACTGGCATCTTTAGAAGACTCGAGATCTTTGATGAGCTCCTTGAGTACCTAAATCCTATATATAAGTGATTCCTTGATCTCAACATAGGAATCTCTACTATAAATAATGCCGATGGAAATCAAGGTGCTTTTCTTTAGATCCTTCATTTCCCTCCACTTGCCAAGATATTTCTTCGCACTGTCAATGTCCTGAGAGATAAGAGAGACAAGGTCTTCTAAATCTGTTCTTAGCTTCTTCATCTTGTCTATCTTCTCAGCAACCTTTGTAAGTAAGGAAATTCCCTGAGTGTGCATCTTCACAATGTAATCCTCCAGTACTTTTCCTTTCATATAGGTTCTCTCTACTTTTTGGATGGCGGGGTCATCAATAGAGAAGGCTTCTGGAGTTGCCACTTCAGAGGGAAGGGTGAATTTCTTTATTACAGCCATCAACTGCTCTATCTTGGCCTTATAGTAGTCTTTCATCTCCTTTTCTCTATCAAAATTCTAGACCATGATGTCCATTGCAGACTGTAGATCACTTTTCGCACCCTCGTGAATAACTTTTCCAAGTTCAACATGAGAGATGGAATAGGTGCTCATGTTAAAACCCTCAAGGGTTGCGTCCTACTATGGTTTACCTATTTCCAAAAATTTATGCCACTTTTCGTCAACCAATGTTGAGAGGATCCTTGGTCTCTTAGGGGCCTTAGCTTTCACCGACACTATCTTGCCAAAATCAAAGTCATCTGCAGAGATGGCTAGTTTCTTTCTTTTAGGTGTGAAAGTTGACATTCAAGGAGGGAGAGAAGAAGTACCTAATGTGGTAACTGTTCCTGTAGCTGGTGTTACCATGGTAATGTCTGCACTACTAGTGGTAACGGTGGTTACAGTAAGAGTAACAGGGGAAACTGTACTGGTTGTTGATTGATCAAGGGCAGAGATTTCTCCTAGATTGAAGGAAGGAGATGCTAGACTAGGAATAGATCCTGAGGAGTGAAGAGTATCTCCAGAAGCATCTTGAGGATCGACAATCATTACTCTGAAAGGGGAGGCAGCTCTAGAAGAGGGAACACTGATAGGAGATAGAGGTGGGGAAGGAGAGATGTCTGTAAGTGGCTATGCCCTTTCTTGGGAAGGTAGAGGGTCAGTCCTCTACTGCTCTGAGGGCCTGTCGTCTATCTCCATTTGTTGAGCTACTTGTTCTTGGGAGCTTTGTTCTCCAACTCCCTTAACTGTTGATTCTGGATCTTCAACAACCTTTGATTTTTTGGAAACAAAGATGATTCTAGGCTTGTGAGGCCTAGATGGAGAAGGAACATCACCTTTGTTCTTGGTCTTGTTTTCTGCCTTCTTCCTCATTTCTGCTTGGAACTCAGCCTCTTATCCTATAACAAACTCTTTCAATGTGATCTCTTTGGCTGCTAACTAATCATTGGTGTTAGCCAATATTGATTTGAGTATTTTCCTCAAAGAAGTTAATTCTTTTTGAGACCACTTAACTGGAGGAAGAGGGGAGTCAGCAACCTTCTCAGCTAGGTACCTACTGTTAATAATGTTCTTGTCATCGACCAGGTTGGGGGGAATCTCTGCAAGCCCCAAATATTTGATCTGCTCCAAGGTCAGTCTATTGTAGTCCATTTTTTTGATTTCTTCGGCTATCTGTAGGTCTACCCAGATGTCTTCGATCATAGGCTCATGAAATTGGGTCTTTCTTCTAATCATGTCTTTGACACACCTATAGTCAAAGTTGTCCGTTCTCTTGAACTATTTCATAGTAACCATTTGCATCTTCGTATCCATGACCTTGGCTTTAGCTGTAGTTAAAATTGAGTATCTGTCAATTTCGATTGGAAACCTGAAACCTAGATTTTTTAGTTCCATCTGCCTAGTGTGTATGACAACCATTTTTCTACACATCTCCATTAGAACTAACTTATCAAAAGGAAACTTGGGGAGCATATAGGGATAGCCTTAGAAAAAGCCAACCTAAATATAGTAGAAGGAGGGAAATTGTAGGAACATACAGCCATAGTTGTTGACGACCATCCAGGCCTCATTAGATACTCTCTTCTGCTCAAGTTGAGGGTCGAAGAGGCATAAAAATATGACAAAAAAGGCATTATTTACCCTTCTAAAATAGTAGATTGATCCTTGTAGTGTTAGCTAGGGGTAATATGAGTAGACTGGGGTGGTCTTTCTGTCCCCTTTAGTTGTCAAACCTAGAAAGGTTCACATTGAGGTAGCTATGTACACCAGGTACAAAGTCATATAGAACTTTGAAGTAGTTTGTACCTTGGCCAGTTGCTCATGAAGAGCGTTGCTAATCTGCTCACCCCAGAAGATGGCCTGCTTACCTTGGAGGATGATTTTGATGAAAGGGTACATCCACTCATGGAACTGTGAGGAAGATGGGAGGCCTCACACTCTGCTGAGAAGGGTGATCAAGTCACCAACTTCTTCAATGAAATCACTCCTTGGAAAGTTCTGCAGCCATCTAGATAAATTGGTTCTAGGGGTCTTCAGCCACTTATTATTCATTATTTTCTTTGCCCTCTTAGGGTCCTTGTCATACTCTTTATGTGCTTCTATGAAGTCAATTCTCAACACTTCAGTAGCAGGAGGGCACATGAAGACTTTGTCAATGAATTCAAGGTCTAACTGAATTATTACGTTTCCATTGGCATCTGAGACTAATCTCATCTCTTTGTTTTAGAATTGGGCGCACTGGAGGATGAACTTCATATGATGTGCTGCTACCAAGAAAGTGGCAACTAGATGAATGTTACTCTCGATGATCCTCCTTATTTCAAAGCTCAGGTTTGTCACCTTGATTCTGGTCATGAACTCAGCCATATCTATGTGGCTAATCTCTGTATCTCTAATGTCGTCAACATTAGAGGTGATCAAAATAATCGAAAAGATGCCCTGGTACCGATACTTCATGGCCTTTGACTTTTTCAGAGAAGTTTCAGACATCAGAACTGGCCTCGATTGAGTGGGTGCTAATGAGCAAGAATCTTCAAAGGGTACTGTAGTCATGATCATGCAATTAGGGAATAGTGGGCAAATTGGAAAATTTACACATTGGGTGATCATGATCAAGGAAGGGCACTTAACAGGGCTGGGTCAGAAAATGAGGAAAAAAAAAAGGAGAGGAAGTGAAAAAATGAAAAAGAGGAAAATTTCTCTAGAGTTGGAGAAATTTGGAGGAAAAAATGCAAGGTTGGCAAAATTCGCCGCCCAAGCATGTGGAATGAAATGCATGCACAGGCGACAAATTTCACTGCCCTTACATGCAAGAGCGAGAAAGAAAGGGCACGAGCGGTGAATTTCACCACTTGTGCATGAATAATAGCCAAAGAAGTGTACGAGTGGCAAAATTCACTACCCTTACATGTTTGGCCTGCATCGGCGGTGATTTTTGCCACTCACACAGGTTTGATCGAAATGTGCAGGGGTGGCAAAATTTGCCACTCCTAAAGATTTGACCTGCATCGGTGGAAAAATTCACCACCAATACACATGAATGGAGTATCAAGGGCAACACTGGTGGCAAAATTCACTGCCCTTATAGGTTTAAAACATGAAAACCTGAGGGCAAGAAGTTAGGGAGGCAAAATTTGCCACCTCAGCATGTAAAGAAAGCCTAGAAGGCCGACGGGGAAGGGGGAAAAAATAAAAACAAGATTGAAAGCAAACTTAAAGAGAAGGAGAAATAAATGCCAAAATACAAAACCTACCTGAGAAAATACGTGTGCCATGAGCTCAAATCTGCCAAAACACAATTTTACCCGTTCACTGGATCGTCCAGAGGCAGAGGGTAAGAGGAAGAGAGGAGGAATGAAGCAAAATGAGGTTAAAACTAGATTTAATAGGGTGAAAATTGACCCCAACAACTTGGTGCACATGGCAATAAATGCCACGCATGAAAACTGAGGCAGTGCAGGGGTGGCAAAAATTACCGTCCTTACACTTGAAATTTAGGAAGGGACATGTAGGGGCAGCAAAAATTGTCGCTCCTGCATGTGAAATGTGAAATTTTATAGGGGTGACAAAATTTGCCACCCATACAGATTTAGATGCAGGGGTGATAAAAATCATTGCTCCTACATTTTAAAGGTGAAAATGCACTAGCGGTGAAATTCACCGCCCGTGCACGAAAATAGAAGAAAAAACACTAACGCTAAAAAAGGCAAATTTTGGTCCCTTGGCCGTATCAAGACTGTAACAATCTTCATGTTTTGGGGAAAATGTAATGAAAATATGTTATGAATTTCAAATAGTGTATTTGGGCCAAGACGAGAATGAGAAAAACCTGTCTCGAAAACAAACTTAGAGAGACAAAAGGCGAAATAGACAAGTTTCATAGGGGGTTGATTCCAAAAATGAGCTAAGCTGATTTTGGAAACAACAACTGGCTCCTGTTGGGGAACTTTCATTAATCAAATCTATCAATGAGAGTAGAAACCAATCTCTAAGTGCCTTCATCCAAGCCATTGGGCTACAGAGTCAGGCTAAAAACAAAAAAAATTAGACAAAACGTAAAAATAATACATATATATAAATGGACCCATCTAAGCTTCACGGATTGAACAGCTTCAGATGTTGCCCACTATGGGGTAGTGCAAACGGGGTTCCATCCTGGTACTCTAGCAAGAAGCTAGCCTCACCACAGAGCTGTCGAATAGTGAATGGACCTCTCCATAAGGAGTCAAATTTGTCGTGCATTCCCTTCGGTTTTTGCCTCCTGTCTCACAACAAGACTTGCTCTCCGACTCAAAATTCATGAACCTTAGCTTTTTTATCAAAAAGTTTCTTCACTTGGTTCTGATGTATTGTAATTCGATCCACCACCATGGTTCACTACTCATTCAATTCGATTAGACACATGATTCTTTTATCAACTGAACTTTCAAAGGTTGAGTCTTCGATTGCTTTGGCTAACCTAAGTGTTGGTAGTTCTAGGGTGATGGGGATCTCCACATTCAAGCCATACAGAAGTTGAAAAGGTGACATACGTATGGCCCTCTTGGGAGTAATTCTATCTGCCCATAAAGCGTCAAACAATGCCTTGTGCCAAGTCCTTTGATTGTCATCTACCAATTTCTTAATAATAGTGACCAAGTTCTTATTGCTCGATTCTACTTGGCCACTTCCCTGGGGGAAATAATCTAAAGTGTGGGATAGGGTAATCCCATAGTAAAAATAGAATTGAGTAATTTCATGTGAATAAAAATAGGCCACATTATCTTTTACAATTTTAAGTGGGACCTCAAACCGTGAGATAATATTTTTCTTGAAAAAATTGCACACCACTTCAGATGTAGCATGCTTGGTCGAGATGGCCTCCACCTACTTGGTAAAGTAATCAGTTGCCGTGAGGACATAATCATGTCTGACACTCGAAGATGGGTTGACTGTGCCAATGAAGTCAATACCTCACTGCTGAAAAGGCTCCTTGATTACTACTAGCTTGAGAGGCAATGCAGCCAGTTTAGGCTTCCCAACAAACTGTTGACATAATTCGCACTTACGCACCCATTTGTAGGCATCCTAAAACAATGTGGGCCAATAGTGCCTTGCTCACAAAATCTTGTGCGTTGTCACCGATGCAGAGAAATGCCATCCACAGGTCAAATTGTGGAAAGACTCCAAGAGTTTATCTTGTTGCACCTTATCAACACAATAAAGAAATGCCCCATCCAAGTTCCTTTTGTATAGACTATTATCCCATTGAATATAACTAACAGCCTTTAACTTAACATTCCATTTCTCTTTATAGGAGAGATGAGTGGGACACTCACCATATGTCAGAAAATGAGTGATGTCGAAATACCACTCATTAGTGGTGGCAACAAAGAGGACCGTAGGCATGCCTTCGATCTCTATTTCTTCACTTTCTGCTTCATTTGGAACGTTGTTGGAAATCAACTAACAAAGACCTTTTTCTTGCACGAGTTTGGTAGGTTTGATGTCCAAATCAAACTCCTAAATCTTGGCAATCCAATTATCCCTCTTCGTACCAAACTCTTGTTGAGTCAAAATGGACTTGACTGTTGTATCAGGTACGAGAACTTTGGTGTGTGAGTTCAGGATATAAAACCTGAAATGCTTGACTGTTTTGACCACCGCGTATGCATGCTTCTCCATATTAGAATATTTTAACTCATGAACCTTAAGGGGACAACTCATGAATGAAATATGAGATTCCACGCCTTCTTGGTTTTGTTGAACTAAAATAGCTGAGAGTGTATGTTCAGAGGCATAACTGTATATTTTGAAGCTTTTGGTGTAGTCTAGACAAACCAAGATTGGTGCGTGAGCGATTGCTTCTTTGATGTCTCTGAAGGCTGATTTTCCCTCTGTGGTCCACTTGAAGGTAGCATTGCCTTTCATCATATTGATGATATAGTGAGTTTAATCAACAAATTCAGGGATGAACCTTCGAAGAAAATTCACCTTTTCGAAGAAAGAGTGAACCGCAATTTTACTGGTAAGCAGAGTAAGTTCTTGGATGGATTTGACTCTTTTCAAGTCAATTTTAATACCTTCTTGAGACACAATGTGTCTGAGAAGTTTCCCTTCAGTCACCCCAAAGACAGATTTCTTTGGATTTAGAGAAATATTGTTCTGACGATAGCGCTCCAGTATTCTTTACAAATGGTGGACATGGTCAGAACAATGCTTTGAAAATACTGTCAAATCATCTAGGTACACTATAATGAACTTGCCCATTTCATCCTTGAAAGTGAGCTCCATCACTTTTTGAAATGTGGCACCTGCATTTATCAGACTGAAAGGCATTCTCTGATAGGTGAAGGTGCCCCAAGGTGTGGTGAAGGCAGTCTTATGTTGATCCGCTTTTCCAACCTTAACCTAATTGTACCCCGAGTAACCGTCTAGCATTGATAACATCTCTGAACCTATTACCATTTGTAGAACTTGATCCATGATAGGGAGAGGGTAGTTATCCTTCAAAGATAACTGATTCAAGTTCCTGAAATCCACGCAGATTCAAATTTCACCATTCTTCTTTCTGACAGGCACTATGTTGGCAATCCATGTGGAGTGATGGATTAGAAAAATTATCCAGGCATCAAGCATTTTTTGTATCTCAGCTAAAATGGTACCTGATATTTTTGGGTTATATTTCCTGGACTTTTGTTTGTAAGGCACAAAGTTTACCTTAAGAGGAATGTCATGGCGAATATCATCAGGCCTGAGTGATTTCAGGTCATCATAGGAATAAGCCAAGACGTCTATATATTGGCAGAGTAGATTAGCCAGCTTGAATCTCTCTTTGGGAGTACAACATTTCCCAATGTTCACCATCTTAGGATCTCCCTTGGTTCCCAGATTTACTTGATCAAAATCTTAAGAAGATTTTGAATCTGTCCGTTGTTGTTTGATGAACCTATCATGGTTATCAAACAATTTCTCTAGGAAAACCAGGCCTTTGGGAATCTTATTCCCCTTAAGCTATAGGAAATCCTCAACTATGTTCACATTCGATTCAGAAGCTGCTTCACATTCTCAGAGCTCACTACCTTTAAAATGTAATTGTTTGAAGCTATCTTTTTGCTCTAAGAAGACAATGATTTGATCATCGTTATTAAATACTTGCCAATGGCCAGCATTATCAGGTACACTTGGTCAAAATACCAATTTAATAGTGTACTTATCTTATTTAAAATCTAGGTGGGGAACCAAGAGAGTAGTAGAGACAGCCAACGCATCTGCATGGTCATTGAATTCCCTTGGAACGATGAAGATGTTGAAAGCGTCAAAATTTTCAATTTGATCCCAGACAAGATTGCGATAGTGACGCAATCTTTCATTTTTGGTTTGATAGAGGTTTCTTACCTGGCAAACCACCAATTTAGCGTCCCCTTTAGCATGGAGAATCTTAACATTTTTTTCTCTGGTAGCCTGTAATCCAAGTAACAAGGATTCATATTCAGCTGTGTTGTTGGTGTTGTTAAACTGCCACTTGTAGGACAAAGGAACAATATCTCCTTGAGGAGATACCAACACAACCCCAGCTCCTGAACCGGTAGATGAGCAGCTACCATCAAATTCTAAAATCCATACCTCATTAGATACTGCTTTTTCTTTGAAAACTTCTTCACTTGGGGGAAGAGGTTCTTCCAAGCATTTATTTTGTTGTGTCGATTCTCCCGATGTGTCAGTTGAACACATTTCCGAAGCTTTTGGACATCCACAAATATCTTACATATTAAAATACCTATAGAACTAAGCTTACATTATTATTACAATATTTCTCAAAAAATAAATTTTTTATCAAAGGGGACAATCAGAATATGAAATACCCCTCACAATACTCAGAATCTTATATTGCTCTGATACCACTCTTATTAAATAAAAGAGTCAAACTCAAAAGCAATGATCAACAAAGGAATATACAGAAAAACTATTAATATTCATATTATGAAAATCATTTGAGATATTACAAATATATTGGAAAAGTATTCATATATTTATGGAGCTCATATCTCCACACATATCTCCTCATATCCCTAACAATATTCACTAAAAATATTAAAGCTATATATGATATATTGATTTTAGTAACAAAAATATATAGCTCTAAACAATTATATTCAACTAACTATCCAAATAAAAATATAATTGCAATACTAATTTACCATTCGGTAAATTAAAAATAACCATGGGAATACTAAATTCATAATAATATTTGCATCAAATTGGTTTAATAGCTATCTAATATAGTCTACGTGTAAATTTTATTTTATACAATCACCTTGCTTACACATTGACAAGAAATTTTAGTACATACCATGTAAGAATTTTCAGTATAGACAATGTGAAAATTCATTATCATTCATCATCCACCTACATCTCCCTCCTCTTTCCATTCGGTCCATGCTTTCCCTAGTTTTTTCATTTCTATTTTTGTTCATAGTTTCATTCACAACAATCAAAAAATTATATATGTGTGTGTGTGTGTGTGTGTGTGTGTGTGTGTGTGTGTGTGTGTGTGTGTGTGTGTGTGTGTGTGTGTGTGTGTGTGTGTGTGTGTGTGTGTGTGTGTGTGTGTGTGTGTGTTTGTGTGTGTGTGTGTGTGTGTGTGTGTGTGTGTTGGATATTTATGTAATTTTTTGTTTTAGGTTTGAATAAATTTGCAGAAAATCAAAAGTTGTAATAGGGAAAGAAGAATAGTAGAAGATAAATATCATTGCACAATCACAAGCTCTTCCTAGGTGCAACTCTACACATGAGGTATTTGATATATGGATTTGTCTTGGATCAAAGCTCAATTTGCATCTCCACTCTACTTGGCATCCCTCAATCCATCTTGTGCATTATATTTGGCATACACATTACATAGTTTTAAATTTAGATCGGCAATGTTTTCATAAAACTCTCCATTGAGCTCATTGTGTCAACTCATGAATTCAGCTATTCAGCTTTAGAGATGGACCACCCTATTGTCACTTTGAGTTTTACCCTTTAAATAAGTGTTATATGTCTCTTCACTCAATTGACATAATGAGAACTCTTTAACTTTGTGGGTGGCCTATAACTAAAAACAACCTCCAGAGAGTGTTGACTCTCTTGATGCTACACCTAAAACTAATGCTACACCTACCCAAATTTCAAGGAAAAGGAAGAGAAAAAGTCAAAACCAATCAAACAAGGGTGATGTAACAAATTATAGTTCTCCTCTACTTGTTTATGATTGTTATTATGGACTAAAACAAGACTGAAATCAAATTTCACAAATCCAAAAGTCCTTCCAACATAAGTATTTTAATATGGAGATTATAGATAATGCGTCAATCAAGAGGGATAATCAATCTAGTTTAAAAGAAGACACTAGTGAATATTTACATGCTTAACCTTTACAAAACTACTTGACATGCACCATATGACCTACAAGAAGATGACTTACTTACAAAGAGGTAAGAATGAAGAGGATAAATGCAAAGAAGTTGAACACTACACTAACATTAATCGATAATTCATCATAAGAACACTAAACGCAAGATGGTGAAGGTATAAATCTACTTGTATTCACTTCAAAAGTAGAAATCAATATCAATATTGGTAGGGCTACACCATAACTAACTAGATTTTGTTTTCAACTTCACTTAGGAGAATAAAGAGGAGAGAGAGAAGGTGGATGTGTAGGAAGCCTATGATGACTCTCATCCAATTATGAGATCAGTTACAACATCAATGAAATGTAAGAAAATGGTCATATATTCATTTCCTACATGAGTTGGTCTTGTTTGATGATAGCTTCATGAAAGGTAGCATAGGAGTTTTTATTGTCTTTGATGACCCATTATCTATCTCTTGAAACTACCCTCTTTTTTAATTGAGGGGTTACAAACCCACACTCGCATCTGACTATTTTTAGGTTTCTTGACACCTTGTCCATGTTGGGAGCCTTAAAATGGTAACTGTCTACTTTACCTATAATTTCCATATTTTTTATGATTTTGATGGTCAGACGAGCCATCAAATTTAAGCTAGTGCACTGATGATGTGGGACTTTTTGAGGTAGACACATGGTGCAAGCTCATTCATTGCAGATATTCACAAATTTTATTTTATACTATTTTTGTGAATTTTGTTATCGTGATGTTTTTTCTAAAGACCCAAGTCTTTGCATTTTGTTGTCAAAATTTTTGTTCCAAACTTGGTCTTCGAAAGTTTTCTCATTGGAACTTTTATTTGTGACATTTTTCTTGACTTTTTCTTTAGTCTTCAGGAGATTTTTTCTAGCCCCTATTTTTGTTAAATAAATCCTTGTATGGTTCAAAACAAGCTCCTCGAGATTAGTACTCTAAAATTACATATTTTTTCAAAGAACTAAGTTTCTCTAACTGTTATTATAATAATGATCTTTGTGTTAAAGTTGAAAATGGTCATGATATCTTAATTGTTTTATATGTTGATGATTTTTTAATTACTAGCGATCTGACTAGTTTAATTCATAAATATAAGGATAAACTAAGTCAACTATTTGAAGTGACTTATTTAAGCATTCTACATCATTTTTAAGGAATGACTATATTTCAAGGTAAATATTCAATTATTATATCACAATCTTAGTATGCACATAATCTTGTTATTAAGTTGAATATGCTTTATTATAAATCTAAATCTACTCCTATCCAAGTTGGTGTAAAATTTGATCCAAGACATGCATATGAAAAAGCTAACCCTACTTTGTATAGACAGTTTATTGGTAGTTTGATTTATCTAACCATTGCTAGGCTAAATATTTCATATGTTGTTCGTGTTGTTTCTAGATTTATGCAAGACCCATATTTTTATCATTGAAAATTATCTAAATAGATTTATGTAATTGATATTTTTTAAATAGCTAGCATAAATATGTAGGACAAATTATTCGTACAGCTTTATCATTGGCAAAAGCCTCCATTAGAGTCTAAACTCCAGAAAACTTTTCATTGGTTGGTCATCGAATACATTAATCATTATTTAATGGCAATTAGCAAAATAATAATTCTTTGATAGCTTGCAGTCTAACTTTAGAAAAAGATTTACAAAGTATGCAATGTTTTGACCTAGAACCTAAATATGTAGGGATGCATATGCTTTTGAAAGATGTTTTTCCAAGGGTCATTATTGGTGAAGTTCGCAATATCAGGGCCCTAAAATCTACTTTGAGAACCTTCATTTGGTGTAGGTATAGTGAAAGGAGAAGGCACAATAGTATTATCGACAGTTGTAATCTACTCCGAGAACCTTCATCTGTTACAAGTCTAGTGAAAGGAAAAGGCACAATAGTATTATCTAAAGTTATAATGCAAGATAACTTTTCATCATATCCTCTAAATTTGTCAAGGTGAGAAGGAACATATAATGAATGGCTTTCCCACTAGTTGTTGATGGTATTAGTAAAGTAGAGCATGAATAACTCTAGAAGGCATAGAAATAATCAATCTTCATAGGTCACTATGATTCTCAAAATTACCACATAGCCACTAGAGAATAAGGGGCCTACATTAATGAGTTTTAAGGAATATTTCTAGATTGAATTTATATCTAAATTTGTAATTCTTTTGCAATAAATAAAATATTAGTATTCTTTTATATGTTTCCTAGTTTACACTAATCAAGGTGTTTTGGCTAACAAATTAATATCACGTAGATTTTTATAATCTTAAATGGATTTTATATATCATATAAATGTAAATGTTTTTTTTTTTATTTTTTTTTTTTTATTTTTTTACATTGCATGATTAAGAAGGTAACACATGTCTTCAAATCCAAGCACATGCCTACTACTATTACATAATTATGCCTCTAGCTTGATAGATTATTAAACCGCCTTCTTATGAATGCATGGAGTAAAAGTAATAAATCATTAGGAAGATGGAAGAGTAAGTTAAAATCACCAATAATTCCATATAGATGTCAATCTTAAGCCTACGCTCAAAGTAGTTAAAATTCTATAGCTATCCAAGTTGTCTATTTCGTTATTTAGAACGGACTCAACGTAATATGAATTACCAAGACTAGAATTATTCCTACTAGAATGCAGCCCCTTATTTCAAGGTTTAAAGACCATCAGATTTTTAAGAGTGTGAAGGCCTAGGCATGGGCGAGCCAATTTCATATTGCAAAGAAAAAACAAGCTATTATCAAATAACCACTTGTTCAAAAGAAAAATTCATCCATATGTTCTAGATATATAGTTAATTAGATGTAAACCAAAGATTTTAAAGTGCCTATTATAGATTCACAAAATCACCTAAATCACTGGTAAGAAAACATGATTTTCACATTATGCAAATAGATTCCATAAAAGATATAATAATTTAATATTTAATTCTAAATTTAAAAAACCTCATAAATCTTATCAAATCTTAAATTAACTATTACATGCCTAGAATTGAAACAAATTTTATTGGTTCCAAGGAAAAAGCATAGAAATTAACATCCCTGCAATAAAATAGTGAATTCTTATTTGTTGAGGCTCAACACGCTTCCAACTTTTTCCTTTGCTAGGCCGTAGCTCTGAGAATGCACTCAGTTGTGATAAATTTTATCCAGTGTAATAGCGTGTGGCAGGTACTTACTTATTGGTTTGTAACAACAGATTTACCCACAGTAACCTTCGTCACCACTATAACCACCGCTACTACATCTGACACCGCTATAACTTCCACTGCCAATGCCATAGCTTCCACTACCCATGCCATAAACACCATTGTCACTGCCATTACTACTGCCCTAAATTGAAAACCCAAAGCCCTATCTGTCAAACAAAATAAAATTATTATTAAAAGATTTCCTTCACGCTACCACGGTAAAAAACAATGGCACAGGTGACCTCTGTTCGCTGTTTGTTGCATGCGTTAGAACCTCCAACATCGACCAACCTGCATATTTTTTTCAGTAGATTTCTATTGGACGTAGGCTATAAGCAATATTCATTGTTTAAAGTTAATGCGAGGAAAATAATAAAATATTGAGAGACTTTAACTAACTGTGTTATTTTTTTATCAACACTAGATTGTTATTCGTTGGAAACTGTTTTCAATACAAATAAATGCCTCAAAGTAAAAACAATAATATCCATCAAGTACTAATAAATTTGACTTAATACTACATTTCCTTATAAGGAGCTTCCAACCATATTGAAAGGGGAAAAAAACTTATATATTAATTAGTTATAAGTGGCAATTACAATTAAGATATTTATTTCCAACTAATGATTCATGTGGGTACGGGCCAAATTGAGTGTGATGTAAGTAAATTTTAAAGAAGTGTTAGAATTGCATGCTCAAACAAAGAAAGAATTGAGCTACATATAAATAATCAACTAAACTATACCTTAAAGGAGCTTTTAATGATGTATTTTAGTGTAAATAGCATGGTTTTGAAAGCATAATGAGGATAATTAATGTAATTTAGCATGATTATTTATATGTTATCGAAGTAATTAATTTTTAAAAAATTATATAAGATATATTATATACATTTAAATTTGTATAAAAAATATTAATTATTTTAAAAAAATTAATGAGTATTTAAAAAGGATTAGTTTGTTTAAACAGAGTATTTTTAATTTTTTTATATAATTAAAGAAGTTTATATTAAAATATTTTATTATTAAACTATTCAATATATAGTTATAATAAATTTTTGAAAGTCAAATGATGATAATTTAGAATGATTGTTTCTATGTTTTTAAAGTAGAAAATAAATTGTAATTATAAATTTATTATTATTTTAAAAAAATTATGTAAAAAATATTATATAATTTTTAAGGAAAACTTTAATTATTTTTTTAATTTTAATAAACATCAAAGAGTAGCAGCTCATATTTAATGAAAAAATATTTAATAATAATAAATATTTAATGAACATTAAAAAAGTAGTTTGCTTAACACCTTTAGTGTTCAAATTACTCTAATGCTATGTATTGTATCAAAATAAATATATTACATGCAATCTTTTTCTCAATATCCTTTTTCAAGGAGCACTTGGCATCAATTTCATATTTCCTTTTATTTTCCTCCTCCTTACACTTCAATTTGTTTGCATTTGTTATCTGTTCAAGCATATCCTTGTCCTTAGCAATGTCTATATTGTATCTTTGAAGAGTAATTGCTAGTTGTAATTACAATATAATTATATTTTTTTTAATGGTAAACGCATTATCATAGATAATTTTTTATAATGTCAATTAGTGTTGCAAGAAATGCAACAACATTTTAATGTTGCCAAACACATATATGACTGAAATTGTTGTTTATACGGCTTATTTTTTATTTTAATTTTTTTGATATATATAGATTTTATTCTAGGCAAAGCTAAAAATATATTAAAGGTATGAGGAAGGAGAGAGGAGAATTCATTCTACTAGGGTTTTTTCATGTTTTACATCTATATGTTTGCATTTTTGGCCCCATTATGTCACATTGTGAAGCCCACAAGATTTATTAGGGTTGCAACGTATTAACTGTGTTTGGTGTGCCACCCTTTGGGTGGGTGAGACCTATATTTATGGCGTTTCTATGCTTTACTACATTTGTTGATGCAATAAATGGAGCTAATAGTACCGAAATGAGCTCAAAAGTTTGTTATGAAAGTTTACAATAAGGTAATCCATCTGCCCCCTCCCTTCCAGAGGTAAGTATTTCTATTGTTATTATTGAACAATATTTCAAGCGGTATGAAAATTATTCTATTATTGCTTTTTTTTTGGCTGCATCCCCTCAAAGGATTACCTCCAAACTGGGTCCGCAACCACTAAGTGCCACTAGGGTTCCATATCTCTAGAATCCACAACCTTACCAAAGGTTTTTTTTTTTTTTTTACCTTTAAGGATCCCTCTGAAACTCAATTGATTCTTGCAACCAATATTTGGTTCCTTTACAACCAGCTTGTGATCTTGTCTCACTGGTCTTAGGATTTTAAGGTTTCTAATAATGTCACCCTTCATCTCCCTATTTGGGTTGAACTTCTTAGTTCACCTTTGGGGTTTTATCCCTCAAATTATCATTCCCATAGGATGAGTGGTTATGATTGAACTAGAGAAATGGTTCTCCCCATGCCCTAATAAGTGAGTATGTATAGAGGTTGACCTCTCCAAAGAGCTAAAGGAGCTCATTAAAATCTAGGTTGGGGAGACCTAATGATCACATAAGGTTGTTTATTTCAACCTTCCCAACACTTGTTTTCATTATCAGGACTTAGACCACCACTTCAAGGATTTTCCTCTCATGGGTCATCCCAAGCCTCATTAATTACCTCCTCAGTTTGAGAAGCCAAAACCAAAAGACCAAGGTGATGGCTAGACCATAGTTCCCCCTAAATGGGCATCAGGCCTTAAGCCACAAAGCATGCCTTAATCACCACCTTAGGAGGTTTATCCTCTATTTATCACACCCTCTCAAGGGACCTCCTTATTACCCCCTTCCATCCCAGCTCCTCCTAAACCTTAGAGCATTTCTCTAGTCTCCCATAATTTTAGGTTACCTCTGGATGAGGTTCACTCGACTAGTGGCTCATTCTCCTAGCAGTTTCATAGCCCACCTCATGAGGGATTTGACTCTCCTTAGGAGGAACATGATGCCAAACACCGTTACATTGTAAGTATAAAAAATTCCCACCCTCACCAACACAATAGCTTTGTAGCATTGGTAGATGTTGAGGATGGGCAAGGGGAGCTTCAAAGGATGACCCCTCCCTATGAATATCTTATCATGTAATGTAAGGGGTCTTACAGATTCTACCCATAAATACTCTATGCAAGATGCATGTCAACAGATTGGTTTTCTATACATTCTCTATCTATAAGAAGTTAATATTTCTAGTTTTCTCCTCCAGATGGCCCTGTAAAGTATTTAGTTGGATGTCACCCAAGTCACCACCTTACATGAGGCAGGATGTGGTGGTGCATGTGTCATAGTTACTTCTAAAGTCTCATCTAGAATTATTGTCATGGGAGAAGACCCATCACATCAAATAATCTAGATTATTCTTGGCATTGATGGCCATCCTTTTGGCATCCTCAACATCTATCTTCCTAATGATGGCCCTGATCACTCCATGCTTTGGTGATCTTTGGCATATGGGCTACCTCCTACCATGTGGTTGGTGTACAATGACTTTAATATGATTAAACACCCCCAAGACAAAGCTAGGTCCCTCCCCATGCATTGGTGTGTTATTGAGCATGAGGCTTGGTACTATTTAAAAAATAAATGGGGGTAGGTAGACCCTCTCCTCCAATAATAGATATTTAATCACACATCTTGGTTTACATGTTCCAACTACCAAACTGGGGATCACCACATACTCAAATGATTAGACCACTTTATGTTGTCAGAGCATAATATTTTTTTCTTTTTCTAGCATTGATGCCTAGCTTATCAATGTCCACTTAGATATTGTCTTGTCAAACCCCTCATCCATATCTTGCAAATTAGAATGGACCTTTTCACATTACAAGGTGTCACGTATTCAATTATTTCTCAACACTTCTATGTTAAATCATGTTAGCACCATCTGGCTCATCCAATGCATCTGGGAACTAGCCCTACAACCCCCATACATTGTCAATTGGATTGAGTGGTGGAGTGAATCCATTCTTAGCACCATCTCCTTATTTCATTACCATGGTAAAATTTTTACTTGAATTCACAAGCACTCAGAGGAGGCTACAATACAATCATTCAAATGGGTCTTTGCCTCCCTTGAGACTAATCCTTTCAATATTTGGCTTAAAATGCTAGTTTCCTCCCTCAAACACCACCTTAAGGTGGTAGATAGTGATGCAACCAGAGGCACCCAATTTTAAACTTGATTATATTGGCTTAAAATTGGTGACAAAGCCTCCAAAGAGTTATTCAAAGCACTAAAATCTAAATGGGCTCATGGGTAAATTAAATCCATTTAAGTGGCTCAATCCCAATTCACTTCTCAATTTGATATCTCCTTAACCTTTTTGAAGCATTATCAATAAGTTTTCCATGCCCAACCCTTTACAATCGAGACATTTTATGATTCTCAGAATTACCTCAAAGTGGTACCTTGTAAGCTCAAGCCTGTGAATCATCAACTATGTGATGCCCTACTCACCGTATAATAGTTTATAGAGGCTTTAAATTGTATGAGTAATGATAAGGCCCTCAGCCTTGATGGATTCCCTTACAAGTTTTACAAAGCCATTTGGGAGTTCACAGGCCTTAACTTCTTGTAGGTCTATAAAAAATCCCTACAAAATCAGTCTCTTGGCCCTATGATCAACCAAGGCAATATCTAATTTATCCCCAAAGTTAGGGATCTTGAGCTTCTCATTAGTTGGAGACCAATAACCCTACTAAATATCTCTTACAAGATCCTCACTAAAACCCTCACCAATCACATCTAGTTTATCTTACATGTTGTTATTAGACCAAAACAAATAGGGTTTATTAGAGGGAGGTATATCTTGGACAATCTTATTGTATTATGGGAGGGCATGGCTTATGCTTGTTCTTCTTTGCAGAGAGTTATTTTTCTTAAGTTGGATTTCAAAAAAGCCTATGATAAGATTGAATGGCATTTTATTCTTGTCATGCTCAAAGCTCTTGGCTTTGGTTCCTATTTTATTAGGGCTATGTAGACCTTACTTCATGATACATCCACCTGCATCACTTTTAATGTTTATTAGACCCTAGGGATAGAACTCCAATGTTCTATTTGACAAGGATGTCCCCTTGATCCAATGCTTTATGTTCTTACCATTGAAGCATTGGGTTACCTTTTGGCTTTTAAGGCCTCCTAGGGGCTTATTCAGGGCATTATTTTGTCTGATCGCACCTCTCAGCTTATCAATAGCCACTTTACAGATGACACCTTTCTCATATTTAAAGAATGAAAGGCCACTTTCATTAAAGCTATGTAATGTCTAGATACCTTTTGTTTGGATTTGGGCTCTATTCTTCAATGAAGGAAAATATAATGTTTCTGATAAAGCATTATGTTGTACCTGAGTGGCTTAAAAATTTTAATTGGCATTGGATCACCCGGGAGGGAACAATATAAGTTCTTGGGCATCCCCTCGACTTTTGACAACTCACCTTCTGATCTTTGGCAGTATTTCCTCAATATGATTGAAAGGAAAATTGACTACTAGACCTCTAAACCCCTCTCTTTAGCAGGGAAGTTCCATACCTTCACCAAGATTTTGGTAGCCACTCATGTCTACTAATCCTCTTGTTGGGCCCCCTTCAAAGCCTCTTATGATACTCTATCCAAGCTTCTCTATAATTTCCTATACACCAATTCTAATAAGTCCCAAGGTTTTCAATGCATGGCCTAGGATATTTGATGCCTTCCTCATGATAAAGGTGGCATTGGCATAATTTACACTTATAGTTAAAGTATGGCCTTATGTGTTAAATAGGTTATTTTGGACTTTGAGGGAAATGAGTCTTGGAAAATCCTCCTCTAGCATTACATCTCTTTCGATTCTCCCTATGGAAAAACTAGTTGGCATAATATTGGATTTTAATCCCTTCTCATCACTACTGTGGAAGCCAAAATTACAAGATCATTTGTGGTCAAGAGTATCTAGAAGGATTTCAAAGTAGTTAAACCCCACTTAATGTGGGCAGGGGATGGATTTCACACAGGGTTATCTTTCAATGATCTTATTTTATGGTGGTCCCCTATTCTCATTAGTTATTCTATTCCCTTAGCTAAATTGTCTGGTATTAAAGTGTTGCGACTCGATAAGTGCACAAAGTTGGGGGATAAAAAATGGCCTACCTATGGACATGACTTTTCTAAAATTTCAAAAATCTAAACTTTTGTAGATAATTTGAGATATCCACACTCCAAATTTGAAGATGGTGTAAGAACATGAAATTTAACATTTTGAATTTAGTTTCCAAAACACTATTTTTTTTTAAAAATGGTTAAGTATAACTAGGACAAACATCTAAAATTTAAATAAGAAATCCTATTTTTTCTAGAAAACATAGTAGATAGATGGTCGTGATGCACACCATTTTTTTAGCAACATTTAATATTATTTGAAACCCTTTTGGAAAAATTTAGATAAGATCTTGTAGTAGGTCACCTATATTTTTTATATTTTTTCAATGAATACTTTTTTTTATTAATTTTGCAAGTAAATAGATCCTTAAAACTAACAAAAAAATGGATAGCCATATGTGTGACATGCCTAACTACCTAAAAAAAAATGAAAAATCAATTTTTTTTAAATGTGTAGAATTAGGCCTAGTTGGTTACCATATAACTTATTTTTCACTTGGATCAATGAAAGACAAATTACATGAACATGTATAGGCATGTATGTTTGCGACATGTAGTGGCCTAAAAAAGTCATAGTTAAAAATCAACATAGTGTGAAACCTTAAATTCATCCAAAAATTATAAAAATCATATTTTTGGAAAGAGGAGAGCATGTTCCATGTGATGGTATCAAGTTTTTGAATTTTCACATTGAAATTCTTAGTGTATTTGGAAATCAAAGTTGAAATTTGTTGTTTGTTTTCATACCTTTCAAAACTTGATTGTACATTGACAGTCTAAGCCTTTGGCTCGAGAATCTAAGCCATTCCAGATCCAAAAGGCATGGGAATTGAATTCAAATTCAAATACCACAATCGCATTATTAACTATGTTATTAATGTGATTGCACTACTTAATAATGCATTCACATCATATATTCTCAATACCCTAAAACCCAAATAGGAGCCATTAGGCCTAGTAGTCTTAAGATCAAATATTGGTTGATTAAGATTGTTTTTTGGGACCAATGTTCTTGTCAAGAATTGATAACATTGAATGATAATTGGAGATGTATTAAAATATGAATCAATTTATTATTCCTTTGATCCCAATTTGGTGTGTAATTAGGCCAATAGATCCTAAATTGACATTAGATGGACATATTTCCTTGGATGGAGCTTGGTTGGCCCTAATTATGTATCAAACTAAACTAAATACTTAGTTTTTATAATATGGTGTGAAATTAGAGACCCAATTGACATCATATGAACATAATTCCTTTCTCAGACTCATTTAACCCCAATTGTGTATTAGATTGAACTAAATATTCAATTAGTTCAATATGGGTGCTATCAAAGCCCTAATTGACATTATATTGAAAGAATTCCTCACATGCAGACCAATTAATATTAATTATAGATTATACCAAATAAAACACTCGATTGGTTAAATATGATGTGAAATTAGGGGAAAATATTCACAATGGACATTAGATGGACACAATTCCTTGCATGGGGTGAAAAATGCCTCAATTGATATTCTAGGTGGAAGCAATTAATTACATAGGACTTGGTTGTCCCTAATTGTGTATAGTATTGAAAAAAATATCAATTGATTTATCATGGTGTAATTAGATCCCCAAATGACATTAGATGGATGTAATTCCTTGCTTGGGGAATGAGTGGCCCCAATTGTATATCATACTGAACCTAAATACTCAATTGGTTCAATATGGTTTGTAGTCAAGGCTAATGGAACCCAACCAACATTATATGGAAAAAATTACTTTTATGGGGCTCATTTGGCCCCAATTATGTATAAGATAAAACCAAATAGATTATTAGTTGGATATAGTTCATAATCGGGGCCAATGAAGTTATAGTTGACATTAGAAGTAATCAGTTACTTGCATGAGCCTTGGTTGGCCATAATTGCATATTCAACTGAACTAAATATTTGGTTGATTTAATGTGTTATGGATTTGGGACCAACAGAGCCCCCTGTTAATTGTAAAATGATGAAATTTCCTACACAAGGCTTGTTTGGACTAAATTTCATATCATATTGAACCAAATATTCTTTTAGTTGAATTTGGTGCATAATCAGAATCCCAATTGTTATTAGATGGATGTAATTCCTTGCAGAGGGTTCAATTGGTTTTGATTTCATATTATATTGAATCAAACACCCAATTATTTGAATAAGGTGTGTAATTAGTGCCCTAATTAAAATTATGTTGACATAATTCCTTGGGCAAGCGTTAATTGGCCTGAATTATGTATCATATGGAACTGAATACTCAATTGGTTCAATATGGTATGTAATCAGGTCCAAGTAACCCCTAATTTCCATTGTATGTGAATGTAATTCCTTTCACACATCTCCTTTAGACCGAATTGCATATCAAATTGAAAAAATACTTATTTTTTTAATATGGTGAGCACTTGGATCCCCAATTATTATCATATGGATGAAATTCCTAACATTGAGGCTCAATAGGCCCTTGGGATCAATTTATCCCCAATTAACATCCTTTATATATAATAAGAATTAGGTTCACTGGAATAACTTGGTTAAAATTGCATAACTCATTAACATAATTGACTTTGTAGGCTCAATTTGTGATGATGTGGGGGATAATTGATCCCAAATTCATATTATTTACTCACAGATCTAGATTCAAGGAGATCAAATTTAACCCAATCACCATCATGATTGTATCTTATATACCCTAAAACCTATACCCTAATCCCTAATCCCTAAATTCTAAACCATAAATATAAACTCTTTAAACCTTGAACCAATCATTATATCCCAAATTAACATCATTTAGACTAAGAATTTAGTTCACAAGGCTCAGTCTGGCCTAAATCACACCTTCAACATCATTTAGACTAAGAATTAAGCCCAAATTTACCAATTTTAATTTAGTCCCAATTAATATCCTTTGTAGTAAGAATTAGATTTGAACATGGCATAGAACGATTAGACATTAATATATAGGTCCTTAAACCTAAACCCTATGCCTTAATCCCTAATCCCTAAAACATAAATTGTAAGCCCTATGACCTAATGCCCACTACATGCCACAAACATACAATCCTTATGATATAACTAATTTTATAATAAGATGTCATAAAATGCACTTTTTAAACCTATGGCCAAAACTAAGCCTTTGGAGTACCAATCTAGTTGTGCATCTAAAGTAATTGGGGTTATTTTGAGCCCATTCAACCTAATTAACCAAAGATGAGGATCTAGTTAATTATTTTAAATGAAGAGTAATTTGAATCCAATTTTAACCCCTTAAATAGTAATATATGATTTGGGGCAAAATCAAAAGATCAATCTTTTATCATGAATTGATCCAATTAGTCAATTTGTACAATTCCCTACATGATCTAGGTAAAATTGAGCCCCTAAACCAAATTTATGGCTCAATAAATTATATAACATGTGTGCAACATGTAAATGGCTTTACTGACCCTACTTTTATCAAAAAGGCAAACATGAAGGTAATCAAGTCATAATTAGGTAAACAAGCAACTCAAATGTTCTTCAATTACCTTAGCATGATTGGACCCTATATTCAAAATCTTAAACCTTAAACCATGTACCATTTAACTTTAACCCTCAACCTTATACCATTTACATTAAACCTTAAGCCATAATCCCTGAACCCTTTAAATTATATACCCTAAAATAATAAATTTATCCCTAATTAACATCCTTTATATATATATATAGTAAGAATTAGGTTCACAAGGATGAACTTGGTTAAAATTGCATCACTCATTACCACAATTGACTTCATAGGCTCAATCTATGATGATGTGGTGAATAATTGATCCCAAATTCACATTCTTTACTCACATATATAGGTTAAAGGCTCCCAATTTTTCCCCAATTGCCTACATGATTATACCTTATATACCTTTAAACCTTAATCCCTAGTCCTTAAAGTTACTAATCCCTAAACTCAAAACCATAAATATAAACTTCTTAAACTTGAACCAATCAGTTTAGCCCAAATTAACATCATTTAGACTAAGAATTAAGTTCATAGGGCTCAATTTAGCCTAAATCACACAATTGATTGCCCCATTTGACTAATTTACTCAATCTACATGATGACATCCAAGGTATAATGACAACCCAAAAACATATTTTATAGTCAAAAATAGGTCCAATTGATTCAAATTGTCCTTAATTATCTTTGTGATTGACCCTATGTATCCTAAACCATATATAAATTAAAAACTAAGACCTAAACCATAAGCCCTAAACACTATACCCTAAATTGTAAACCATAAGATTTCCCTATTTACCTATCGATTTAGTCCTAATTAACATCCTTTGTAGTTATAATTAGGTTCACATGGCATAGAGTGATTAGACAAATTATATACAGGTCCTTAAACCTAAACCCATTACCCTAATCCATAATCCCTAAAACATAAAACATAAATTGTAATCCCTATGCCCTAATGCCCACTACATGCCACAAACATACATGCCTTATGATATAACTAATTTTATCATGAGATGTCATCCAATGCATTTTTTAAACCTATGACCTAAACTTAGCCTTTGGAGTACCAATCTAGTTGTGCATCTAAATTAAAATTAGGGCTATTTCAAGCCCCTTTAACATAATTTCATGCCTATAAAATGTGATTTGGGGCTTGATCAACTCTAATTTTCCCTCATTTCCATCATGATTGTACCTTATATACCCTAAAACCTATACCCAAAGCCCTAATGCTTAATGTTCCTAATCCCTAAACTCTAAACCATAATATAAACTCTTTAAACATTGAACCAATCATTTTAGCCCAAATTAACAACATTTAGACTAAGAATTATCTTTGTGATTTACCTTGTGTACCCTAAACCTAAGCCCTAAACACTATACCCTAAATTAAAACCAAAAACTTTCCCTTTCTACCAATTGATTTAGTCCTAATTAACATCCTTTATAGTAAAATTTAGGTTCACACATGGCATAGAGAGATTATAACTTATATACACCCTTAAACCCAAATCGTACATGCCCTAATCCCTAATCCCTAAACCTTAAAACATAAATTTTAATCCATAATCCCTAAAACATAAATTGTAATCCCTAATCTCTCATCCATAAACTGTATGCACTAATGCCTTAATCCCTAATACATTAGCCCTTATCTATATTAAGTATAACATGTTCACATTATTTAATAATACAATCACATTATTCTTATCATAGGCAACACTCAGTTCTTATTGCCAATTACTAACCCTAAAGATTATATTGATAATAACATGATCTTGTTATTACATAACACAATCATGTTATATAACTTGATCATGTTATTATTATTTTAGACTAAGCTCACTTATCAATGACTATTTTAAACCTAAATCAAGAATTATATCCCCACAAACATTCTCTACATACTTTTTCAAGATCTATGGTACTTGTGTACTTGACCCCACCTTTTAAAATTTGTCAATTATCCTTTATGATGGGTGTCGGATCACGTTTGAAATTGAAAAGGAAGATGAAGAAGAAAAAACACCAAATGAATTAGAATATTTAAGAGAGAAACACAAGCTACAAATGTGAAAACTTTATGGTAGACAAGGTACAAACCCTAATCTTGATGAACCAAATGCCATAGATAATGAGCTAATTGATGATAATGAATTAAAAAATGATGAAATTGACCATAATAAATTAAATAATATTGAAATTGACCATAATGAAGTGAATAATAATGAATTATTTAATGTTGGAGGTTCACATTCAAGGTTTGAAGTTTTTGATTTTGTTGATGATGAATCTATATATGATGCTTCACCCCCTATGAGTGAAGAAAATTTGATGGAAATAAATAATATGAAATTAACCATTAATAAAATTTCATGGAAACATATAATGAAGAAATTAACAATGAATAAAATGTTATCTCACCTCTATACAATAAAAGTAATAACAATTTTGAAATACCTTCTCAACAAATTCTACCATTACCAACAATCCAAGAATTGTGCATAGAAAAGATAAGTACTTAATTAAAGTTGATGACAATATTTTAGAACCAATGCATAACAAAATGACCAATCACCATTAAAGAATACTAGCTCACCAAATTTGGGATACTTTCTTTCATAATTTGGAGTATGATAGTCAAAGATGTCAACTATTTTTTTCATTGATAAAATTGATTAAGATGAGACCTATAATGTATACATTGGGATTAATAACATCTAACATGGATGATTAAAACAATTAAATTTTTGAAAATATACATGATGCATATCATACTGTAGGCCCAAAATCATGCACCAAAGATTGTAATGTTGTTTAGCATATATTTACAACTTGTGCAGTAAGTGACAAAATAGGGAAAAAATGAATGGTTTCAAAAACAAGCTAAACACTTATATAAATAGAAAAATAACAATGAAATTAATTTAAATACATGAAAGACTTAATGAACCTAATTATTTTAGTGAATTTTAGCTTATATTTTGAGAAAGGGAAGAAGAAACTAAATGTAGGTATGGTTGAAAAACCTATTAGATTATGCGTGCATTGAATCAAATGATTGTGAAGATCTCATCTTTGGCTTGGGAGGATGACCTAAAAATAAAATATCACTAAATCAAATGATTGGTTAGATAGATAGCTAGGTAGATTACCTAGCACTAGCTAGATTCGAGAAGTAAGAGCTTCCTCGGGGGTTATCAATCCACATATTTTAAATAATTAAATTTATAAATAGAATGATAACATACTTGTATCAATAATCAAAAGGTACTAAAATTTAAAATAAGAAATTCTTGATAATAAATAGACTAAAATGACTAATATAGTAATGAGCAAGTCAACACTAGTGCTAAATGGGTCAATTGTGTTTCAAAAAATCAAGTAGGGGTCTTTGAACAGGTAGGGTCATAGAGAATTAGATTTGGTTAAGGGTAGGTAGGTGGAAATAGCATGATGGAATTTCCAAATATGATGACCATCAATGATTGAGGTGACCATCAATGGTTGAGGTGACTGTTGATGGTCAAGGTGACTATTGATAGTTGGATAGACTATCAATAGTTGAGGCAACCATCGGTGGTTACTATGTGTAGGCTTGGATTGGTAAATGGTTGATTGATGGGATCACAAAATTGGATTCTACAAGATGGGTTGGTGTTGGGTAAATTTTGAAATATAAATAAAGTAAATGAATATCAAAAAATAAGTTCTTATCTTTCTATAGATTGATCAAATGAATGGTTAAGGTGGTTGTCTTGTTGGTGGATTCTAGCATAATTCTAGTAAATTAATGATACTCGATACTTTGGTAGAGTGGTGGTATAAATTTGGCTCTCTGTTGTGAAGGTTGGATCATTGGATCATTAATGATGATTGACTTGTAAAAAAGAAACTCTAAATGCACAAGCTCTTGATAACAATTATAGATGGATTTCACCTCCCTACTCCTCTCTTTTTATAGGCATAGGTAAGAGGTTCAAGTGGAGTTTCAATTGGGATATCTAATTATAACTCACTCATGCATGGATTCACACACGGATGAGGACAAGTTATATTTAAAAAAGGAAGGTGAAGTAACTTGCATGTTGTTGGTTAAGGAGGTACACCTTGATCATTGATGGTTAGGGTGACCATTAGTACTCATCCTGACCATCGATGATCGAGGGTGAAGGGTTAATATGGGTAAAAAGGTTGGTTAATTATGTTGATAAAACTAATTATGATTAGGCTTGGTTTATGATCGAAGGGTCAAATTGGTCAAAATGGGGTCCAAAGGTGATCTAAGGGTGCTTCAACATTTAGAATCATAATGTACAAATTTTTAGTATCTGTATTTTACCCCTTTTTGTTCTACAACTTTAATCAATAAGATTTAAAAAAATTGGATTGATGGTCAAAGGTTTGGTTGCCCTAAGAATGGTAAGAAGTGTTCCCCCTCAAACTAAGAGTCAATGAGGTAAAATAGAATTAGGTAAGGTTTGATATGGTTGATAAAGGTGATGTTGAAGTTAGACATCCTAAAGGTTGGTGATAGGTTGGGCACTTGAAATGAAAACATGTGCATGAAGTGTGACAAAAATGTATGACAGCCAAGATCGTGCATAGACTAGGTTGCCATAGTTGGTAAAAATAAAGGGTAGGTACTAGGAGGAAAAGTGACAAGTGGATTGTGTGACTGCATTTAGGCATGGTAACTAGGAATGCTCATAAATGTAACTCTCTTAAGTGATTTATATGTTTTGGTGGGTATCCAAGGGAAAAAGTGTTCTTGATGAAACCATAAACTGGTTAAGTGTCATTGGTATCTAAGGAAGGAAGTGCTCTTGAGAAGACACAAATGGGTCTTGTATGCATGAGGTGGCACAAGTGAAAAAAGTGGTCATCATGGTAATGTTTTCATAGCAGTCAAATGATGAGGCAAAAAATCATCACAAAATGTGTGTTAGTTAAGTTGAAGTGGACCAATGGTGAGATGATGAGGTGGTTAAGTTGGGTGGATGAGGTAGTCTCTATGGGTGGGTTGTTGATGAGTTGGGTCTATTTTAAAAAAGAGGTCTGATCTAGGTGAGAGAAAAAGTGTGAGCCCCATGACCATAGATGGTTAGGGTGATCAAGGGCAACCATCGATGATCACCTTGACCATCGATGGTTAGGGTGCAAACCCTAAAAGGCTATGGGTCAAAAGTGAAAAGTGAATTATTATTTACTCATTTTAACTTTTATCATTGTTTAACTTTGTATCTCTAGTGTTTTGGCATATTCAAGTAAAAATACTCCAAAGTTGAAAGTTAGTTGAGGTTGAGAGTGGACCGAGTGGATCAATGATGATGTATGATGGGTGTGGACAAAGATTTGTAGGTTTATAGCTTACTCCTTGATGACAATCATAGAATGAAGTAGGTGGATCCCTTAAATTGATAGTTTAGCTTGATTTTGCATTTGCATTAGGTTTTGAGGGTGGTTGTATCAATTTTTTGGCTAGGTGGGTTTTAGGTTTTGTACCCTAGGTAGAGTTTGATTGTTTTTGTGAAAAAGGGTAGGTGAAATTCAAATTGGGGAGGTAGGTTAGGTAAGGTGTAGGTTAGGGTAGGAATCGATGAAATTCGATAGGGAAGATGTTAGTTTTTTAACTAGTTTAGGGTAGGTTAGGGTTGGGGATTTTATGTTAGTGGTCACACATAGTGACCATCAATGGTCACGTTGATCATTGATGGTTGACAATGATCAGCCATATAGGTGTCTGATCATCAACGGTTATTATGACCATCAAAAGTCAAGTAAACTTTGAAGTGTTTAAGAAAAGGTTAAAGGTTAAAATTTAAGGTTAAAGGTTAAGGTTGAGTGGGTGAAGTTTTTTATCAAAGGGTTAGGTTAATCATTTTCGATGAAAGTGACAAGATAAATGTTAGCAGTAAAATAGGTGATGGGTAGGTGTAGAAAAAGGTATGATTCATAAGTGATCATAGGATAGATAACTAAATTATGTGCTCATAAACATTTGTAGGCCTAAGATTAGATAGAGATGTGTGATCAGGTATCATGCATATTTTATATATCTACTAGGGGATGACCCTATCTAATTGGGCCCACATAGAGGAGGTTGGGCTAGGAGCAAGCAAAAACACTAACAACAAATGTTGTCAAAGTTTAAGTTGTGGTTGTAAAATTCTAGTTTCAATGAATCCCTATGTGAAAATTGACACTTCCAACACATTAAAGGGGTAAATAACATCTATTACCAAGTTATTGGCCTCCCTTCAAGCCTGATCAACAAACCAACCACCCATTCTGGCTTCAAAAACACCCTTCCCAATACAAAAAAAATGTATTTTTTTAGCCTAAGTTCAAACATTCATAAAATTAAAACTATAAGTCATTTTCATGAATCATCAAATCCATAATGTACCTCTTTAATCCATATAATCAGACCCTAAATCACTTAGGTGGAAGCTTTGAGATCAATTCGTTAGATAAGTTGCAGTGATGCATCTAAAAATGCAATGTTTTGGTAGTGAACAAGCAACTTCTTGATCTCTATCTAACATTTATACCTTCAGGACCTCCAAATATGAATTTATCACTTTTATCACATCTAGATAGTAAAATTACATGTTATCACACTACCATGACATTCAGATCCACCTGAAAGTGAATTTTCACTATCATTCTAGAGAGTGAAAACACTGACAATAAATGTTGTCAAAGTTCAAGTTGTGGTTGTACAACTCTAGTTGTGATGCTTCCTAATTGATAAATGACACCTCTAACATGTTTAATGGGGTGGATAACATCTATTACCAATTTCTTGGCCTCTTTTTAGGCCCGATCGACAAACCCACCACCCATTTTGACCTCAAGAACACCCTTCTCAATATAAGAAAAATGCATTTTTAAGCCTAAATTTAAACATGCATAAAATAAAAATTATAAGTCATTTATATGGACCATTAAATCCCTCCCATACCTATTTAATCCATCTAATTTCACTCTATAGGACTCAGGTGGAAGATTCAAGATCAATCTATTAGGTAAGTTGTAGTGTTGGGTCCAAAAATGTAACTTTTTAGTAGTGAACAAGCAACTTATTAAGCTCCAACTGGAATTTATACATCTGAGACCTCTTACTAAAAATATATTACTTTTATCACATATATATAGGTAAATTATATGTTATCACACTAACACGACATTCATATCCATCAAAAGAGCATTTTCACTATTGTTCTAGAGAGTAAAAACACTGACAACAAATGTTGTCAAAGTTCAAGTTATGATTGTAGAAATTTGGTTACGATGCTTCTTGAGTGAAAACTAACACCACCAACACATTTTGGGGGTAGATAATGTCTAGGACCAAGTTCTTGGCCTCTTTTCAGGCCTGATAGACAAACCTAGCACCCATTCCAACCTCAAGAACACCCTTCCCAATACAAAAAAAAAGCATTTTTTTAGCCTAAATTCAAACATGCATAAAAAAAACTATAAGTCATTCATACATATTTAATCCATCTAATCACACCCTATATCACTCAAGTGGAAGCTTTGATATCAATCCATTAGACAAGTTACAATAATGAGTCTAAAAATATAACTTTTTGGTGGTGAACAAGCAACTTCTTGAGCTCCAACTAGCATTTCTACCTCCAAGACCTCCAACTATGAATCTATCACTTTTATCACATCCAAATAGGCAAATTACACATTATCACATCACTAGGATGTTAAAATCCACCCAAAAGTGCATTTTCACTACCATTCTAAAGAGCAAAAATACTGACAACAAATATTGTCAAAGTTTAAGTTGTGGTTGTAGAACTCTAGTTCTGATGCTTCCTGAGTGAAAATTGGCACTACCAATACATTCAAGGGGAGAGGATAACATCTAAGACTAGGTTTTTTGCCTCTCATTAGGCTTTATCGACAAACTCACCACCCATTTTGGCCTCAAGAACACCCTTCCCAATACAAGAAAAATGCATTTTTATCATAAGTTCAAATACCTATAAAATAAAACCTATAAGTCATTTCCTGGGCTTTGATCATGTCCAACCTGAGCTTCGATCACATCCAACCTGAAATTTGATCACATCAAACCTTAGCTTCTCTTAGCTTTAATAATATAAAATTCTTCACTAACAGTGCCAATCATGTGAAGGTGAAAGTTTATCTGGCACCACTAACCTACAAAAAAATGTTAGTAAATAATTAAAAATGAAATTTATATGTACTACGTAGAAAATAAAAAATACTTTGTAAAATTGATTACATATACATTTAAAAAGTCAACATACCTCCATATTTCAATCTAACAAACCACTAGGATATGCTCCAACCTTGATAGTATGAAGAATTTCTTCATGGTTTGACTCTCAAACTTTCCATAGTTTCCTATTTAATGGCCTCCCATGATATTTTCGTAATTGAATATTTGTTGCAAATCAAATTTTAATCATGTATTATCTTCCTATTCATTTAAAACTTTTAAAATAACCCTTGATTTGAATTTTTTATAGGATATTATCAAAACCAAGTTCCAGTGACTACCATTGACCCAATGGGATAGTCAATGTTTTCTCCATATATAACTCAGGAAGTCAATTTTATCTCTCTCTTCACACTAACACAAGTAGTAATTAGTTCCTTCTTCATTATCCTCATCTACAATAACTATAAAAACATACCCTGTATTACAAAAAATCATTTTTAGTGACAATATGAATATATATTTAATGAGATTAAATTGTACATAATGAAAAATATTCTACCTGGCTACACTAGATCAAATGCATGGTCAAAGTCATCTGATGATATCATATTTTTAAGTTTCAATGATATTTCAACATGATATGTGTTGATTGGAATTAGAGCTTTGGAACTCCAATCATCCACCCACTCTTGTGACTCACACTCATTCCAAATAGAGTCCAACAAAAACATGCCAAGTGTCTCATATGAATAGTCCAAAAACTTGCATTTGAGATATGAAATGAGTGGAGGTCACTTGAACCATTAGAGTCATACAATCCTCATACTTTGTCAAGTGTTCTTCCTCCATTAACTAGAAATGTCTATGAGCAATAAAATTTGGTTGAGCACCATGACACATGTTCTCATTACACTATTCAACCATAATTTTTGCACATGTCAAATGACCACCCTCTTCAAATTTTAATTCCTCCCTTGCAACAACTCTTTTTACACATGATCCAACACCATCATGCTCCTCATTTCCATGGCTAGCCTCGATGAAACTCCGAATGTGTTTTACACTAGTGGTAATGTGCATCTTGCCCAACCAATAAAACATCCATGCATTTTTTAATTATGATGTGAAATTATCTGACCAAATGTATTGTTGATTGAAATCAATGTTCCTCTGACTCAATTATTCATATAAATTTTGAAAATAACCTTTCACATACTCTGAACAATGTTATCTGTCATCACTGATAGATAAATGGTACTCCCTTAATATTTTATGTTGTTGCTTTATGCTATCAAGTGCATGCATGAATGTTATATGTACGATTATGGCAATTTGTGATGAGTTGTAATACTACAATTGAACTTCCATTTGAGGTTTGAATGTGTAATTTTCATAAAAATCAACTAATGAAACAATTGAACCAAGTGGGAACATATACTTGTTTACATTAAAATATTCATCCAACCATCTAGCCATGTGTGTGTGCCTTGCATACTCATAAACAATCTTCTCCCTAAATTTGACCAAAAATTTAGAAACAAACATCTTTTTTGTAACAAGCTCACACCTTTTAGATTTTTTTCCATCTTTTACTCTATAAGTCGCTAATTTATATTTTCTTAAACCAACTAATTCTTGTTCAATTGCACATGTAATATCCTCATGGATATATTTTTTTTAATTTTGGCAATCCACCACAAATATTGTAATTCCATTTAAACATGATTTGTTGTAAAATAATTATCCATCTGGTCTTTTGTAAAAGATAGTTGGAATAAATTCCCAAGCTGATTTTAGTGGAATTCAATGCCACACTCTTGAAAAATATTGTTAGTATGCAAAGTACAACAAATATGATGAAAAACATCATAGTGCATTGAAAATTTAACATGTTGCCTACAATAGCAAGTGGTGTGTGTGTGTGATTTATTATAACATAAAAATATTTACCATCTCAAAATATCTTTGACAAATATAAATTTGTGGATGTTTTTCTAAAAATTTAGAGTATAATTATGTTTGAATCATATCCAATAAATGTTTTGGATGTAGTTCATGGTTATAAGAACCAACTCTTCTTTTCACAACATCTCCATTGAGAGAAACTCTTGTATGGCCTTTCCAAAATTGAGAAAGTAACTCTTTAAGAGTATCAGATATAGCCTTGTCCTTTCATGGAAGTCTACTAGAGAATGCCCATAACTCATTGGTATTAGGTGTAGACATCAAAAATCTGCACATCATGATTTCAAATGTCAAAGCACCGTGGACCACCTTTGGACCCCCTTTGGACCAATTTGACCCTTCATCTGCAAACCAAGCCTAACCATATTTAGTTTGACCAACTAACTTAACCAATCTTTTTACCCATCTTCACCTTTCACCCTCGACCACTGATGAATAGGATGACCACCAACGGTCACCTTGACCATTGTTGGTTAGGGTGCACCTCCTTAACCAACAACATGCAAGTCATTTCACCGTCTTTTTCTAAATATAACTTGTCCTCATCCATGTGTGAATTCATGTATGAGTGAAGACAGCCCAGTTGAACCTCCACTTGAACCTATTACCTATGCTTATAAAAAGAGATGAGTAAGGAGGTGAAATCCATCTATGATTTTCATCAAGAGCTTGTGCATCCAGAGTTTCTTTTTTATAGGTCAATAATCATTAGTGATATAACAATCCAACCATCACAATAGAGAGCCAACTTACCACTGCCACTTTGCCAAAGTGTCGAGTGCGGTTACTCTACTAGAATCATGCCAGAATCTACCAACAATCTAACCACCTCAACCACTCATATGATCAGCCTATAACAAGATAAGTACTTATTTTTTTATATTCATTTACTTTATTTGTATTTTTCAATTAACCTAGCACCAACCAATCCAAATTTGTGATCCTATCAATTAGCCACTTACCAACCCAAGCCTACACACAGTAACTATTGATAGTTGCCTCAACCATCAATGGTTTATCCAACTATCGACGGTCACCTTGACCACCGATGATCACCTCAACCACCGAAAATCACTATAGTAGGAAATTTCAGCAATCTATTTCCACCTACCTACCCTCAACCAAATATAATTCTCTATGTCCTTGCCTATTCGTAGACCCCTGCTTGATTTTTTAAAACACACTTGACCCATTTAGCACTAGTGTTGACTTACTTATTGCTATATTAGTCATTTTAGTCTATTTTATTATCAAGAATTTCTTGTGTTTAATTTCAATACCTTTTGATTATTGATGCAAGTAAATTATCATTCTATTTATAAACTTAATTGTTTAAAATGTGTGGATTGATAGCCCCTGAAGAAGATCTTACTTCTGGGATCTAGCTAGCATCAGGAAATCCACCTAGCTAGCTATCTAACCAATCATTTGATTTAGTGTTGTCTTATTTGTAAGTCATCCTTCCAATTAAAAGAGGATCTCTTTACAATCATCTGATTTAATGCATGCACAATTCAATAATTTTTTCAACCATACCTATGTTTAGTTTCTTCTTCTTCTTCCTTTTCTTGAAATATAAGCTAAAATTCATTGAAACATTTTGGCACGCCTAGTGGGACCCTTGAGTCTTTTCTTGGTTTATTTTGTTTGCATCTATATATTCTTCTCTCTATTCTATGCTCATAAATGAAATTAAAAGTTTCTTTTAGACTTAAAATTAAGTGCATACATCGATTTGCTTGTAATCTTAGCTCACATAGTTTAGCTTAAAGTAAAGTAATTCTATTGTAGCATCACCTTTTATTTCACACACTAGACCAAACCACCTTCATCAATTAAACATAAAACAAACTTGAGACAAGGCCCAACTAGGATATCATAACCTAGTAGTTACCTTACTCTTTTTTGGCAATCTTACTTGGATGTCATTACCAAGGGGAGAACCAACTCAACTATATGGTTGAGTATAAACTTTAGAAATCAATATATATTGGCTAAGCACCTAACACCCTTATCATTATAGTGTGTGAAGTGAGGGGGTATGCCCCAATACCAAGCCACAAATTGATTCCCAATATAGATCCTTTTGAGCACTTTAACAACCTAAAGCCAAATATAGATTGCTTCTATAGTACCTGATCTACAAGCCAACTTCTATCACACATTATTATAACTTAAGGCATAAGCCAAGAGTGAAATAAAAATTAACCACATGATTTTAACATATTCTAATGTGTGTTAGATTTATTTTATCATTTTCTCACTTTCTTTTTTGTTTGAATTGTAAGATTCTTAATGTTTTACTCTCACCCTATTTGCATGGTTCTTACTCGTCAACAATGAAATGACCTACCAATTCACGACCCATCTATAGATTATCCAGTCTCTTCTACCCCCTCATCCATGGACTACATCTCTAAACCAGCAAACTCTCCTCACCCTTCAAGAAGTATATCTTTCCCTTAGGAAGTTACCCAAGGAGATACAAACTTTTCCACCTTCTTATATAACAATCCTATGGCCCTTCAACATTATCTTAACACCATGCCTCACTGTACCCTGCTTTGGTTCCACCTATGGATCCACCTTATGACTTGCCTTCCCAACTTATGGGAAACACTTCTATTTCCATGGTCACTACCCAACCATTGGCTACCCAATCTTCCTTATCCATAAATAATCCCTTTGACATTACTATGGAAAACCAACCTACCCAACCTACAAAAACCATTATACCTTCTACCCACACCAATAACTCTTTTACCCTAGGAGTAACCTAACCACTAGCCACTTGTACTCCCCTTACCATGGGGGTACCTACCACTAGCATTGTCAACCTTCCTTCAGCTACCTCCAACATGTTAACCACTACCCCACTTCAGAATCTTGTGGCACTTATACCTTCTACCTTACCACCGATAAGTATATGGGTCACCACCGTTCCCTTGATCACCAACCTAACCCCCACCTCTACCTAATAGGTTCCCATTGCACCAAACCTAGGTTACATCCCTAACCCATAAGGGAATATACCCCTATCTACTACCCAACCACCTATATCCACCTACCCATACATAACATCCACCCAACCACCTATGTCCACATACCAATATGTGGTAGCATCTCAACCTCAAACTAATTATCAATATGTCACCCAACCACGACAATAGTATGCACCTTAAAACCTTACAAGTGTGCAACCCCAAATATATCTAATGAAAATGCTCATAGATAAGATGACTACCTTAGAGTGATCCATCTCTGGAGCTCACAACATCTTATCACATGATTAGATATGCAATGATCCCATCCACCCATCTGTGCCTATCAAACCCTATCCTCCTCAATGAGAACTTCCCAATTTCTCCAAGTTTTATAGCAAGGAGGATCCCCAATAACACCTTAGGGAATTTAGGCACTCATGTTATTGGATTTCCAATGATGATGCCCTCCTTCTTCACATTTTCTTTGTCCTTGTCAAGACCAGCATTGGATTGGTATAGTATCATAACCAAACATTCCATCTTCTCCTTCACCTAGTTAGTTCAAACTTTCTTAGATCACTTTTCCATAAACATCTCCAAGAAATTTTCCATCACTGACCTCTACTCTATCTAATAATTTGATGATGAATCTATTGTAGATTTTGTAGCTCATTAGAAGAGCTTGATCAATCAACTCTCCTTCTCTTTTCCCCAACCTAAACTAATATAAAAAAATTCTTAGGCATGTGCCAAGCACATATCTTGTACATTACATGTTTAATTATAACTTTTTACGAAGCTTTTACCATGGCATGTAAGCTATAAAATAGAGCCATTGATAAAAGAAAGTTAAAGTTGAAAAACAAGAACTCTACCTATAAAACCAATGAGACTTCTTCCTCCAAACCAAACAACCAAACCAATACCAATGACAAGAGTAAGGGAACCATAAATGTGGTTATCCTTAAATCCACCCCTCCACCATCTATCAACCAAACAAATTCCTCTAGTTCCTCAAAGTAAAACATGAGGAACCAAAACTAAAATAATCAAAAGAAATTTACTCCACTTGGGGAATCTTATGCTTCAATCTTGGAGAAGTTACTGAAAGGTAATATCATACAAATTCCTCCTATCAAACCCCCTTAATAATTATATTCTTCTCATCCTACACCTAGTTGGTACAATGAGAATGATCTATGTGCTTTCTATCGAGTAATCAGGCATGACATTAGTAGGTGTAATACCTTCAAGAGGATTGTCAAATCTCTCCTTGAGAATGGCAAGCTCACATTGGACAACCCCAATGTACCTTCAAACCAAGCCCTTGACATCTTCAAAAAACCTTTTCCCAATCATGCACCCACTAAAAATGAGATCAACATGGTTCTTGACATGCTCATTGTTGAGGGACCTACCACCCCATCTACCTATTCTTTACCCCCTCGACTTATTGAGGTAGTGGAGTTACCTTCTCTTCTTTTAGAGACCCTAATTAAGGAATCACCCCTTTATCCACCTCCACTTATTGAGGTAGTGGATTCATCAACCCCTCCTTCAACTGACATACCTGAACAAGCAACCCTCACCACTTTACCATCTCCCTCAACCACCAAAAAATTGACTTCCCCTTTGGATATCATTCCCAAAGAGGAAGCTACTATGTCTATACATTCCATAGAGGAACCACCCATCCAAACCTTGCATCCTTTGATTGAGGAAAAGGATGAGGTTACCATTCCCATTTCTCAACATATGGGCTTATCCTTCAAGTCTACCACCTAGGGAATCAAACCAGTCTACAAACCTTTCTCTAGATTAGTTTAGAGGTTGGATTTTGTCTCCAAACCTGACATGGATCAATCCACCTATTGAGAAAAATTAGGCCTCCCTTACATCACCAAATAGGAACCTCCAACCACACCTTATGCAAACCAACCCACCACTTCCATTATCTGCACTCCTACATTATCAACTAAACCAATAACAACCTCTACTAACCCAATAATTCCTCAACCATCTAATTAACTTAAACCCCAAACAACCAAATCACCTTCTCCAACCAAACAAGCCAAATCAACCAAAAACCTTGGCACCTTCCCTACACATAGCCTTAATCACCCATTTGTGAAAGTGGAGCTTACCTCACCAAACCCCCTAAACAAAAATTGAGCCAAATCAACCAAGGAGGCAAAACCACCAAAAGGCTAAAAAACTAAAAACATACCCCTCTTAACCTTTCCTTCTATCTTGGGGCCTCATCCTTATACTTTGACTAGAAAACCAACTATCTAAACCAACACCCACCACCATTTTTGGTTCACCTTCATAGTTGCTTTTTGACACACCTATCTTCACCGTGCCAGCAATAACTAAGCTACCTACCTTGAAACCTCCTACCTCTACTTTATCAACCTACTTACCAAAACCAAAACCACCAACCAAACGCACCACCTTACCCAAACCTTCTATCACAAACTCACTCCCAAAAGGGCTTCCACCTTACCAACCAAGACCAAAACCCCTAAACTTTTTCCACCTTCAACTGAGTCCTACTTTACCATTTTCTAAAGGTTATTTCATGTTTCTTTCTTGACCTTACATCCTATCAAACCAATTGACCCTCTTAGTTCAAAACCCACTTGGTATAATTCCCACCACATGTGTTCCTATCATAGGACACTAGGGCATGACACAGAGAACTACAAAGATCTCCAAACCATTATACATCAGATCTATGATGATGAAGGTCTATAAACAGATGAGCCTCCCACAAGCCCTATACCACTACAACCAACAAACCCTACCCAACACCTACCTACTCCCCACTCTCACCTTTGAGTGATGAAATACCTAACCAATCTCTGACTCTTTCCTCTACCCATACTATCCATGTGGTCACATGATCACATGATTAGTAGAAATATAATGGGAAGGCTAAAGTATCCATTCCATGGACATAGCCATCTTCTACCTCCAACCAAACCAAAATCAAACACCTTCACCTTTAACCAAACCCAAGATATTTGTCTTGGGCACCTCCTAATCCAACCCCTCTAAATCAATTGGTAAAGTGGTGCTTAAAAAAATCCACCAAACCCTAGAAAAGATGAGCTTATATTATTTGATTACTACTTCACCTCATCATCACCAAATAATGATTAGAGGCATTGTAATTAGTGGAGGTCCAACCCAAAGACCCTCAACCTCTAGCATTCTTTGTTGGTGCTCTCCAAATTTCTGATTTTGTCACCTTTAAGGATTCAAAAATACCTTCCATCCATCTTGGTGACCCAGATCCCCCTCTCTTTATTACTACTTACATCAACCAAACTTGCATCAAATAGGTCATGTTTGATGGGGGAGCTAGTATTAATATCATCTCCTCCCATGCCTATAACTGACTCAACCTAGTAGATAATGTCATGTCCAAATCCTTAGTCATCCTTCAATCCTTTAACAACACCATGGCCACTACCCTAGGAACTATTATCCTTCATATCCATTTTAAGACCCCACACACCCCTAAAACTCTTCTATGTAGTGGAAGGTGAATTCCAATACAATGTTTTTTTGGGATGACCTTGAATCCACTCCATGGGTTATGTCCCCTCTACCCTTCATCATTGCATTAAATTTGAGCACGAAGGTTAGGTTATCACTATATAATCTAACCCAAGTCCCTTTTCCTCATGCAACATGACTTACCAACCCTATGATGTCCTCCTACCCCCCTCTAACATGCCCTCAGTATCGAAAGACTAACCTTCAACCATAAAAGTGGATGTCATACCCTCTTCCACCATCAAGGCATATACTATCTCATCCATCCCTTTAAACCAAATCCCACCATAGACCATTTAGAATCAACATTCCATCACCTTTCACTGGGGGGATATCACCTCCTTTCCCTTGATGCTTTCCCTACTCCTCAAGAGTATGAAAAACTTGACCATCAATTGAGATATGACCCCAATGTCAAAATTATTGTTCTTTTTATACCTCCCCACTGTCAAACCCATTTCATCTATGGGGGACTTGACAAAACCCTTGGTGCTTCCACCACCTCTCTTTCACCCAACCATTTACCGTCAGCTTCTCCTACCTAGATAAGTTGAGCTTCACCAAGACATACCTCCATAGGTGTGCTTGGAAGGGATTTCATCTTAGACAATATGAGCATGGCCCACATAAGTTGATTTTCATAAAGACCAAAAAGCCTCATGATAAACATGCCTTTATTTCATCTTACCCACCAAGAAGCAAACCAAACCACCTACCACCATCATTAGTAATGAAGACACCCCTTCCTCACCAACCTCTCCTCCACCTGTGTGTGAGGATGATGACATCATCCTACCTAAATTTTTTCTGTCAACATGATTAGCCTCAGACCCTTGACTTATAAAAAGGAAGGGACAATTGTAACCATCCCTTTGACCCATCTTGAGATGATTGGAGTGACTCTCTTACCATTAACATTGTTACTGCTAGGATCATGATTCCATTCTCACCTAACTTGGTGTCCTAGACTATTCCATCCAAAAATCCCTTCCTCTTGAGACTTAAACCATGTTAAATGAATTCACCATGGATATCAACTTGGGTACTCTAAACAACCCCTGCATTGTCAAAATTGGCCAATCATTGAATTACAAAGAACTTTAGGATTTCCCCTCTTTCCTCCAAGACTATAGCATAGCATTTGCTTGGTCTTATAGAAACATGCCTATAATTGACCCTACCATCACTGTCCATAACATAGTCACCAACCATGATGTCAAGCCTATTAAGAAAAAACTTTGGTGCATGCACCCTCACATAGTCTTTCTCATCAAAGAAGATCTTTAGTGCCTCTTATATGTCAATTTCATTCAACCCATTAACTATCCCTAATGGGTCTTGAATACCATTCCTATCACCAAAGCCACAAGGGAGTTATGCATTTATGTGTAATTTCATGACCTCAACCTTGCTTGCCCCAAAGATTAATTTCCTCTACCAAGCATCGACTAGCTAGTGATCTTACAGTTGGCCATGATATATTATCTCTCATGGATAGATTCTTGGGTTAAAATTAGATCCTAATAGCCCATGAAGATCAACATAAGACCACCTTTACCACTCCATAGGGAACCTTCTACTATAGAGTCATGCCTTTCATATTAAAGAACACTGGTGCAATCTACCAATGTGCCATGACTTATGTCTTCCATGACCTTATCCACAAGATTATAGAGGACTATGTGGATAATCTTCTTAGAAAATCCAAACTCTAAAAGGATCATTTATCCATTCTCAAGATCATCTTTGAGTGACTTATCCATACCACATCCACCTTAACCCCCAAAAATAAATTTTTGGGGTCTTATCAGGAAATATCCTTGGCTTTATCATTTCCCTTCAGGGGATTGAAGTTGATCCTACCAAGATCAAATTCATCCTTGACATGATTCCTCTAATTCAACTCAAGCAACTCCATAGTTTACAGGGGAAAATCCAATCCATTTATCACTTTATATCCCATATTTTAGACTAATGCCAACCCTTCCACCACCTTATAAAGAAGGATGTCTCTTTTAAATGGAATAAGGACTGTCAAAAGGCCTTTGATTCACTCAAAAAGTACCTTTTGTCTCTACCTGTCCTCACCCCTCCCAAAGATGACCAACCTTTCTACCTATATATCTATGCCATTGACCACTCCCTAAGGGTAATGTTTTCTCACCAGGATGAAAAACATAAAGAGCAATCCATCTACTACATTATCCACATGCTTGTAGAGTATGAGACTTGGTACACCCATATAAAGAAAATTTGCTTAGATTTAGTATTCATGGCTACCAAAATTTTCCACTACTTTCTTAACCACAAAACCTATGTCATAACCAATACCAACTCACTCAATTATATGCACTCGAATCCATACCTAACCCACTCAAGTACATGCACTCTAAGCTATACCAAAACCAACATATGGCCAAATGACTCATGATTTTAGCAGAGTTTGACCTTAATTTCCTTTAGTAAAAGTAAATCAAGGGGTAGTTTATTACCAACCAATTGGTTGAAGCACCAGTAGTAGACAATCAACCTCCTCCTCTTGAGTTCCATGATGAGTCCATCATGACCCTCTCTTAGGTAGACTTCACCTATCAAGTCACCATGTTCTTTGACGGATCAAAATGTCAATGTGGTGGAGGAGTTAGTATCATCCTTATTCCCTTTGATGGTGAGCCTCTTCCTTTGTCCTTCAAGCTTGATTTTGAATATACCAATAATATGGTTGATTATGAAGCCGTAGTCATAAGCCTTCAGACTGTGTTAACGCTAGGAGTCAAAATGATAAACATCTTTGGTGACTCCCAACTTTTGGCCAATCAAATAAATGGCTCTTACCAATGTAAGAATGATGTTTTGTAATAGTACAAACAACTATTTGATGAAATCTTAACATCATTTGAACACTACCATATCCAGTCAACCCCATGATCTACCAATAAGTTTGTTGATACCATGGCTTCCCTCACCTCTCAAATCCCTTTGCACCTTCTAACTCTAAGCTATTTGTTATTATCCATAGACTTACCCAGCCTTCTTATGTCAAACCAGATTGTCCCACCATAGTTAATGTGGAAGAGGCCCAACCTGACCTTTGGTATTAGTAGACCTTCAACTATCTCAACCTTATCATCATTCCTTTTGGGCTCTACAAGAATGCTCAAAGAGAATTTATCGAGAGTACCTCATTTTATAACATTATGGGGGGATTCTTTACAAATGCAACTTTGATAGTCTCCTCTTCCATTGCCTACATAGTCACAAAGCCTCTCACACTATCAAAGAAACACATGATGGTATCTATGTGGGACACTTTAGTGGCCTCACTATATCTAAATGCATCCTTCACCTTAACTATTATTGGCTTACCCTTAATCAAGACTATTGTGATTATGTGAAAAAGTGTGTTAAGTATCAATAACATGCCAATTTGCATCATGTACCTAGTGTTAGGATCTGGAGCTAAAAGCTTCACCCAGATGCAAACATGGAGGAGGTTTGAGTGTCACATTTGTCGACGTCAGTCAGGCCAATCGACGCCGATCAGGGGAAGATAGCAAGGCAGCTGACATCAATCAAGGATCAGCCAACGTCGGTCATATCCAGGCAGACAGGGACCGACATCAGTCACCTGTGTGGTTCAGAACTACAAGTTTCACTGATAGTTTGTTAACGAACTGGTTGTTTGCATGTTAACGGCTAATTTTAATCTTGGAGCTGTGGATCTAATTATTGTAATTAGATGTCTAATTATTGTTTACATGAGATCTATATAATAAACTCATGGGCTGTATTTTAATTTGGGCTAGTTGAGTTGAGCTTGGTTAGCTCCTTCTGAGAGTGAAGAGAGCAAGGGTAGCTCCTCCTAGTTCCATAGGGGTACCGAGTGTGTATGATCAGGTAGATCTGCAGGTTGTTACAAGATCAGGGAGAAGATCCACCGAGGTACTAGTTTGGATAATCATAAGGACTTGGTGAGGCAAGGACAAGGGTTCTTCAGGGTGTAGAGAGATCTACATGGTAAGTAAGATCATTGATTTGTAGGGGTTTGTGTGTGCAAGGTCTAAGGTGGATCTGCTGGATAGCAAGGTCAAAGGTGACGGGCAACACAGCAAGGTGCAAGATCAGGGAGATCTACTTGGAGTATGTTGTGTACTTGGAGTATGGTGTGTACTCAAATTTGGAGTGTGTGGAGCACTTGTGTACTGGTAGTAGTGATACTGACTGGTGGTACTGGAAGTAGTGATACTAACTGGTTGGAGGTGAACACCAAATCTATGTTTGAGTTGTGTGTTGGGACCGTAAGAGAGAGAGTGAGCTCTTGAAGAGATTTACTGTTTATGCCCTAGAGGTGTAGGAGCCCTAGAGGTGTGTAAGGAAGAAGACTGTGGCATCTTCTTTTTTGTATTTCCTTTTGGAAGAGTGTTAATACAATTGGGTATTGTCTCTCATATTCTGTGTTATTTCTAAATTCTAGTTACTTGTTACTTCTGGTTAAATTCTGCATTTAGTTGCTTGTACATGGTAATCAATTGTGCTTCCTAGATCCTAACAGTGGAATCAGAGCATGTTTGTTGTTTTAGATTCCTGACAAAGTGGTATCAGAGCTAGGATGCTGGTTCATAGCTTGATACCACTGACAAGTGGTATCAGAGCTAAGGTTGCAGGGAGCATGTTTGTGTTTGATTACAGGTCACTCTCAGGGGTTTTTGGTTGAGTGGGAATATAACAATGGCAAAAGAAAGTAAGCTAAGAATGGAGGAATTGAAAAGCATGAATGGTCAATTATGGTGTTATGGAAAGAAAGAGCAAGTAAAGAAATATTGTTGGTTGGTAGAAGATCAGCATGAAGGAACTAAAGAAGCAGATGTTGTAGGTGTTGTTGCACAGGATGCTCTAGGACATTCCTTGGATAAAGTAGAATCTTGGTTTATAGATTCGATTGCCTCTTTCCATGCAGCCCCATATAGAGGGGTTGGTGAGCCTTGTTAAAGTTTTGGCAAAGGGGAAGTGTTTCTGAAATTGTAGGCAACCAACACATGGGTGTTGAAGAAGGTCATGCAGGTCCCAGTCTTGAAGATGCGGCTAATTGCTTCAAAAAAGTTGGGTGATGAGAGATGCACAATAACTCTCATAGCAGATTCTTGGAAAGTTACCAAGGATGCACTTGAATTAGCAGGTGGTAAGAAAGCAGGTACTCTTTATCTACTTGCTTGTATTACTAATTCTTCTTTTATTGCAAGGACGTGGCTTTGTAGGCTTGGTCACATGAGCAAGAAGGAGATGCATGTTCTTAAGAGGAAGTCAGATGTCTTTGACAGACATAAGAACTGGAAAGCCTTGGTGTTCTTGGAGGAGATGATGAATAGAGATCAACGAATGGGACTGGATATCTCTAAGTAGGGCAGTTTGGATAGGGTTTTGATCCAAAGAGAGCTCGCGGGTAAAAAGTCATCACTCACAAGAGAACACAGGTACCGGTGTCAGTTAGGATGAACTAGCATCTAATAGATAGGCACTAACGTAGGTCATGTGAAAACAAGCAAAGTTGATGGTGTCAGGCAGGTGGAGATTGACGTCGATAGGATAACCAGAGTTGGTGACTTAGACAGTCACATGGAACCGACGTTAGTCAGATGCAGACTGTGTAGTGACTGAGGTCGGTAATTGGAATGGATTTTGGGCAGACAGCAAGCTGTCAAGGAGTCTTAAACGCCCATGTGGAGGACTGAAAGTATAAGTAAGCCTCAAATTCATTATTCCTCTTCTTTATACTCATTGCTCACTGCAGAGCAAGAAGAATCTAGGAAATAGTGGGAGCATGGCATGATGAGAAATTTGATTCTTAGCATGCAGAACCAAATAGGAGATTTGGTAGGGTTGCCAGCCGGTATGAAAGTACTGAAAGATGAATGGATTCCTTGGTTAAAGAATAGAGATAATGGACATGTGAGATGGAAGGCCAGGTCATATGGTCTTGAGGAAGCTCCAGGACAGTGGTATAGGTTTGACAGGTGGATGACAAAGCATGGTTTTAGTCAATGTCATTGTAACTACACATGTTTCTTTACTAGGTGGGTGATGATTACAACATCATCCTGTTACTGTATGTTGTGTGTTTGCTTGATGCAGGGTTACACATATAGGGTTTTTTTGAGCTAAAGGTAAAGTTAGTTCAAAGGTGTGTCATGAAGAATTTGGAGGAGCAAAATTCTTTAGCATGAGTAATCCTAGAGATAGGGAAGATCACATGTTGATGTTGTCACAAGATGATTGTGTGAAGGTAGTGCAGGATGCAGAATAGGGCAGCACACCTATGGATGGACACTTCACAGAATAGGGTCCCCAATCACATGATGAGGTTGAGTACATGTGTACTCCCCGAGTTTGCCCAAGCAGTGGGTGCTGTCAGAAAGTTTGTAGTCAATCTGGGAAGGAAGCACTGGAAAGCAGTTTAGTGGGTTCTTAGGTATCTGAGAGGGACCAGTAGCAGGGATTCATGCTATGCAGGGTCAAGTACTTCAAATTTGGTAGGTTACTTAGATGACAGGGGTTGCACCACAGGTTGTGTGGTGGTTGGTCTTCAAGATTGAGCTTAAAGAGGGATACAAGGTAGGAAACAAATTAGACAGTGTACAAGTATAGGTACAGGTGTAGCTATTTATCTCCAAGTGGGAGATTGTTAGGGTGTGGACCTAAAAGCTTCACCTGAATGCAAGCATGGAGGAGGTCTGAGTGTCACATCTACCGACATTGGTTAGGCCAACCAACGTCGATTAGGGGAAGACAGAAGGGCAGCCGACATCGGTCAGGGATCGGCCGACGTCGGTCATATCCAGGTAGATAGGGACCGACGTCGGTCACCTATGCAGTTTGAAACTATGAGTTTCATGGACAGTTTGTTAACGAATCGGTTATTTGCATTTTAAAGGCTAATTTTAGTCTTAGAGCTGTAGATCTAATTATTGTAATTAGATGTCTAATTATTGTTTGCATGAGATCTATATAATAGACTCATGGGCTGTATTATAATTTGGGATAGTTGAGTTGAGCTTGGTTAGCTCCTTCTGAGAGTGAAGAGAGCAAGGGTAGCTCCTCTTAGTTCCACAAGGGTGCCGAGTGTGTATGATCAGGTAGATCTGTAGGTTGTTGCAAGATCAGGGAGAATATCCACTGGGGTACTGGTTTGGAGAATCATAAGGACTTGGTGAGGCAAGGACAAGGGTTCTTCAGGGTGTAGAGAGATCTACATGGTAAGTAAGATCATTGATTTTCAAGGGTTTGTGTGTGCAAGGTCTAAGGTGGATCTGCAGGATAGCAAGGTCAAAGGTGACGGGCAACATAGCAAGGTGCAAGATCAGGGAGATCTACTTGGAGTATGTTGTGTACTTAGAGTATGGGGTGTACTCAGATTTGGAGTGTGTGGAACACTTGTGTAATGGCAGTAGTGATACTGACTGGTGGTACTGGTAGTAGTGATACTGACTGGTTGGAGGTGAACACCAACTCTATGTTTGAGTTGTGTGTTGGGACTGTAAGAGAGAGAGTGAGCTCTTGAAGAGATTTATTGTTTATTCCCTAGAGGTGTGGGAGCCCTAGAGGTGTGTAAGGAAGAAGATTGTGGCATCTTCTTTGTTGTATTTCCTTTTGGAAGAGTGTTAATACAATTGGGTATTGTCTCTCATATTCTGTGTTATTTCTAAATTCTAGTTACTTGTTAATTCTGGTTAAATTCCACATTTAGTTGCTTGTACATGGTAATCAATTATGCTTCCTAGATCCTAACAGTGGAATCAGAGCATGTTTGTTGTTCTAGATTCCTGACACCTAGCCATAGTCTTCATGTTTCTACTAATCTCTGGCCCTTCTCACAATAGGGTTTGGAACTTATTGGTGAAATCAACCCCCACTCTTCACAATGACACCATTTTATCATCACTATGATTGAATATTTCACCAAATTGGTAGAGGCTATTCCTCTAGTATCAACTAAAGTGGAGAATATTGTCAACTTTATCAACCATCACATCATCTACTACTTCGGTGTTCCTCAGAAGCTCATCACCGACAATGGTAAATATTTTAAGAATAAGTAAGTCCAAGGTCTTTATGATGCATTCAAGATTAAGTTAATCTTCTCCTCACCCTATCACCCTTAAGTGAATGGATAGGCTGAGGCCTCTAACAAAACTCTTAATAAAATGCTCACTAAAATGGTCAATGAATCTGGTCAGGATTGAAATTTACACATCCCCTTTTCCTTGTGGGTATATCATACTAGCTTTAAAACCCCTACAGGTGCTACCCCTTTCTCTCTTGTATTTTGGGTGGATGCCATCTTGCCTCTCGAAATTCAAATACCTTTTCTTCACATATCCCTACAAGATCTAATTATTGAGGATGATTATCATCAATACCATTTAACCCAACTTGAGCTACTTGATGAGCATCACTTAGTTTCCCTTACCCATATTCATGTCTATCAAGAGTGTGTCAAACATGCCTATAACAAACACCTTAGAGTGCAAGAATTCAACATAGGAGACCTCATCCTAAAGGAAAATAAACATGTCACCAATATGGAGAAAAGAAAGTGGGGTAAGTTTGCTTTCAATTAGTTTGGACCCTATATCATAACCCACAAGTATGGATTAGGAGCTTACCAGTTGTCCTCCCTTGAAGTTAACCCAGAACCTAAGCCCCTCAATGCTTTGTATCTACATTCATTATTTTGTTAAGGAGGATCAAGATCACCTTATATTTAACTTAAGCTCATCCCTTTCTTTCAAAACCACATTCCATCTCCCTAGTTTAGGGGTAACTGATTAAAAATTAATCATGTGATTACCTATCACAATCAAAGACTTATATTGAATAATGGGTACCATGGCTCTACCCATATCATGATTCTCATGGTACTTTCCACCCCTTTTTATGAGATGAATTCACATGATCATTATCACCTATACCTCTTTCCACCCAATAACCTTCTTCTACTTTTTGTTTTGCCTTCATAAAGGTGAACCCTTAAAGCTAGCCTAAGCAAGTCTATGTCAAGCAAAATTAAACAAAGCAATAAAAATCCAAAATCCAAACCAATGACCATCATGGGTCATTCCTCAAATTCACAGACTACTCCCTTGAAGGATAGTTGTTGAAAACAATCTGAAATTTATCAAAGTAAGGTGGACTCCTCCCTTGAAAGATAGCTATCAAAAGTATTGAACAAAGCACACAAACTTAGACCACTCCCTTGAAGGATGGCTGAGTAAAGCATTTTTTCAAAACAATCAATTTATTAGAAGTTTCTTACATTGATTAGCTTCCCCAACCCCAAAAAAACAATAAAAATAAAAGACCCATTATCAATCAAAAATTGAAAACATGATAATTTTGAAATCTACAATTAACTCTCATATGCAAACTAAATTTAGACAGCCATTATCAACTTTCATGAGTATACTTACCACATCGATCAGTCTATGCTTTGTATGGCATAGACTTGTTTATACTATCTCTTTGGAAACCTACGAAAAAGGCATGCTAAACTCACAAGAAGGTTCCATTTTCATCCATCTCCCCTTTATACACTATACACAAGGGATTTTGAGCTTACTTAGCATTATGTGGTCAAGACACCTTTTTTTACCACCTAGTGAACACTAATGTGAAGCATTTGAATGGATTATGTTATTTAATCCAATCCAATTTTGGTTTTGTTTTAGTCCTTGTCAAATAAAAAGCATCATGCTCTCTTCGTATCCTCTCTTAATTAGTTGATATCTTCACTAAGCAATGTTTATCTCTATATTATCTTCTTTGTTCTCTCATCTAGTGTTGTTAATTAACTTACCTCATGTGTTTTATCTTAAAATAAATTAACAACAAGCATACGTGCATGTGTCATAAGCAAACACATAACCATAACAAATGTAACAACATCATAGAGTCCATGAGTAATAAAGCAACCAATCATTTTCATCACATGTCTAAATATAAATAATGAAACATGTATTCAATAAATTTTAGCATGTCATAAGCAAATAAGAAGCATACACATAAATAAAATCCATATCATGCCTAGCTAATTGATTCTACATCAGTGTCTAGCATCCATAACATAAGCATAATCCATAAGCAATATAAACATCACATCATAAACATTAACATCAAAGTAAACCATAGACCATGAGCATAAGCAATAGATAAAGATCATATATATAACTCGTGAGCTAAATAACATCATAATGTATACAATATGTATACATGTCTCTCCCTCTCAAAATATAGATCTCACCGCATTAGCTCATAGGCCAAAATCAAAATGATATACAACATAATATATTATGTCATAAACTATGTCATATATATGCCCCAGGGGCACCACTATCTCCTCGACAATAGCAATATCCTGGTGCTTACCCCCTGTAGTACCTTCCTATCCCCTAGTTATACCTATTTGTCTAGCTATAGATGTAACCCACTGACTTGGTGTCACCACACTGACACCACTTGCCAAACTAGATCTATACTCACCCCATCAAGGCTCCGCTAGGTAGTGAGTGAAGACTATAGCCTCATACTATCATAACAACTCCTATACAGTGGTTATGTACCTCTACATATCAATAGTCCTTATTAGACCTAATGGGGTTGTTATTTCTCCTCTAGCCTATCTTAGAGCATCTTGCTCTTGGGTGACCTGGGCTAGTACATCCCTAGCCTAGTCCCTCTCACCTATCACAGTGGTTGGTTAACCCTATAATGTAGCCACCTGACCCTATAATGTTATGGCCTATACATGTGTAGTGGCTATCATCACTCTTACTTGTCCATCAGGACTAGTCCCCTATGCCTTTGCCTTCTAACCCCCTCTCCTAGCTAGGTCTAGAGCCATCGGCCTCTTACCACCATTACCATCACCAAAATATGTAACTGCATATAAAGATGGATACTATGCCATGTACCCATATTCAAAGCCAACATCATCTATCTGTGGCTTGGTTGATAGCTCCTCATGATCAAGTAAAGTCAGTATTAGATGTGGCTCATGTAATAGAATCTTTGATTCCTCATGCCTATATCTGGGAAGTGTGCTTAGAATACCCTAAACTAGGTTGAACTATTTGTGTACCCTATCAAAGTGGATAAGCTCTACCTCCCCATCCTATCTATCAGATATCCATCTATAACTCTATAGAGATAGGGTCTACCTCTTATAGCTAGGTCATATTAGAAACTGAACATAGGGTCTCTAGGTAATGTCTCTAATCACTAATGCACCCAGTGCACCCTTGAACCAGTCTACATTATGCACACCTCCCCCTGCACTTGAAGTGATGAAGTCACCTCTTCATCACATGAATCTAAATGCAAACTCAATCTACACATATCCCATCCATGGTAACCCCATTGACCTCAACACCTACATGTGCTCATAGGCCTAGTAGTGTAGAATAAGACCAACACTGATGTTGTATCTCTTGTGGGCCCTGAAACCCCAAAACTCATTATATATCTAAACCAAAAGTATCGATACCCATCCAAATATGGTCTACCCTAGTAGTAACACAACCAATACCCCTAATAAAAAGTATGGTAACCTCCCATTGCTTGAGTCGAGAAGAGAAAAGCACAAAATGGAAGTCATAAGCATAGTCATCAATCTCCTCTCACCTGGTGCCCTCTTATATAGCATGTTATAGCTAAATCCCCTAGCATATCATCTGACCTGATCATGGTTAAAATTGTATAATAACTCAAGGTGATCCTCACACTCTTCCTGTTCTATATGGTAGATTAGATCACCCAAAAGAGGTAATCATGTAATCTTATGTACATCTTCTAGCAAGATCTTGATCTCATCAATCAGTAGTAAGAAGGTGTTCATATTCAGATCCCATCTCTCGATGAGAGCTATGATCATGGACGCATCACATAACACATGTTGGTAGTGTTGTATCTCTAAAATGGTAGTGCAAATGTACTTTCATATGGATTTTAATGTCATGGTAGTGTGATAACATGTAATTTGCCTATCTAGACATGATCAAAGTGATAGATTCATAGGTGGAGGTCTTTTGTAGGTAGAAATGCCAATTGGAGCTCAAGAAGTTGCTTGTTCACTACCAAAAAGTTACATTTTTGGACCCATCACTATAACTTATCTAATAGATTGATCTCAAATCTTCCCCCTAGGTGATTTTGGATACGATCAGAGGGATTAAATAGGTATGGAAGGGATTTGATAGTTCATGGAAATGACTTATAGTTTTCATTTTATGCATGTTTGAACTTAGGCTTTAAAATTGCATTTGTATTGTATTAGGAAGGGTGTTCTTGAGGCCAAAATGGGTGGAAATTTTATTGATCAAGCCTATTATGAGGCTAATAACCTAGTCTTAGATTTTATCCACCCCCCTTGGGACAAGTTTTTGGTGTCATTTTTCACTCAGGAAGCATCAGAACTAGAGTTCTGCAACCATAACTTGAACTTTGATAACTTTGACAATTTTGACAATTTTGAAAACTCTAACAACTTACACTAAAGGCCTAAAAACTTAATGAGTAATTGACCTATTGACTTATTTACAACTTTTAAAACTTTTACAACTTTGACCTATTGACCTATTAGGTGGTAAATGACCTATTGACCTATTAGGTGGTATTGAGTAATTGACATATTGACCTATTGACCTAAAAAGTGACTTGTTGTGGATTCTCCATTTAGTGTATGTGATTGCATTAGTTTCATGTTACCCTTGAATTTATTTGATGCCATGAATATGTTATCATTTATGTAAGGTTGCAGGTGGATGAATGACTATAGGTTGTAACCAAAAAGTGACTGTAGGTCACACTCAAGGAAGGGAGCTCAAAGTGATTCCACCAGGTTGGTAAGTTTTGAGTCATCATGCTATTAGTTTTAAATGTGTTAAACCTATACAAACCTATAGATAAATGAGTAAGACATATACCCATATACCCTATTTTGCCTATGATAGTCCAATATGAAAGTAAATGGTTGTTTCTCATGAAGGGAACATGACTTTGATGTAGATAATGATATTTACTAAGAATGATCATTGAGGTGGAAGGCTGATTATTTTTTATAAAAAATATAATGGTAAAGAGTCAGCATATAGTCCTTTAGAATAAATAAACCTTGTCTATACCTTGTTTTGGGTTGACAATCACATTGCAAAGGGAAGTAAGAGTTGTTTCTTAATCTTATCAAGTATGCCATTATATATATGGACTTGGAAGATAGTCTCATTATCAAAGGAGATTTTAAATCTCTTATAATATGCATGAGATATTCTAAATTAAAATAATACTCCATGTTGTTATCACAGGCCTATAGGGTGCCTTTTTGTGCACAGTCAAGATAGAGAGGAAAGACTTTTCTTGCATAGATGTGTATGCTAATGGCTATAATGGTTTGTATGGTTGGTGATAGGTGGAAAGAAGGTAGTGAGAATTTGAAAATCCCTTTGATGTATGGAAAAGGAATAAAGTGTTTTTGGTGTGTCTCAAGGCCATATAGTATGGATTTGGTGACTGTGGATTTAAGATAAGGCTAATTAGGCCTAATTGAAGGGTGATTTACAAAAGAAATGTGGTCTAGGAGTAGAGTTAGGTAATTAAATTTGAAAAACACCTATAAGGAGATAGAGGGTGGCTATAAAAGGTTTTAAATATCCATAAGAGTTGATATATTTCTAAAACCAAGAGAATTATCACAAAAAAAAGGCTACAAGCCTAAGGAGACCATTGTGAGCCCTATATTTGGAATTGAATGTTGAAGTGTGTTTGAGAACTTTTAATAGGTTAAGATAGGTGTGATTTGACCATCTAAGAACATATATGGTAGAATACTGACTCCTTGAGACCTATATCAAGTTTTGGTACTTGAAACCTAAGAGGATTGCCTAGTGAGAAGATAGTGAAAGAGTGAGAGGATGTTTTTGAATGGAATATATGAAATGAGTTAGAGAATGAATTTGATAGGTTTGTAATAGGTCTAATGACACCAATAAGTGTCTTCAAAGTGTAAAATAAGTAGGTACAAAGAGAAGAAGGCCATTAAGCCTAAGTGATAAGAGTGTTAGTAGTCATTTCCACTACACACAATGAAATGAAAACTTTAACCTAAAAAATATGGGAAATTTGAGATTTATAGCATTGAAAAGAATAATTTTTTAATCCTAATTTATGTGTATAACATTAAATATGTGATATGATAGATAATATTTTGAAAGATCAAAACAACACTGTACAATAACACAATGAAATAAAAATTGAGTATAAATTAAATATATTGTCATGATAGGCATACAATATAGGCACATATGTCCAATGTCAATAATACATAGATTGTCATGATAGGCATACAAAAAATTAGATATAACAATATAGTATCTAATGTTTGTTGAATGTCATATATGCATATACAATTCCAAAAATGCATAAATTGCCATATAGACATACAAAAAAGTACATCACATGTGTAAGACATCTTATTCATAAAATAGCCTCCCTCTCTTTGCCTTCCTCAAAAAAGACTCTCTATGGGATGCCTTGCTAGTAGATGGAGACCCCTCTAATGCCTTGGATTACTCCAAGGTCTGACTTTGGGTCCTACACTCGTAGCTAGCTTGAAACTGAGATTGTTTAAATACAATAAATTTAATGAAATTAACATAAAATACATTCAAAAAAATTTTAAGAAATTAATTTTAAACTACAATAAAAAATCATTTAAACATGCACTTAATGCAAGCTCATGATCTTGGTCAATCTATTTTTCATGCTCAAAACTGTCAATGACAGACTTAGTTATCCAAATAGGCATCTTAAATATGGGAGTAACATGAGAAGTTGCCCTACTCATCATCTAACTGGGACTATCATATGTCATAGGATAACCTTGCATACATAATAAATTTACATAAGTTATATTTTCCCCAAGTACATGTACTAAAATTATTAAAACAAATCATTTTTTACAATTCAAAATTACAAGAACTAATATATACCTCTATCAGTGCTTGTGTAGATGACATTGCAGTAGTAATGCTTATATCTATCTCAGCTCGTAGAGAGGGAGGAGTGTCTACTCCAACCATCAATTGTTCATGTAAACAAGGTCTCACTTACTTTTATATAAAGTATCAAATCTTATATATAAAAACCAAAAGGATCAATAGAAGTAAGTATATAAAATATCTATCTATATAAGTACATGAATGCAATGGCACATTATAGGAAAGAAGAGGATAAGTATGCACATGAAAATACACTTATATCCAAATTGATAAGCCATCTATTGAAGTGTTAGAGCAGCAATCTTGTACCAAAACCAAAATTAGAGGATTAGTGAAAGGGAATATATAATATACTAGTTTCTTTTTTCCATTGATAAATATAAATATACTTGTGTCAAGATCTTCAATTTATACTATATTACATGTTGGACTATATTGCTTGTTGATTTATTACTTGTCTAAAAATAGGTGTTTGACTTAGGTAGGACCCTCTTAACTACTTCCTTTATGTATAGTCTTACAACGTTATTTGATCTTGTTATCACTTTTCAAGGAAGGAGAATAAAGAGTAGGCATGTTTGACAATCATCTCCCCTTTTTTAGAAATGAATTGGGCAACTAGTGGGTGGGTTTTTACACTCATGCTAAATCTTGGCCTAATCACAAGGATGTATGTGTTAGGTATGACATTGATGATGATAGTAATTTCTCATTATTTATTGGAGATGGTTGTTTAAGTTAATTGATCCCTAAAATACTTTTAGGGTTTTAATATAAGGAATAATCAATAGAAGTAAGTATCAAGTTTACATAGTATAGCCAAAAGGATACATGGTCCCAGAGAGTGACCATTGGCTTTGCGAGTTTGTTAAGTCATTATAGGAAAATGGGTGTATATTCATAAGGAAGCTTCAAATATTTTGTGACAAAATGTGCTTCATGCTTTCTTCATAAATAATGTCCTATCCCTTGAATCATGTAATAGATTTCTTGTAAAATAGTGTATTGACCTCAAGTAACAAAAAGAAAAAATGTACCATATGGGTAAGGGGTAGAAGATATGAATACATCGTCTACATCCTTAATCAGTGACCATGTAAGAGCATTGTAGGATGTTACTCCCAAGGAAGCATGGTCCAACATAAGACCATTCATAACTTTTATGTTTTTGGTTGTGTTATTTTTTCATTAATTCTTGAGAAGAGAAGTAAATTACATGCAAAGAGCAAAACATATATATTTGTTTTGTTATGTCTATTGTTAATGATGTGTATTTGTTCTCTTTTACCTTAAATTATCTTGTTATTATCACTCATTTTCAAGGGTAACATGTGGATTTATGTATAATGGTAATGGTGACATAAGTCAAAAAAATAATATCACTATATTGAACTTAGTAACTTCATTTTCAAGATAGTGTTAACCTAGAAGGACCCATAGATAAGTGTTAGATTCATTTTATATAATTTTCCTCGTGGCATGTGAACTACCCTTATCTAATCTTGAATGAGATTATTCATGGAACCTTTGTGGGATTTTCCAAAAGTATTTATATAAATACCATTGAGCCCATTCTCATAGCTTGCAACTATTGTAAAGAACAGAGCAAGGATAAAGAGAGAGAACATGAAAATAAAGTATGAAAATAAATAAAGATAAATTTAACTTAAACTTACAAGGCAAATATACATAGACTAAATGCACATAGAGAATAATATTAACTAAAACTTTTACCTTTGTATAGGTAAATGGTGTCATCCTAACAAAGGTAGATGCAATAGTGGATGGATCTAAATATGTAAACAATGGCCATGATAAATAAAATATTGTAAATTATTAGTGTGATGATGAAGAAACCATCACCTCCTATGACATAAAAATGGCATATATATTATATTCAATTTATATGTAAATTAATTGTTAGCTAAATTAAATTTACAAATATAACTTAGATTTAACGTGACATTTATATAAAATATACATGTATCTGTGTGGTGACTGATGTTTGCACACCAAATATGCATGCCAAAAACTCATCACTCATAAGAATATGATCTAAGCCATATGACCTACAAGGCTGGGGTCAGATTCAGGTAGGTGGCGTATTTGTAGCATCACTCTGTGAAATCCTACTTGTATGTTAAATGAGTATATCAATGAGTGAACTAAGAGCATGGAGAGTGTCAATCTCTACAACCTAATGAATTATAGAGGGGATATCATGCTCAAAAATCTCATGTATATGGATATACTAAGGTTGATTAGGTACATGACATACCCCTATTCAATCCTATGCAAAGCCTTTTTCTCAATCCAGAAACTCACTAAAATCAAAATAATTAGGAAACTTGTTGAGGACAAACTCACAGTAGAGTTTCCTTTTAAAAATATAATGGGACATCATGGTTTTTACATGATGGATAGTAAAAGACCATCCACCATCGATCCCAAATATTGGCTATGATTAAGTTATGTACATAGCAATGGATAGGAAAACATTTAGCGATTATGATAAATGTGGCATTGATGGCTGGGTCAATGAATAAGGCACAAATTGAGTCTTTTAAAATTTATTTATTCTTTATCTGAAGGGATAACAAATTTTCACCATAATATTCCCTATAAATATCCCTATATGAGGTCCATCAATTAATTTGACTCATTTTAGAGTCAATTTGACCTAATAAGGTCTCTAGGGAATGAGCTAGTTAGGTGTGGTAGGGGTTAGTCAAAGAGGGATCCCTCATTCTATCAATTAACTATTCAATTTTAATTATGTTTCCCATAATGTTTTCAATCAAAACCTCTTGACTATTAGGGGGTTTTGAGGAACTGTAGGAGGGTTAGGTAGAGGGATAGGAGGAACAAGATGGCTTTATGGAGGGTTAGGAGGAAGAACAGCAAGAGCATTCTATGGAGGGTTAGGAGGGTTAGAAGGGTTAGTAGGATGGGATGTTTAAAAAAAATACATTTAAAAAATAGGGTTAAATAATGAAAATTATAAAAAATAGGGTTAAATAGGGAAGATTTCAATCACTTACCTCTCCTACATGGTGGCATCATCAATCAGTGGGTTTGTGGGATTAATTTGGTAGCTTCCTGGCACTCTCTAGTGTATTCCATGAAAAACATGATCGTGGAAGCTAGGGGAGAGTGAAAAAACTTGAATTCAAAATCAGGATTTTACATTTGGGTTTCACTTTTTTTTTGACAAAAGGTAATGTGATCACATTATTAAAAATGACAATAATGTGAACATGTTATGGTTTGGTAATCACCGAGCCTAAATTTAAATTAATCTGATCACATTACCAATAATGTCCATTGAATTATCCCCCAACTTGGTACACTTACTCGACTATTATGTAAAATAATTTGCACTATTTTTGATTTGGTTAAATCCATATATTGGATTCCTTAGCCTAATTTGAAAATCAAATTTCAATTAAATAATGTTGACTTATCTTCCATCCTTCGCATTCAATAATTACTTCCTGATGTTATGTTCCATAAGCTTGGCCTTTAGTCTCCTCAGGCATGGTGGAAACACTGGAGGTGGAACTATGATATGCATTTTGTGATCATATGAATTTGACAATAGAGAGGAGGTTAGTGTAGAGTAAAAAATTACTCTATGTTTCATTCTGATTTTCAGTTGTGCGCTACAAAATTTTGTTCCCACATACTTTGGTCCAAGATGGTGAAGTTTTGAAATAGAGCACAGGCACTAATTTTCCTTTTGATTCATTTTTTTCTAAGTGTCGAAGTCAAGTGGAAGCTGCCAAGTGTCATCGTCTGAGGCACCTTTCATATTTTCTATAAGTTGGTCAGGACATGCCATGTATCTCATAATAACTCAGCAGAATGTGATAAGTGTTGGCATTCACATTTCATATCGGCACCCATGTTTCAAATCTCTTTTTAGTGAAAGGTTTCAACAAGATAAGTATCAGGGTAAAGCGAAAAGTGCCAAGTGGTAATCACGAAAGGTCTCAATTTGATTTTCTAAAAGCAATAGAAGATGTCACGTATCCCAACTGAAGTGAGTGGAAGCCACTACGTGTCAAGATCTGAATTATCTTCATTTTGCTTCACCGATATAGCAAAGACTATGGTGGGTCTCAGGTTTTGTTTCTGAAACAAGTGGAAGCCACCAATTGTCACTGTCTATGTAAATATGAAATGAGGCCCGTTTGTTTCTATAATATAAACAGAGTAAAGTGAAGACCAGCATGTGTCACCTTCCACAAGTTCCTCAAAAGGTAGCTCAAAGAAGCGGAGATTGCCACATATCCAATAGTTAAGTAAAGCGGAGATTACCACATGTCTTTTATTGAGGACAGCAGAAATCGCCACCTGTCCTTATGCTCCTTTTCAAGTTGCTCAAGCAAGAAAGGCTATGGGTCTTATTTTCTTTTAAGCTGTTAAAGCTTTGAGGAAGTGGATTGCGATAGGTGTCAAAGGTGAAACACTCATAAACAAAGACACAAAAGGAGTATAAATTACATGAAAAGTGTCGCGTGTCTTCAGTAGGTGTTGCGGAACATGCCAAGTGTCATTTTTCAGTGTCTCCTAAGTAATAATAAGGTTTTCAAGGAATTGGCTAAGTGTCATGTTCTATTTAAGAGAAGGGAGTGTCCTGTGATTTATTCTAGCCAATGAACTGCTGGAAGACAGAGCGTTTTAGAATCTATGAAATATCTTTTGTTAGACACTTCCGATTTGGTTAGATTTCAGTTGGGCCATTAGATTGAGAACAAGCAGACAATCTGGAGTGAATCCAAGGCTATAAATAAGGGTACAGAGATCACCAGATTGATTATCATCATCATATACCAGAGAGAATTTTTTGGGAGAATTATTTTCAAGAGTTTTAGACTTTTTCTAAAGCTGTGATTAGGAATATCATTTGCCTTTGTTCTATTTTCTTAAGTTGGAAAGTTTATGTAACTATGCATGTTTATGTGCCTCTTATGTGATTGGAGAATTAATAAGAAGATTGAATCCTGTGCCTTTGTTGATATTTTTTGTGTCATTGCAAAAGTAATCTAGGTTGTGTTGTCAAGAGTTTTATACTTTCTAGAGCTGTGATTAGGAATGTCATTTGCCTTTGTTCTATTTTCCTGAGTTGGAAAGTTTATATAACTATGCATGTTTCTATGCCTCTTATGTGACTAGAGAATTCAAATAAGAAGATTGAACCCTGTGCCTTTGTTGATATTTTTTGTATCATTGCAAAAGTAGTCTATGCTGATTAAGGTCAAATTACATTCAGGTGCATCACCATAGTTAGATTTTCTTTCTTGCATTTGTGTTTCTTTTAAAATTCCTATCCCTTTTCCTAATATACACTTGATATAAAGAAGATACCAGCTTCTTAAAAATTTGGAGGTTGTTTCAAGTTGTAAGTCCCACATCTTGAAACTTCCCATTGTTGGTGTTAGAAATAAGCACAATTTTAACCATCAACAGTTTTTGGCACGCTCGGTGGGATCAATCTTAAAGTTTCTTTCAAGATCATATGAACCAGAGAGCTACAAGGAGTCAGAGCTATGGACCAGTAACTAGATCACAATCGACTATAAATCTAGGTATTCTATTACCACCTTTGGTAACTAGTACAAGAAGAAGAGTCAACCAGTTTATACCAATACCAACAGCAAATATGGGAGCCCCTATACCCCCAAGAAATTATACAAGTTGGAACACTAGTAGTCCATTGATTCTCCTAATACCACCAGCCACTTGGGACCCTATCCCAGTGAATTCCCTAAAAGCTTTGCCTAAATTTAGTGGGCAAGACTTTAAAACACCTGAAGAACATTTGCAAGATGTATCAAATGTCTGTGCTATACATGTTATCACACAACAAAATGTGGCCATAAGACTATTAGCAGCTTATTTTAAAGGGAAGGCTCTAGAATGGTATCAGTCTTTGACCCCAAATACCATATCTACATGGAATCAGCTCGAAGGTCTTTTCTTTGAAAGATTTGAAGAGAAGGGTGATAAGTCTTCTTTGTTACAACAATTAATTACCATCCAAAGGGCACCACAAGAAGCAATGACTGACTTCAATTCCAGATTTCAAAAGACTTAGGAAAGAATCCATGCTACAGCTAGACCATTACCAAGTATGGCTATAGTATTTTATCTTAAGGATTTGAATTCAAATATATCTGTTATGATTCAGTCACTTGGAGGACACACTTTGCCAGAGGCTTATGACTATGCGGTCAGAGCGGAGAATAATTTAATAGATGCTGGAAAGTTGCCCCCAAGGCCTCCCATGCCCATGTTCCTAGAAATTTCCTTAGCATTACCTCAAGAATCCCCTAAATCCATAACCCCACCTTTGTCTATGTACACATATCCTCAACCACCTGCTAAAGAAATTGTCGTTGCTCAGTCATCTGAGCTAGATGATATCAAGAATATCTTGAGGACATTTTCTAATGAGTTGATTAATATAAAAAGATAGAAAAATACTTATACTAAAACCTAATACCAGGGCTATCAAGGAAATAGATTTTCATCTCAGCCAAACCAATACCAGGGTTCTCCAAGGCAAAATAACCCTCAGACAGCAAACTAATTAGTTGCAATCCCTACACCCTCACAGACTATTCCTCCCAATTTAAATAGGGAGATTGTTTGAGGGCAAAATAACTATGTAGATAACACTAATGCCTGGTGTTTTCCTTGTAACAATGCTCATATGCCTAGAGATTGTTCTATGGGTAATCTGTGACAAAAGGTGGCAGAGCAAAGAAGAATGGATGGTCAGTTTACAAGTTCTAGTGACAATTAGGCCTACCAATCTTTTGGTATGCAAAATTTAGTCTTAATGGCTCAGATGCAAAGGATGTCCTTGCAACAAGAGGAATAAATAGCACTAGAACATGCTTTGTTCTCATGGGTTGAAGATGAAAAATCAATTTTCTTGAATGAAGCTTCCACTTTTAAGAAACTAATGGTGTAATATGATTATTACACTAGATCAAAGAGAAGGATGGTAAAATAGCCTAAAGTTGTAAATAGTCAATTCATGGAGAATCTTCCATTTCAAGGACAAATAAACATAGCTATTAGACAAGAAATGCCTCAGCCAGTGTAGAATCAAGTGATTCCTGCACAAATTCAAGAAAAAACAATATATCCTTATTTTCAAAGAACTCAGACTCTGGGACCAATAAATGTGGTGGATCAATTGAAGAAGACTCTAGCACAAGTATAAATATGGGATATATTGGTTATTCCTGAATAGAAGACAATACTTCAAGAATCTCTACAAGGCCAAGCAGTGCCCAAATGTATTGTTATCAAAGAAGGCCCTGCTAAAAAAGAAAAGCTCAAAGATACAGTTCATCTGCAGACAATAGCCTTAGTGAATAATGTAGCAGAGGTAAGCAAATCCAAACCAGATCCCTTCTATTTAACTTTGATAGTGGGTAAGAAACTACTACATAATGCAATTATTGATTTATGGTCTAGTACTACGGTTATGCCTAAGCAAATAGCTGATGCTTTAAAGATAAAATATGAGCCACTCACTAAAGGAGTCATGTAGCTAGATGGTAAAGCATTACAAACAATAGGGAGAATTAAACAAATCCCATTACAATTATATACTTGTCCCAATATAATTGTAAATCAAGATGTAGTGGTCATAGATATACCTCCTATTTTTGGCTTATGTTTATCGAGAGACTTTATAGCCAACATAGGAGGATATATGTCCCTTGATTGGTCTCACCTCATCCTAAGAACCAAATATGGTTCAAAAATGATATTATCTGAGCCATTATATAAGGATCACATCACAAATGAACCAATTACAAAGTTAGAGGTAGCTCATGCTATGATAAATAAAGAAGAAAGGGTTTTTGTTGAGGAGTTAGCTGAATGGACTGAACATGATCAAGAAGAGGGAGATGATCATTTATTAGCTATGATGCAAAGTAACCCATATGGAAATTATGACTCCATTGGTCTGGGTACTTATGTCATATTTGAGGAAGATCACAAAATCCCAAATGTTTTAAGGAAATAAAAGTAAAAAGATACTTCTTCTATCAATCCTCAGGTCTCTCAACATGAATTCAACATTCTGAGTGAGAAGTCACAAGTGTATGCCTTAATCTCTGATGAAGAAGAGATAATTTTTGACTTTCTTCTTACTTTGCAAGATGATGTGGAGGAGCATGGACATTTCCTTGATCATGATTTGAGTGATTTGTTTGAAATCATTCGATCAGGTTATACTATTTTTCAAGGAAGCTGTGAGCTGGTTGCAGATGAACAAGATAGCATTGAGACTCAATTACATATGCAAAATCATTGCAAACTTTCAGAATTATCTTTTCAAGAAGTTGATAATTTTGAAGTCATTAAAGAGGTTGATCATGCAATAGAACCTGAGTTTGAGGCAGAAGGAGATAAGTCAATAAATGATATATATCAAAGGGCTTTTGTTGATAAGCAAATAGTCATTAATTTCTTGATAGGACATGCCAGTATCAAGAATCAGCATTTGACAAGATTCCAAGAACAAGAATAGTTTATATATGTTGGAAACATGTTTGACTCAGACTCATTCGAATGCAAGCCAATCAATGTGGCATACAAAGAGAGCAAGCCATCCGAACTACATCCAATTCAATCACTTGTTCGGCAGCATAAGTCATCTTGTCATGAAGGAGACTTTAGAAATTCTTCTTTTGATCCAGGAGGGAGATAAAGATACTAGGTTAATGTATTATAGTTAGGTAGTTTCCCTTTTTGTATTGCTTTGTTTTCCCATTTTTGTTTTCCTACTTTTCTTTTAAATAAGTGTTCTTTGAACACATAGTCGATAGCTCAAAATTTTCAAAATCTTCAAAATTTCTCAATGCATTGAATGTCTCCCAAATCTTTAGAAATCCCCAAGGTACCTTGCACTGCCACTTGCATAACATGTTTGCCTTGATGTCCCATAAAGATTGAGTAAGATTTGTTAATGGTTATCTGAGTTTAATGCCATTTTTGAGACTTGATAGGTCAATAAATACCTCTTAGCAAGAGTTAAAGCTTATAAGTTCTCAAACATTCCTACATCTACAAGAAAATATCCTGCTACTTGCATTTTTCAGTGCCTAGTAAACTTGCTTTAGTGAAAGAGCTTTCTATTTTGCAAAGGTTCATACAAGTTATCACAAAATAGATATAGAGATGTAAGGAACACAGTCTTCACAACAAGGATCTAGGATGTATGAATCCCTTGACAAGTTTCTTGCGAGCAAGTCATATGCTTTAGCTCCCACATAGCCATTGAAGACCTATCCAAGGACCAAAATCCCTGAAGTTGGTCAAGCAAGTGACCCAATGAAGATAAAAGATTATGTAGATGGAGTCATGGACCTAATCCTTCAAAGAGCAAGTAGCAAAACTCTTAGAGAAGGGTCACATCAAAGGTGTCTACAGAGGGCCAGAGTAAGACAATATGAGACATTTGCCATGAGGATATGGACTTCATAACTGGCACAATTCCTTGTCCCAGCTGTACATCCATGCCCTAACTTAGTCGAATTATGTGCAGACTTGTTCCATGCACCCTCATACACCATTCAATAGGGTCCATTCATGGTACAAATCACACCACAGGCTATCAAAGACATGTTAGCCTTATATCATGATAAGATAGCTATGTTTCCCATTGTTGCTAAAATGCAAAGAATGTGGGCTAACATCAATACCTAGTTGAGGTTCTTGAGATCTGAATTAAAATGGATGATGATGACACTATTGTGCCTACACTCCCTGCAACAAGAGCACAATTCACACAAGCTAGCCAAGACACACTGTCTATGATGGCTTTCATCTTCAGCATGAAAGATGATATGGTAGTTTATGGAGAACAAATGGCTATATACTTCAGACTGAAGACCGTCGACAAGACTCAGGAGTATTAGCTTGACTTTTCAAAACAAATTACTTTCTCAATGGTGGAACAACTTGCCCATTTCAAATTAAAAGGAGTGTTCAGGTACTCTTCTTATTTGTTTCACCTCATTCTATATCTAGACATGTATGACCCAAGTTTTGATCTCCAAAGGACCACTCTTGTGTCTGCATGGACACATATTTTGTCAAAAACTAGTGACCCATATGAATTTTGGGAATTATTTATTACCCCTGCTTTTTGTAATCTCAGCCCTAAACTAATTATGAATAGATTATTCCCAAGTGTTTCAAACCTTCTGGCCAGTTGTCCAATTCCTTGTGATTTCTATTTTGGATCCCAATATACAATTATAAGATTCCATGGTTTTTATGGGGAACCAATGTTGCTACCTAAGATTTTGACTCTTAGGTTATCATTCTTAGAGGTCACCAACAGGTGTAAGTAGTAGACAATGATTATGGCTCTAGGAAGAGGAAGAGAAAAATGTATGATCTCCCATGGATGACAAACAACATAGTATTAGAAGCCAGGGACACTAAAATTGTGCTACTTAGAAAGCTGACCTTCCTAGGTTTCCTGCTAGTTGAAGACAAATGGGTATATGACCTGAATGGTTTCATAGCTTCCTGGATAAGGACTAACAGGGTTGCAACCAGAATTGCACATGAAGGCCACCCTTTTTGGGAAAACAGGAAAAATCCTAGAGAAGAGGCTCCTGGATTTAATGTTGAGTTAACAGACTTGCCCCTTCCACAAAACAAACCTTGGGAAACATTCTATGTTAAGTAGAGGGATTATGATCCTAAAGTCAAAATGACTTCTGGATTAAGAAGGACACTAAAGAATAAAGATTGGGATGTTGAGAAAATAGAAGCCTATTGGAGATATAGGCAAGAAATTTATCAAACAACCCATTCTTTTGAGAATGTAGACAGATATGAGAGATGGGAAGAACTATGGGATGAGTGCCATCTCTCCCCTATATCTAGCCTAGAGACAAGTAATTTGCTGACACCAGGTGTAGAGCAGGAAGTTAGCACTGGGTCAAGCCAAGAGTCACAAGCCTCAGAGCAAACTGCAGCTGTAGTAACTGTATCAATTTGGCCTCAATCTCTCAGCATCATGGAAAAGCAAAAGAGTGTGGTTCCTTCACCACTAACAGCTTCCCCATCGGCATCATTTATAGATATTCCCAGTTCTCCACAAAAATTATTGAAATAAAAAGAAACACAGATAGAAGAAGAGACACCCAAGAAGTGAAAGAGGGTGCAATTTCAGTTTGATTGAGAAGAGGAGACAGACACCCCACAGCACCAATTATAGAGTACTATAATTTCTCCTCATGTAAGTATTATTCCTCCTTCTCCTTCTCATTCTCTTTCTTCTCCTATTGGCATGATGATTCCATCTAGCTAGATGACATCCCCTACCACCTCTACCATTCCCATTTCTCACTTTGCCCCATCTATGCCACCTCAAGCTTTAACATTACCTCATTTTTCCCCCTTTGTTCCCAAAAAACTTTCCCCTCAGATTGCCGATAGCCAACAATTGGCTATTCAATATGGTTTACCACAGGTACATCCTTTTGTGGGTGGGCACATTATCTCTCCTTCTACCTTCCAGACCCAAGCAGATGCTGCTAGGAAGGCAAGGGAAGCCCGAAGAGAGAAAAAGAAGATCAAGGAAAATAAAGCATTGGTTACACCCCATCTATGGTCACAATTTGACCCCATTCAACAGCAATTGATGGTGACTCATTTGTCACCAAATGTAATCAAGCCAACTAAGCAGATGCAACCAGAAGACTACACGATTAATGTAGTGGCCATCGACATGTCCCTCTTTAGGCCACAAGACAAAATTGAGATACTAGCTAAATCCACTTTTGTAGTTATTGAAGACTACATGAAGACATCAAGGAGGCTATAGAAGATGGAGGCCGATTTAGCCAAGGAAAAGGCAAATTTTAATAGTTTGACCACAGAGATCAATAGAAAAGACAATGAGATAGAGAATCTAAATAAACAGTTGCAAGATACTATATTTTTTCAGACTCACTGGGTAGTCTAGGCCCAAAATGATTCCTTAAAGGCAGGGCTAACAGAGGTAAAGGATGCGGTGACAACCCTAAGGTAGGAAAAAGTAGCATTGCTAGAAAAATGTGAGGAACACCTGCTATAGGTTACCTAATTGCAACAAAAGTTGCTAAGTGAATAGAATAATACTATGGCTATACAAGCCCGATTTCAAGCAGAGCAATAGAGAGTAGCACAATTGACACTGGAGCTGGCCAATAGGCCAAAGAGTGTCAGAGTGTTAAGTCTAGTGAAGGAGCTCTAAGAATCCATGTGGAAAAGAATCTCCTTAGAGATTATTCAGCTCAGGCCTTCTCTTACCTTCTTACTAAATGCATAGAAATTATGCGAAAAGGTGGAGAATTTAGTTGCAAACACTCTGGCTACAGTCTCTGGGAGAGTAATGGACTCTGAAACGTTGCTACAAAAGCTTTATGATGTAACAGATGAAAAATTGTTAGCAGCAGGAATTGAGAATAGAATGGTCACTACTAAGCGAGCAAATGAGGTTCTCAGTTGCAATTCCATAGCCATCAGTTGCAGAGAGATCCTAGATGTCATGAAAGAAGGCATTAGTGAAATGAAACAACATATTGAAGATCTAGTGTAATTAGGTCTTCCTTATCCATTTTTTGATGACAACACGGTGTTAATGGTTGATGAAATTGATTCTTTGTTGTTGGCCAAATAGAATGATCAAATAGTTTTTTAGAATTTAAGGGATGATTCATCAGTCCCTGAAGTAGAAGCTATCTTGGTTCCTGTTTCCTAGCTCGAATTCAAATTAAAGGCTACAGTTCAGATTTTGCAAAAATTTCACACAAGGATATTATTAACCTTGATTTAGCCTTCAATGAATTGTAGAATAAACAAGGGTTATCTGATGATGAGTGGTCCACCTACCAAACAACATTGTTGAAGCTATAATTTTGAAATTTTGATCTAGCAGGAGTTGTGGTTTCTTTTTGAGCAAGCTCAAAAGTCCTTGGGATCGCCAATAACTGTTGAGTAAAAAATCACTCTATGTTTTATTCTAATTTTTAGTTGTGCACTATGAAATTTTGTTCTAGCGTACTTTGGTCCGAGATGGTGAAGTTTTGAAACAGAGCACAAGCACTAATTTTCCTTTCAATTCATTTTTGTCTAAGTGTCGAAGTCAAGTGGAAGCTGCCAAGTGTCATCATCCGAGGCACCTTTCATATTTTCTATAAGTTGGTCAGAACATGCCACGTATCTCATAGCAACTTAGCAGAATGTGACAAGTTTCAGCATCCGCATTTCATATCAGCACCCGCATTTCAAATCTCTTTTCAGTAGAAGGTTTCAACAAGCTAAGTATCAGGGTAAAGTGGAAAGTGTCAAGTGGCAATCACGAAAGGTCTCAATTTGCTTTTCTAAAAGCGATAGAAGATGCCACATATCCCAGCTAAAGAGAGTGGAAGCCACCATGTGTTGAGATCTGAATTATCTTCATTTTGCTTCACCGATATAGCAAAGACTGTGGAGGGTCTTAGGTTTTGTTTCTGAAACAAGCGGAAGCCGCCAAGTGTTGTTGTCCATGTAAATATGAAATGAGGCCCATTTTTTTCTATAATATAAATAGAGTAAAGTAGAGACCAACACGTGTCACCTTCCACAGGTTCCTCAAAAGGTAGCTCAAAGTAGTGGAGATTGCCACATATCCCCAGTTAAGTAAAGCGGAGATCACCACATGTCTTTTGTTGAGGAAAGCGGAAATCTCCACTTGTCCTTATGATCCTTTTCAAGTTGCTCAGGAAAGAAAGGTTGTGGGTCCTATTTTCTTTTAAGCTATTAAATTTTTGAGGAAGTGGATTGCAATAGGTGTCAAAGGCAGAACACTCATAAGCAAAGACACAAAAGGAGTATAAATTACACAAAAAGTGTCGTGTGTCTTCAGTAGGTGTTGTAGAACACACCAAGTGTCATCTTCTGGTGTCTCCTAAGTAATAAGAAGGTTTTCAAGGATTTGGCTAAGTGTCATCTTCCATTTAAGAGAAGGGAGTGTCCCGCAATCTGTTCCAGCTAATGAACTGCTAGAAGATAGAGCGTTTTAGAATCTATGAAATATCTTCTGCTAGACACTTCCAGTTTGGTTAGATTTTAGTTGGGCCGTTAGATTGAGAACAAGCAGACAATCTGGAGTGAATCCAAGGCTATAAATAAGAGTGCAGAGATCACCAGAATGATTATCATCATCAAATACCAAAGAGAATTTTTTGGGAGAATTATTGTCAAGAGTTTTAGACTTTCTAGAGCTATGATTAGGAATATCATTTGCCTTTGTTCTATTTTCTTAAGTTGGAAAGTTTATGTAACTATGCATGTTTTTGTGCCTCTTATGTGACTAGAGAATTAATGAGAAGATTGAATCCTATGCCTTTGTTGATATTTTGTGTCATTGCAAAAGTATTCTAGGCTGTGTTGTCAAGAGTTTTAGACTTCCTAGAGCTGTGATTAGGAATGTCATTTGCCTTTGTTCTATTTTCTTGAGTTGGAAAGTTTATATAACTGTGCATGTTTTTGTGTCTCTTATGTGATTGGAGAATTTAAATAAGAATATTGAACCCTATGCCTTTGTTGATATTTTTTGTATCACTGCAAAAGTAGTCTATGCTGATTAAGGTTGAATTACATTCAGGCGCATCGCCATAGTTAGATTTTCTTTCTTGCATTTGTGTTTTTGTTAAAATTCCTATCCTTTTTCCCAGTATACACTTGATATAAAGAAGATACCAGCTTATTAAAAATCTGGAGTTTATTTCAAGTCGCAAGTCCAACATCTTGAAACTTCCCATTGTTGGTGTTAGAAACAATCACAATTTTAACCATCAACAGTTAGTATTATGTTTATAACATAAAACAATGAAATGAACACATTAACATGCTAACATATCTATCCTAGATCATAGCAGGATCATAATAACCAAAATAAAATGAAAATAATAATTAAAATGTAAAGAACAACAAGATCCTTACCTTCCTTGAATGCTCCAAAATATTTGTCATGTGGCTTGCTCCACTTGTGCTCAAAGAGTCTGTGGCAATGGAGTTTGGCTATCTCCTTATCTCTTTGGCACCTTGGATTGTGGCTTAATGTTGGATTTGGCTTGTGATTTTGGCATTATAACACTACAAATTTTAATCTTTCTACAAAACCTGCATTATAACTGTACACTATCCAAGCTCCCCAAATGAAGAGGTCTAGGCTTGTATTTATAGGTCTAGAAACTAACCCCAACTTAAGGTGAGTTAAGATGTAGTTTAAACATGGAATGGGTTAAAACCTAACCTAAGTGAGTTAATTAACCCCATTAGAGTTTAAAGGTTTCAAAATCTCATTATTTTCAATGAATAGGCATGGGTGAGATATTTTGAGATATTTGCAAAGGCTTGACAACTCACAAAAGGTAATGATGAAAACCTAAGATATTCTTGTTTTTTGAATTTCCTTTTTTAGAATTTCATTAATTTCTCATGGATAATTCAACTAGGCATTTAATTAGGTTTGGTATTATAATTAATTATGGTTAGGCTTCAATCATTTCTAATATTTGATTTAATGTGTGTACTTTATCCACTTAATAGGTATATATGCCAAATTGTATGTTATGATTTCATAGGATGATTTGAGATGAATCCATGAGAGGTTTTTGTTGTTTATAGTAGGATACCCCAATTAAGTATATATCAATAATATTTTGAGCTTTGATGAATGATTCACAAGCAAATTTGGGATGTTCAGTGATTCTTAGGCTTAATTTACAAACATTGGTAAGAATCAATATGAAGTCTGATTGAAGCCATTGATGGCCAATTTTAGGTGTCTAATGTTTTCCCCTATTTGGGTAGATGTTGTAAGCTATAAGAACAATAATGTCTTCTCAAAGAATTAAAAATACATGTATACCTAAAATAAGATGATGGTTGAAGAAGAATCTCTAGATAATGTTTGGGAAGCCTATATTGATTCCCTATCGAGGGAGAGGTTATCACATATGTTTAATGGACGTTCCCTCCAAAAAAAAATGAAATTAACCCATGGGTGAGATTAATCCAAATGATAAAATTCTTTCATGCATTGATTTAAAAATTACTAGTTTACCCAAAGGTGGTTATAGTCAGTAATAAAGGTTGAGACACTAATTTGTCCAAAGGCAGTTATAATTAGTGATAATGACATATACCCCAATTAGGGTTGATGAGTCAAAATAACTATTTGCTCATGGGTATTTAATATTAATATTACCATGATTAAATAAAGATGTGATTGTGCCCCATTAGGGTAGATTGATAAGCATAACTCGAGGATATAACCTATTGCACAAATAAAAGATAAGCAGGCATAAACGTAGATGTGATGGTCTAATGACTGAAGAAGCCAAAAAAAAACTAGGAATATGAGGATGTACAAAGTGATGAAATATATTATTAGAAGAATAAATAATTGATCAATAAGAATGATTTAGTTCTACCTACCAATGTGGAGATGCTCATCCTTATTAGAATTGATACAACTAGAATGGTTAATGGGTTGATTTGATCAGGATAGGTGAGAGGATTTACCAAGGTTATCAAGGAGAAAATTATATGACTCCATTGCTTGTAAAAATTTTCGATCTGATTTTTGATAAAGCACGTGATGGTATGCCTCATGATAGAATACCATGAGAACTTTGTCAAAATATGCATAAGGACTGACTCCTGATCTAATAAACAATTGAAAACAATGCACCAATGATAAAAAGCATGATGAGAATGTTGATGTATGAATATGGATAGAATAATAAAAAATGTGTAAGGAATCACCCAATGAACATATATTGATCTGAGCAATATTTTGGGTGACAATTCAGGCGATGGTTCTACCCCAATTGGTGGCAGAACTTCTAGGAACCATAACTTTTACACCATAGCTCCATTTGACTCCCTATTTGAATCATTGGAAATCTAAAAATGAGGGTAAAATCATGATATTTTAACAAGCTCCACTTAGTGTGTTTTCAACCCCTAAAACAAAATTTAAGTTCCCCAAATTTTAATTTTAAAAGTGTAGTCTAAAAATAGTAATTCCTCAAATTTTATGTTGTTATAAATCATGGAAGTCGAACCACTTAATCTCCCTCGATATTAGTGACCTTGCACATCCTCCTCATACCTTAAAAATGTTTATAAATGAATATATAACCCAAAATTTAAATTATACATCTCTTCTCAGAGATAGCATTATTACGATTGTGTTTTTCTTATTTCTTGAATTATCTTTCAGCCAAAGCTTCTGAGTTTTGGATTAGTGGTATCAGAGCAGTTTATCTTGAGAGTGTATGATCCTAAGGATGAGGTTAGGCTACAATAATATTGGGTGGAAAATAATAGAACTACCAAACTATCCATCTATTCACCCAAAATGACCTCAATTTGTGGACAACACCGAGACATCTAATTCTTTCAAGGAAATGGTGAATGAAGCCCTCCAATAATAGCAAGTGTAGATGCTATAATAATTCACTCAAATTATCCAAAAAATCTTGATGGGAAATTTTGGCTTCTCATTTGCACCCTGACATCCTTTCAATGCCCCAACACCCTTCAAAGTTTAAGTGAATTTTAATATCCCTACATATGAAGGCAAAATCAATGTTGATGTAGTACAAAATTGGTTGGATCAATTGTCTTCCTATTTTTCTGTAAATAAATTCACTAATAAGGAGATCACTTTTACTCTTTTGAAATCATCATTTCCTATAAAAAATTAGTAGGAAGTGTACAAGAAGATATTTAGTATGGATGATATTGGCCTTGAGGCAAAACCTACCTAGGACGATTTCATAGAAGTTGTAAATGAAGAATACTACCCCATTAGAGAATATGATGATCTGTATATAGAGTGGCAACAATTTCACCAAGGTAAGGAATAGTTTGTTCAAGATTACACTAACATTTTTCATTCTCTATCTGTGAGATTGGGCATCTAGGAAAGTGATAAACCCAAGGTTCTCAAATATCATGGATTACAATGGTATATATGGGGGGAGATGGAACTCTTCAATCTAGAAACCCTTAGTGAGTCATACAAGTTCATGGTGAAGATTGAGCAGAAGCATGGAAGAATGAATACAAATAGTCAGCCTACAAAATAAAAAAGTGACAAAGAAGGTCAAACACGAGGCCAAAATTGGAAGCAAAAGGAAGGGAAGATTAGGAAATGGTGTGATTATCACAAATATGGAATGCACTCCAAATAAGAATATCGAGCCATCAAGTCCCTGATTTCTAAGTCATAATCCTCAACATCTACTGCTCTACCTCATACACACCCTACAGTCAAAGAGGATGAAGAAGAGATTGTAGATGTTGAGCCTAATGCCATCATTACTTCATCATAGACCCATGAGGAGAGACCAAATGACAAGGAAAGGTTGTTTCACTCTAAGTTATGGGTGAAAGGTAAGCCTCTACATTTCATTCTTGATGGTGGTAGCCAAAAGAATTTTATCTCTACTAATGTTGTGAAAATCTTGATTTTGTTTATGAAGCCTCACCCAAAGCCATACAGTATTGGATGGTTGAGTCCAGGGAGAAACCTTTGTGTCACCCACCAATGTCTTCTCTCATATGCAATAAAACCTTTCCAAGATGAGGTCTTATGTGATGTGGTCAATCTAGATGTTTATGATGTACTCTTTGGTCAGCCATTCATATATGATTGACATGGCATCTATGAATCAAATACTTGAAGGATCACCCTCACTCTTGGAACATGATTCTATAAGGTACCAGAGGTACCACCTTCTACATCTATCTCCCTGATTAGTGCTAAGAAATTCATTCTCATAGTGGTCAAGCCACAGGAATCCAAAAGGGTCAATGTTGCAGCCCTGACTACACAAACAACACAGCAATAGAAGCAACTAGATACCAAGCTGAAGAAGTTCATATCCTTCCATCCATAGACTGATGGTTAGATAGAAATGGTGAACAATCAGGACCTACACAGCTCCATAAAACATAGTTCATTCCAAGTATGCATCAAGAATCAAATCAAAAGACAACTACCACACTTGATGAAAAATCTTGATACAATGGGCACCATTGATTCTCAAGGAGGGAGGAATGATCCGAGCAATATTTTGGGTGACAATTCAGGTGATGGTTCTACCCCAATTGGTGGTAGAACTTTTGAGAGCCATAACTTTTGCACCATAGCTCCATTTGACTCCCCGTTTGAACAGTTGGAAAGCTAAGAATGAGGGGAGCACCATGAGATGGTACCAAGCTCTGGTCAATGGGTTTTTACCCCCTAAAATCAAATTAAAGTGCCCCAAATTTCAATTTTAGTAGTGTAGTCTAAAATAATAAGTGTCTAAAAATAGTAATTCCTCGAATTATGTATTGCTATAAATCATGGAAGTCAAACCACTTAATCTCCCTCAAGATTGGTGACCTTCCACATCCTCCTCCTACCTTCAAAATATGTATAAATTAATATGTAACCCAAAATGGAAATTAGACATCTCTTCTCAGAGATAGGCATATGTTTGGGTTTGCAAATTTGATTAATAAAACATCTCTTCTCAGAGATAACATTATTACAATTGTGTTGTTCTTGTTTCTTGAATTATCTTTCAACCAAAGCTTCTGATTTTTGGATCACATATAGATTGAGTCGAGGAATAGTACTAAAATCAAATAAACAAACAACTAAATAAATAAACACACAAAAAGCCTTAAAAAAAAGTAATAGAAAGCATGCTAACAATGGATTTGCCCCAATGGGGTGGATTGAGGATGACTAACTAGGCTTAGATAAGACAAATGTCTTTGGATTTAAATTTTTTGAATGTTTTTGGAATTTTTGGGGTATCTTAACTCATTAGAGATTAACAAGATACCACTCATAAAATGGTGAGAGCATATGGAAAAGGAGGACTGAGCTAACCTCAACATGAATTGAGCATGACTTATGTAGTCCCAAAATGATCTCAAGTCACAGTATCTCCACCAACACAAAAGGCAAGGAAAACCTAACCAAGTAACAACAAGTTCTCAAATTGAGGTAAATTGCTAGGCAAGTGAGAATAGTAATGGCAAGGTGATGCATAAATGTATGGTAAAGGTGTTGTTCCTAATTTTCCCATAGGCTATTATAATTAGGAAATAATGGCACAGGTCTATGGTACTAAGTTGCCCATAGGCAGATGATAGTGGTACTCTAATTTACCCAAAAGCATTTATAATTAGGAACACTTGGCATAACATGAATGAAATATAACTTACCATATTAATTGTCACACTAATTTCATAGACTATCATTTAAACGTGGAATTAAAAAACTACTAAAACTATATTAGAATCCCCTCACATAAGGTGTGGGAAAAATAAAGGAACCAAGATCAAAATAGGCTATGTAGGATAGAGAAAAATAGGCTTTGGTCTAATAGAGATGTTATGGTAGGACAATATACGATATGGCATTATTTAGGATGATGATGGTATGAAGATTGGATAAAATGGTAAGATGGTTTCCCCCAAGTGATAAGGTAAATGGTAGGGTATGAAACAATGGTAAGAATAATGACAAATGAAAATGACAAGGTAAATGGAAAATGGAAAAGGTAAGCTAAATGTTTTCAGCCAAGGGTATAGGTATGGTTTTATGATTTTGGTCAGGGTATGATTTTGTTATTCTTGTTGATGTGGAGATGCATGTCATGATCAGCATATGACACAACCAGAATAATCAGTCGTGTAAATTGTGATAACTCCAGGATCAAAATAGATTGAACCTTGTCCCCGCTTAGTGCGAGTGCACAAGTATTTTATTAATTTCAAAAAAAACAAGTACATAAGGGTGCCTTTACTCCGTTAACCCTTTCACAAAGAAAATATGGATTTATATAGTTTTTACCAATGACCGGTAAAAACAACTAATCCAATAACCAACTAAATATGGGAAAACAACCCGTAAAATAAATCTAATTAATAAACATAAAACATAAAAACTACCTAATAATTAAACTAAGTTTATTTATTTTATGGGGGTGTCTTTATAAAAGATGCATGCCCCATTTACAATAGTAATTATTTTCTACCAAAAAACTAACCTAACGTTAAGACTTTGGAACAAGTCCTAACAAACCCCCCTATGATCCAAAGTCAGGTCTTTGGACACATACCAAGCATTTTTCTGAATTTTTCAAATTTGATTATGTCAAGGGGTTTTGTGAAGATATCAGCTGTCTGATCGGCAGTTGGGCAATATATTGGATCAAGAGTTTTCTTTGCCACCAGCATTCGCAGATAATGATATTTGACATCCATATGTTTTGTTTTGGCATGAAACACTGGATTCTTGGACATCTTGATTGCACTTTGATTATCAATGTATAGCTGTGTAGGAGCAAACTGAGAAACCTGAAGATCTTCAAGAATACGACGAAGGTAAACAAATTCTCTAGAAGCATCCCATGCTGCAATATACTCTGATTCTACTGATGAATTTGCCACTGTATCCTACTTCTTACAACACCAAGCAATGGTAGCTAAACCCATATGCATAGTGTATCCTGTGGTTGACACTCTGTCATCCACACATCCGCCAAAATCTACATCACAATATCCAACAAGTTTGAAGTTCTTGTTGCGGCGGTATTCGAGGCCATATGATTTCATTCCTTGAAGGTAACGAAGTACTCGTTTTACTGCATGCCAATGAATTTCTCTAGGCTCATGCATAAACCCAGATAAAATTCCAACTGAAAAAGAAATATCAGGCCTGGTAGTCATCAAATATATCAAACCTCCCACCAATTGTCTATATGTGGTGCCATCAAAAAAGGCACTGCTATCATGCTTAGACAATTTCAAGTTACTTTCCATGGGAGTGAGGGCAGGTTTGCAATCACTCATGCCAAACCTCTCTAATAACTTAGAAATATACTTAGTTTGTGAAATGAAAATACTATGCTCTTTCTGAGTTACCTCTATGCCTAGATAGTAGTGAAGAAGTCCAAGATCTGTCATCTCAAACCCATCTTTTAATTCCTTCTTCACAGACTTGTTATGATTTTCATCATTACCTATAATAAACAAGTCATCAACATAGAGAACTAATATCACCATTTTCTTACCCTGCACTCAAAAATAGAGAGTATCATCTGATTCACTGCGATGAAAACCAATGGATTTCAAGTATGAATCCATTTTCTCATACCAAGCCCTGGGTGCCTGTTTGAGCCCATACAAAGCTTTTGTCAATTTACACACTTTGTGTTTAGCACCCACCTATTCAAAACCCTGAGGTTGTTTCATATAGACTTCTTCCTATAAATCACCATTTAAAAAAGCACTTTTAACATCCAACTGATGTACTTTCCAACCATTTTGTGCTGCTAAGGCAAGTACCATACGAATAGTGTGCCATTTGGCAGTTGGTGTAAATGTTTCCTCATAATCAATACCTTCTTGTTGCACATATCCTTTGGCAACAAGTCGTGCCTTATGTTTATCAATGGAGCCATCTGATTTATACTTAGTCCTATAAACCCATTTACATCCGATGGGTTTAACATGTGGAGGAGCATCAACTAAAACCCATGTATTATTGTTGAGTATGGAATCATACTCACATTTCATTGCATATTGCCAAACATGTTCAGTAGATGCCTCTTCAAAAGTGGATGGCTCAGTGGAAGAAGTAGTAACAACCATAGCATAGTTCACCTGTTTTCAAGAATTCCTAGGCCCTGTTAAACCAACTTCATCTGTTGTCAAGTCAAAAAAAGTAATTTGAGCCCATTTTGGATACTTAGACAAATTATTAAAATTAGGGACTCCAGAATTCTCATTAGGTGTGTCATTCAATGGGGGACTTAGAGAATTTTCAATAATTTCTAAGTCATCAACCTATGAACTTGTAGATGAAGGAGAGGAAAGTGAAGGAATTTGAGTCTCATACCATAACTTCGAAGAGTTATCCCCGTTGTACAAACCCTTATCTCTTTTTGCATTTTTCCTCTCTAATCTATCAAGTTGAGAATCAATCTCTGCAGTGTTCATAGTCCCAAATTCATCAAATATTACATCTCGACTCACTATGAATTTGCCTGAATCCTGTGCAAGCAAATGAAACCCCTTTTTATCTTCAGAATAACCAAGAAAGATGCATTTTTGACTTCGTAGTTCCAACTTAGTTCTATGTTTAGGAGGAACCAAAGCAAAACAAAGACATCCAAACACTTTCAAGTGTTTAACTTTGGGTTTAAACTCATACCATGCCTCATATGGAGTTTGTCCCAAAAGTGCAACTGTGGGGGACCTGTTTCTCAAATACACTGCAGTACCAACGGCTTCGGACCAAAACTTATCATCAAGCTGTTTATAGTGCAACATGGCACGTGATGTGCCCTCTAAAGTTCTATTCATTTGTTTAGATACTCCATTTTGTTGTGGAGTATAAGCATTACTATATTGTCGATGAATTCCATGTTCTCTCACAATAGTCTAAAAATTCATTAGAGGTATACTCACCTCCATTATCTGAATGAAGAGTGGCCAAATGTGAACCTGTTTCTTTTTCGACTAAGTGTAACCAATCAACAAACTTAGCGAAAACTTCAGATTTGTTTTTCATAAAGAATACCCAAGTTATCCTAGAAAAGTCATCAATAAACAAGACAAATTATCTACACCCACCAATGGATGACTTTTTCATGTCACATACATCACTATGAACTAACTGTAAACATCTGTTAGCTCTCCAAGATGACTGTTTAGGAAATTTTTCCCGATTTTGTTTGCCCAAAACACATGACTCACAAAGAATACTATCTTTGCGAAAAGTGGGCAACCCATTCACCATACCATATCTCTGCAAATCCACTAAAGAGTGGATATTCAAATGTCCATAGCGGAGATGCCATAACCGTTGTGTAGACATAGTACCTGTACCTGTATCAACAACTGTTGCAAGTTCTATATTTGGAGGAAGCACCTTACAATGCAATCTAACCAAGTTACCATCTTCATATCCTGTATACATGGTTTTATAATTATCCTTCACTGAATTGATGTAAATGAGCCCATTTTCAAGCACAATTTGATAACCTTTCTTTCGAATAGTTACCAAAGAAAGTAAGTGTTTCTTCAATGTGGGAACATACCAAACATCCTCCAAGTATTTTATAGACCCATTAGGAAGAAGATTTCGAATAGAACCAAGTCCTAGTGGTGTATGCATAGACTTATCTGCTAAGGCAATTGGAGAGAGAGAAGCTTCCTTATAAGACCAAAAGAAATCTCTCCTAAATGTCATGTGTTTGGTTGCTCCTGTGTCTAAAACCCATACATCTATGAGCTCATCTCGAGCCTCATATTCAACATAATCAATGTGCCCCAAAGAAGTAAATGCAAATTCATGGGCAACATTACCAGATTCATCATAGTCATGATCGACATACTGAGCAGAGTTAGTCTTAGTCACTTTTTGTGGCCTCTAAATTTTATCAAAAGGAATCCAACATTGTGAGGCAATGTGACCAAATTTTCCACATCTATGACACTGAATGTCAGATCTACCTCGACCTCTGCCCCTATATGAATTGTGACCATGTCCTCAATCACTTGTTTCATGTGAATGTGATTGATTAGATTGTTGATTATATGAATGACCCCTACCTCTGTTTTGATATCTGCCTCCTCTGTAACCTCGACCCCCTCTATAACTGTTTCCTCTATTGTTTTGATGCCCAGATGAAGATGAACTAGGCTTTAACTCTAAAACATGGGCTTCTTCAGTTTTCTTAGATTTCTTGGGTAGAGAGAGGTCATGTTGGATGAGCAACTCAGCCAACTTATCAAAGGTGATGCATGTGATCTTGTCAGAGACATGCAACATTTCAACAAAATTCTTATAGGACCCTGGTAGTCCTTTCAAAGTAGCAGTAACTATGAGGTCATCATCTAGTTTTCCAAAACCAGCCTTAGTGTACTCAGTAGTGATATTTTTCAACTTAGACATATATTCTCCCATATCCCCATCCTCATCTAATGACAAAGTAAATAACTGCATATGAATATCTATCTTCTTATGCTTTGGTTTCTTATCATACAAATCAGACAATGTTTTCCATGCAGTGTAACTATGAGGAGAATTTTCAATATGAACATACGTATCATGAGTACAACAACATTTAATAAGAGCTAAGGCCTTAGAATCACAAAAATTGAAAATATCTAATTTAGCCTGCTGTGTTGGCAATGTGGGATTTTCATTCTTAACAATATCCCATAACTCATTAAACACTAGTGAAGCCTCCATCAATCGTTTCCAATCTGAATAATTGGAAATTGTTCATCTATCACCATCTAAAAGCAAATTCTGAATTTTTGGCATTTCTGAAATGAAAGCAAGTGCAGTAGAGAAACGTGCGACAAAATGTGAAAGAAATGAAATAAATATCACACTCACTGCACAAGACACTGCTTACACAGAGTTTTGCACTTAACCTCCGCGTAGAGCGAAAAATAGAAAATAAGTATTTTTGATGGGTTTTGCACTTAACCACACCAAAAATCAATGATTACACCCTAATTTTGCCAAATTACAACCTTATTCCACCAATTACACCCTTATCTCACCACAACAATGCGAAAGAAAAAGGATTGAATTTCGCCCCTTTTTCGAAAAATAAATAACACAATACAATAAGTATGTGTTTTACAATATTTTGAATTAAAAGGGAATATTCCTTTTTCAAAAAAGTATATTCCAAGGCAAAAAGAAACTTTCCTCCAAAAAGGGATTTGAACCCTTGACCTCTTCCTTTGCAAGCTTTTACCAAAATAAACTTAACCAATTGCTCTAAGAGCATTTACAAAAAGTTATACTCAGAAATTTAAATTTATACCAGATTTCTGTGTATGAGGGAAAATAAAAAAAAAATTACATGAGAATGTAAATAAATAAATTCTTTTTGCTTTTCTTTTTAGCTTTTCTTTCAACCTTCTCCCGGGTGGGACCCAGCAGCAAATATTTGAAAAATAAAACTTTAGAACAGCAAAAAATAATTTCTGAACTTTATTCCAGCGCCATGCTTGCCTGGGACACCATGGCTTCTACTGGAAACTTTTTCTCCACCTGCTCTCTCTCACTTAGGCCGTACAAATCCGTACAAACTACTAAAAATTGATTTTGATAGTGTTTTTGCAATTTTTTAAGGTATATTTTGCAGTGAATGAATCAAAAATAAGCCTAGGCATTGGAAAGGCCGTACAACAGGCCGTACAAGTCTGGTATTTCCAGATTTTCAATTAAAAATGCAACAACAGAGGTTTTAAATGCTATTTGCTGATGTTTTTCAGAGGTTTTCCACAGAAATGAATGTTATACTTATAATAACAGCCATTAATGAAAAGTTTCAAATGTTTTCTCAAATAAAAGGCCATACAAATCTGATTTTGGCTCAAAAATAATGAATTAATAACATTTAAATGTTAAAATTCATTTTTATGCCAAATGAGGAGGCTTAACAGAAGATAAATGGAGTATGAATGATCCAAAAAAAAACAGACAGTGGTATATGGAAAATACAGGTTTAAATATAAATAATTTTTGAAAAATTAAAATTATTTAATAATTTTTCAAAATATTTAAACCAAACTATATGGCATACCTTATTTTCATGCCAAAAGAAATCACACCCGTGCTCCCAACCATGCTCTGATACCACTGATAGCTCCAGGATCAAAATAGATTGAACCTTCTCCCCGCTTAGTGCGAGTGCACAAGTATTTTATTAATTTCAAAAAAACAAGTACATAAGGGTGCCTTTACTCCGTTAACCCTTTCACAAAGCAAATATGGATTTATATAGTTTTTACCAATGACCGGTAAAAACAACTAATCCAATAACCAACTAAATACGGGAAAACAACCCGTAAAACAAATCTAATTAATAAACATAAAACATAAAAACTACCTAATAATTAAACTAAGTTTATTTATTTTATGGGGGTGTCTTTATAAAAGATGCATGCCCCATTTACAATAGTAATTATTTTCTACCAAAAAACTAACCTAACGTTAAGACTTTGGAACAAGTCCTAACAAATTGCTAACCCACATGTCATCCAAATAGTTGCTTTATCAAGAAATTACTATAGATTTAGATGCAAATTATGTTTTTATAATCTTCATTGGTCATTGATTTTATTTCCTTCAAATGCTAAGACAAGGTATCTTTATAGCCTCTACAAAGAAAAGTGTGACCCAAGATGGTAAATACAGATAACATTGGATGATAGGTTTGAATTGGTAATGTAAAGGTGGTTGATAATGGAATGTATAATGGTTAGAAAATAAATTAAGATCAAGGTTTTTAGGCACACATAATGTTGTTGATTTTGGATTTGACATAACTTTAGATGTGGCAGGGCTGAAGATTTCTAAATATTCTCTCAATAGGACCACTAGAATTTTCTATTATTTGGTCCTGAGAGTAGATAACATTTGATTACTAAGTATTTTGGAAGCTATACTAATTTTATCTTTGATAATGTCTTCATCAAGCACTGAAGAACTATTATGCTCAGTTATTGGCACCTCAAAGAGGTTTTCACTAATGAAGTTGTCTTTATTGTCCCATAGCACCTCTGAGAAGGTTTCACTAAGGAACATTGAATTTTGACTTTGATTATCTTCTATCACCTTCAAAAAAGTCTTACTAGAAGATGCTAAGTTTGAAATTTGATTGTCCACTAGCACCTTTGAAAAGGTTTCACTAGGAGATTATTCTTCTTCTGCATGAATATGGTATTGGCCTCCCTGATATTCTATAATTGATATGTCACCATGGATGCAATTCAATAAGGTATGATTCTATCAGTCCCAATTGACACTTATGGGAGGTGAAATGTCAATAAAATAGATAGGTTGGTTGGTGTTAATGGCATGTGGAATAGTAATGGAATGGGGGGATCTAGCACAATCCTTATAGAAGATACTAGGAGAATTTGTGCCAATTTTGAAGTAATCATCCTCAAAAACCATTAAAGGATTACAAATATATTCAAACTAATTTGCAAGTCATGAGTAACTAAGATTATAATAGCCATGAACATATTATGATTATGAAGTTGATTTTAATTCAAAAAACTTTGAATCTGATGTTGAGACTGACGTTAATTCTACTTCTAATGTTAAATTTGATGTCATTTCAAGAATATAACCTAACTTTAATGTTGATTCTTTATTTAGTGTGGACACTACTATAATGATGTCTTGTCGAATGTTTGGTATTAGATCATTAATGACTTGTGATGGCATAATGGGCTCTACAGAGACTGGTTTGTTAAAGTGAGACTCCTCAAAGATGGGAAAAAGGTCAAAAGATAACTCCTCAGAGACTGTCTTGTCAAGGGAAATCTCTTTAAAAATAGGTATATGGTTGAGATAATGATTTGTCCAAAGATGATTATAATCATTAATAAGTGACTCAATAAAATTGGCTCATCAGAGTGAGACTCTTCGATAATGGGGATAGTATTATGAGGTGATTCACCATAGGTTGACTTATGAAAAATGGTTGGTTTAACAAAAACATTGTGAATTGGTTGGTTCTCTTAGCCTTGGTTTATAATCAGTTGTAAAATACTAGTTTTGAATATATCTTGGTCTTCAAATGATTGGCTTGGTTGGAGGGGTATTGGTTGGCTTGGTTGGTTTTGGTTGGATGATTGGCAGGGGTTTCTAAAGTGGGTATTGATTAGAAATGAATGAAGGATGGTTGGTGGTTGGATAATGAGAGGGCATTACAAAGTTTGGTTACTTGTATAATCCAAAGGATGAGGTCCTAGAATGGTAATGACAAGGCATCGTGGAACTTGGTTGCTCTCAAAATCTAAAGGATGAGATCTTGGAATAAAAATGGTATGGCATTGTGGATCTTGGTTAATTGCACAATCCAAAGGACAAGGTCCTAGTATGGTAATGGTAGGGCATTGTGAAGCTTGGTTGCTCTCACAAGCTAAAGGATGAGGTACTTGAATGGTAATTTTAGGGCATTGTGGAGCTTGATTTTTGACACAAACCTAAGGATGAGGTCCTGGAATAGAAATGGTAGGGTGTTGTAGAGCTTGATTGCTCACACAAGCCAAAGGATAAGGTCTTGGTATAAAAATGGTATGGCATTATGGAGCTTGGTTTTCACACAAGCCAAAAGATGAGGTCCTAGTATGGTAATGGTATTCTTTAGATGTAGTGGAGCTTTATTGATCACATAATCTAAAGGAGGGTTAATATTATAGGTGGGGGATTATATACCATGATCATTGAGATGGTGAACATCATGCGTTGACTAGCCAAAATGAGGTACCACAAACACTATTCTTGAGGATCTTAACTTTAATCCCTAAATTGAGGATTGTAGGGAGGATAAGAATCCATCACACAAACCACTTCTTCACCATAATGGTCATGCCAATAAATTTTTAAAACTATTCTATCATAGCTTAGATTGTACCTATTTCCACCATAAGTATAATAAGACATATCCACGTCTATGATAACCATTTTGCAAAAAGTCCTAGATTTCTATAAAAGTTTTAAAACATTATCCAAGGGACAAAAGGTTTGAACTTGGTCTAACTTAGACTAGGGGAGCTATATCTCCAAAATGGTTTGTGCTAAAACTTGGTATAAAATAATCTAACATCAAATTTCTCACACACAAAAGATCAAACGGCTAAATAAAAACCAGCATGCCAAACTCTAGGTCCAAAAGTGTTTCAAATAGGTCTAATATAAGAAAATACAAAGTTGGTAGATCTTTTGGCCAAAAGTGGCATCAAAAGCTAGGCTCAAACAAGGCATGTGTTAGGACTTTTGGCCAAACCTAATGTCAAAATCTAGACTTAAAATAAAGGGGTATCTAATCTAACAAACTTGGAATGTTTTGGCATAGTCTAGGCATATGGAATCAAACATAAACTTGGTCAGTTGGCATAAGGCATAAGGAAAAAGGCATATGGAGAGATAGGCTATTTCTCCCAAACAAAGGCACAAACAATGATGAAAACTAGGCTCCTTGATAGATAAAATTGAATGGCATAATGACACTAGACAAAGATCTAAGTAATAATTTTCAAAGTTGGGTAACAAATTAACCTAAGTTGCACAACTTAAAAGATAAAAAATGGTGTTTAAGCCCCAATTAAGCAAGGCATAAACATAAATCAATCAATGTTTGAATTTGAACTTGGCAAGGTTAATTAAAAACTCAACTTAGGAAATTAGGAATCTTCAAACAAACAACAAATTAGATAAAATTGAATGGTATAACGACACAAGATAAATATTCAAAAGACATACATGGTATTGGTTCTAGAAAATAGCATTTGGCACAAGGCAAACAAATCTTGAAATAAATCGATTAGCGTAACGATATTATCATGCGTTAAAGATGTAACAAATAGTTATTTCAAGACTCAAAAGGCACAAAATCTTGAAAGGATTTAGGCAGCCTAACATTACTCATTTCAATCAAGACACACACACAAACATGTTTGGAAAAAGTTTTAAGGCAAAGGTGTGTGACAAAATGACCAGCATAACACCTCCTCAAAAAAAGGAGTAACATATAAACAAAACTTGGTATGATGTGGCATAATAAACAAATGGATTTAGACTCAAAATACCAAGCAATAAAAGGATAAAATGACATAACATCTAAATGCAACATCTTAGATCCTATAACTGACATGGTTGGTCAAATGGGTTGACTAAAAAAATAGTTTTTGAACATTTAGGTTGATCCTAAGTGTGATTAACACTAGAGAAGCATCACATCAATTGAGTTCATATCAGTTAACTTACTATGCAAGGCTCTATTCTTTTACATAGCGATTCTATTCGTAGACTACTTAGTAAAATTTCCTAGTTAACTAGACCTGACTCAAGTTTTCATTATGAAAGGAGAGTTTAGCTGCTCAACCCCCTAGCTCTCGTAGTATGTGTACCTTGATTTGTATACCTCACTATGGAGTGGGGTTGAAACACTTCTAGGATATGCAACCCTGGGTCAATGCTTCCCTAAATAACTCATGAAGAAGCTATAAACTCCCCTTCACAAGCCAAATTACATGAAAATAAAACTAAGTGAAAAGACTTTAGAGGTTATTTTTTGATCACCCAAACCATACGGGTTTTGAGGAGAGCTTAGACAACATTATTTCCACGCCTTGGACTAGGCATAAACTGCAAGTGAAAAGGCACTTTTGATCACCTAAGTTCCCTATAGGGTATGGGGGGAGAGCATACACACACTCTTCATTTTGCACAAAAAATAAGCAAGCAATAAACACTTTCAAAAATTTGAAATCTAAGTGATTGTTTATTTTGTGCACCAAATGAAATGTTTGATTAAGTTCTTTACTTGGAACCTTGGCTTAAGTGTGAAATCTTGAAATAAATTTGCACAAAACCACTTAAGTAAAAACACCTATGTTTATTTTAAGCACTAAAACCCAAATGTGCAAGACTTAGCCAAATTCATTTTAAACACTAAAATAAAATGTTAAAAACCAATCAAACTTGCAAATTCATGTTTTATTCTCGCCTTGGCCCTGCAAGGGTTAGAGAGTTTCCTCCTACTTTGAAGCGCTTTCAATGATGAGCAAACAAACTTTCAAAACATAACTCTTGGGTTTCCTATTTTAAAAACACAGAAATTGATATCGATCACATGTGATTGATGTCAGTTACCAGGGAACCAATGTCAGTTGGTAATAATCGATACCAATTGAAAAGGACTGAGATTGGTTCTCTGTGAACCTAAAGGTAAAACTAACGTGAGATCAAAATGTTAGTTAGCTCAAAAATAGACAAAAACTCTTTGAAACCTATAACACACTGATTAGACAAAGAGTTTAAAGGTCAAAGAGACCAAGAAATAATGATTATAAGTACCAAAAAGATTCAAAATCAAAGTTTTGTAACCATGTTTTTCCTTGCACCCTAACCAATGATGGTCATACAAAACTAAGCTGAGTCAGGCAAAATTGATGATGGTTTTGTGGAATTGATGCTGGTTATGCCTGAACGATGTTGGTCTCTATGTAGATTTGAGTTAGCACAAAAATTTTAAAAAAACAAAGATAAAACTCCAATTTTGATGATATTCAAGCATCCATTTGAAGATTTATGAGTTGCATCTTGGTACATGGGGTGCTTTACGTCCCATTGAGCATGCCATTTGTGATCATAGGAATTTAAACAATAGAGAGGAGGTTAAAACAAGTGTTAGAACATAAAATAATGAAATGAACACACTAGGAATTGATTTTTATTAGGTTTTTAGCATTTCCAAACTTTGATTTTATGTGTGAACTTGCCCCACTTAATAGGTCTATAGGCCAAATTGCATGTTATGATGCCACAGGTTGTTTAAAGATGAATCTGTGAGAGGTTTTTGTTGCTTACGATAAGATAACCCAATTAGAAAAATGTCTCAACGAGAGTTTGAGCTTTGACAAATTATGCACAAGCAAATATGGGATGTTCAGTGATTCTTAGGCTTAATTTGCAATGGTTGGTAAAAAATAGTCTAAAGTTCGATTGAAGCCATTGGTAGCCAATTTTAGGTGTCTACACATTTTAAAGCCTACTCTCCAGGGCTTCTGTACCAAGGGACGAGTCCCTTCTCCCCAACGCTCGACAAGCTCAACAGACGATGGGGCCTTTAGTCCTTTCCCAAGACTTGATAGCCTGAATCTTTTAAGCCTTTATTCTGGGTTTCACCTAAAGCTCAATCTTCTTGGTGTTGGATCCACTCCTTATTTCAACCCTTTCATCTTGAGCCCTTTTTTTGGCAACAAGCACTTTTTGGGAATTATTTAAACTGACTAGCTTCTATTAATTTTTTGTGGCAGTTTTTTCATGCTATCATCCTCTTTCAGCTTTATAAAGCTAGAAATAATGTTATTTTTCATTATGAGGAATGTGGTATTTCATTCTTTGTTAATGATAAGGTTGTTTTTATTTCTTCAGTTTACTTGTAGACCTAGGCTCAAGTGGAGAAGATGGCATTGGATTTTCACCCCTGCAGGAGATCCTCGACCACTGGGAGAGTGCCCCATGCACTATGAGTAGAGTTCCACTAGACAACCCACCCCGTGGGCCCCTGCCACCTCCTCCAAGGAGGCACCAAAGCAGAAGTCAATCTTGAAATAGGGGCCACTGTTCACCTCGCCCTCCTCTAGGGGGTGGTGGAGAAAATCTGATGTTGGTCCTGCTCAACTGTCTTTGATGAGTGTTATTATCCCTGCTCAACCCACTGATGGTTGGCCAATCACTATACATGATGACCCCTTGGATCGCTGGATTACTTTGGAGATGTTGGACATGGAACTGCCTGCTTGGTTAGTACTTCGTAAGGATGACCTTCCACCTTCGCCTCTTAGTGCTTGATTATCTTTCTGGGTATTTATAGTTGTTCTTGTCGTATTCTATTCAACTATTTGCTAATATTTTGATTTGGTTTCTCTATCTAGCATGGATTTTAGGTCGTGATCTGTTCGACCATGTTACTATGTAACCTTTTGTATTATATTTTTATTTTTTAATATAATATGAAGCATTCCAATAGTAAAAACACATTAAGTATTCTAATTTATTCTGGATAAAGTTAAAAAATACAATAAACATTTGAGTTTCTTCAAATGTAAGTTTATTTAAATATACAAAATTTTAATATTAAATATTTGATTAAATTTAAGAAGTTAAAATTTAAATATTAGTTTCTCAACTTAAATTTAATTATATTTGATTGTATATATATAAATGGTTGAAATCTATTTAATTATTTTTTAATTAAATATTCATGATAATTTAATTTGATGAAATACATAATTAAATTAATAAATTTTAAAAAATACAATAAAAATTATATGTATTAATATTTATATTTCTTCTGCGCAACCTTCTCTCATCAACTTTTTTTTTCGTTACGTTTTCATCTCGTTACTCTTTTTTTTTTAACTTTAAGAAAAAAACTCTCGTAATCAAACGCCTTCTTAACCGTGAAAGCATATCGCAAGGTGATGGCTCCCCAAAACTATTTTTCTTGTGGGATAAGCAAATACTTAACGTGTGCTGAGCGTCCTTACCCACGGAATCATTTTCATCTTCAACTAAATTGTTTACCTTCTCTACCAGCTCTTGGGCTTGTCTAAATCTCACGGATTAATGGGTAAATCAAATTTGAAATAAATTTAGAGACATCAACTTTTTAATAAATAATAATTAATAAATAAATAAATTCATTCATTCTGGCTGTTAGATATTTTGCGTTGCAAGGATCAGGTAATATTAAAAGCTGTAAGCAATCAATTCAATTTTAACTTTATTATGCTGAATAATTTTTGGAGACATTGAAAAGGCAAAATCCAATCCCATCGGCATCAACTACAAACACACATGTGGGCTATTCAGAGGTTCAAAACTAAGACGTCCAAATTGCAGGGGTTCACATCAACTCAATATTTGTCTTGCAACCTCCAAACATATAACGTTTTCCCTAAAAATTTTAGAACGAACAGCAGACACTCAACTAAACGCTGCTGGGAATTAACTGCTGCCAGACTCAAATGTTTTCAAGTATTTAATTCTACACTGGACTAGTCGATACGGAATCTCACTAAATACCAAAAACATTGCAGCCCAGTGATTTGCGAGAGGCCCTAGAGTCTCATTATAGCTGTTCCTCCATGGATAAGATTATGCATAGAATTTAGTGGACAAATTATAGACAAATGTTAAGCGATCCATGGTTATAAAAAAGATAGGAGGGAAAAAATCCTTTGATGCCGAATTGAAATTCACATAGTGGTACCAAAATTTTTGTTGCGGTACATCAAGCTGGCTTTGCTCCATGTGCAGTGGCCCCATTGCAGTGTATAATAAATTCATGATCTTGCAATGCACGTGAAGCGTGGGAATTCAGAACTCAAACATGACAAAACATACCACGTTCGATCCAGACATGAGATTTTCATTGAACAGTAGAGGTCAAGAAGAGACTGAACTTTCTATATATTTGGGGAATTCGAGGCTTATTGTAAGCAGTCGGTGCAAACTGAATTAGTATTTCTTGTGGTATTCTATTCAGCCCAATTATTCTTCAGGTGAGTTCTGGAACTATGTGATTTTTGCATGGAGCATGTTCAATTGGAATGGTTATCAAGGCTCAGTAAACTTCTGTCCTCACCGCTGCTTTGAAATTTGATGTGAAGGCAAGTGCACTGTGCAACAGAAGCCAATGGCATTCATGGAGAGAGAGAAGGCTTTAGCATTGTTGAGTTTTGTGTGGCTATTTCCTGGAGTTGTTCATGGACAATATGGTGGCTGGCAATCAGCCCATGCTACTTTCTATGGTGGCAGTGATGCTTCTGGCACCATGGGTAGGTTAGGTTTTACCTGTAGGTCTTTAGGTCGTAGATTTTTTATCTATAGGTCTTAGAATTGTGTGATGAATTTATGTTGCAATTCCACACAATCTTCATTCATTTAGCGAATCTGAATTTAAAAGAAATGTGTGATGAATTTATGTTGCAGGGGGAGCGTGTGGGTATGGCAATCTTTACAGCACTGGGTATGGAACCGACACCGCCGCCCTCAGCACTACGCTCTTCAACAACGGGCTCACCTGCGGCGCCTGTTATCAGATGAAGTGCAATAACGACCCTCAATGGTGTCTGCCGGGGATAGAACCGTGACCGCCACAAACTTCTGCCCGCCAAACGGATGGTGCAGCCCGCCTGCGCAGCACTTCGACATGGCGCAGCCTGCGTATGAGAAAATCGCCAAATATAGCAGCGGCATTGTCCCAATTCTGTTCAGAAGAGTGCCCTGCCTGAGGAAAGGAGGAATTCGCTTCACCATTAATGGACATTCCTACTTCAATTTGGTTCTCATCTCTAATGTTGGCGGAGCAGGGGACGTGCACTCTGTGTCCATCAAGGGCTCCAAGACCGGGTGGCAGCCAATGTCACGCAATTGGGGTCAAAACTGGCAGAGCAATGGGTATATGAATGGCCAAGCGCTGTCGTTCCAGGTGACAACCAGCGATGGAAGGACTAGCGTTTCCTACAACGTGGCTCCTGCTGGCTGGCAATTCGGCCAGACTTACAAAAGGGCGCCAATTGTAAATTGTAAACTGTAAACTGCAATTTTTGTTTTCTTTAGTGACCCATTATATCTAGTGGAAACAGCGTCGCCAAGATGGTGGTAGGAGTAGAAGTTAGTGGTAGTGGTACAGACCACAAGAGGTGTGGGATGCAGAGGTCCGTCCGTCCGTCCATCGGCACCCGCTCCTATGCCTCTTGTTTTATATTTCACTTTCTTAAAATTCTCCGTATTTCAGTGTCGACGAGAATAGCAGTTAGCCGGTCGATCGAAGACTATCTTTGTATTTGAAAAAATACTATTTTTTATAATAGTGTTTTAACAGTTCATGATAATGTAGTGTAAATGTTTCTTTTAGTATTGTTTAAGAGTTTTTGGATCAATATTTTGAGTTATATTTTTTTTGAAATTATCATCAATTGAGTGAGAATTTTATATAAACAAATTAATATTAATGTCGTGAAAATGTTTAAAAATTTAATAAAATAATAATAAATAATCAAACACAAAATTAATATAAAAAGAAATATCAATTCTTAAACATTTTAATTTCCTAACCATTTTAAAACTATTTTTACACTATTTATTCTATGTTACTACTCTACACACCAACATTTCTCCAATTTATTAATGATATAACAAGTCTTCAAGATATAATATATATATTCATATTCTTTCATGTATTATTACCTCATTTTGTTATTTTACATGAGGATATAATGTATATATTCATATGCTTGCATATAACGACAATTTCATAACCTTTGCATGATCTTTTGAATTTAGTTTCTAGGACAAACATTTTCATATATTTTTCATGTTCAACACTTCTTCATTCCCAAATCAGTAAGTAGAAAAAAGAAAAAAAAAAATCAACTTACACATATTTTTATTTCCAACCATTTAAATCACTTAGTCATTTGCATGCACCTTTTATTTTGAAAAGTAAAAAGAACATTTAATTTTATGCTTGTATTTTCTTGAGAAAAATATTAAAAGAATTTTATTTTTAATGTATTTCTAATAAACATTCAGTTTTACATGTATATTCATAAAATTAGAAAAAATAAAATTCAAATATTTAATTTTAGTTTTAATTTATTTGTATTTACATATTTTTTTAAAAATCACAAAAATATTTTAATATATTTATATTTCCATCAATTATTTGATTTAGCTTTTGTATTTATAAATTTTGAAAATACAAAATACATTTGTTTTTAGATAGTCTTGATTTTTGTTTTGTACTTCCATTCAAAAAATACAAAAAATATTAGTTTAGTTTCATTTTCAGTTCTCTTATTTCTCATTTATTCATCATTTGTATGTGCAAACAATTAGTTTTAAAAAAATCTCACAAACATTTAAATAAATCAAATTTTTACTAAAACATTTAGTTAGTAAGCAATACAAAAATATTGAACAACACAAATATCAAATTTAACCAATCACCCTAACAACCTTGGGTGACACTTTCAAAACAAATGCATCCACACAAGGGAGGACATTTATTACAAATTCTTGTTTCCATTCTAGCAAAGAATATCTAAAGTGATATAGACTCTAAGCTTCGGTTGGAAGTATTTCATTCCATGTCATTTACAAATATGATCATTAATCAATTAAAAGCCTTAGAGAAATATTAAAAAATATCGAGGCCCAACTCACTAATAGATTCACTTATTGAACTCCCAAGCAAAAAACCTTTGAATTTGATTTAATTTCTCATCTTTGACTCTCACTTCATCTAATTTCATTCACTTTATGGATGACATTGCCTAGATGAGATCAACATAACATAACCAATCAAATAAAAATAATTATTCAACTAGATTTTAACCCATTTAGAGAAAGTGACATTGACCAAGAATTAAAATATATAATTTTATTAGAATCAGATTATTCTTTAGATCTCATCACTCCACACTTAACTTCTCTCAAGGAGCATTTTGAAGCCACTGAATTATATCAATTGACATAGGCATAATTAAGAAAACCAACCAGCCCTTCATGTCCAACGAGCTCAAAACAATCAAACAAATGAGAAAGCTTGTCATGTTTTGAGCTTAGCCACATCAAAACAATCAATAAAATCAATAGTCAAACCAACATATCATTCCTCTTTGGTCATATCCTGCCCTCAAGAGGTTGAGTACACAAGGTTAGTGTGTTTTTCTCTGTGTACAAATGTAGTGAACGCAACATGAATCGACTTATCCTTTTGTGTTTATCCACTTTTCATTTTCTTTTATTTTCTTCAATCCATCTCTTCCTCCTTCTCAATTTATTCTTTGGGTGTCCATACACCCCCTAAATATGTTTGAAGAGGAATTTGACAGGATTTTAGGCATTGATGTTTTTAGAAGTAGTGTTCAAGCCCAAAGTGAACCCTCACTACCCAATTGTGCCAATTTCAATAATTAACATACTCAAATGATTCAAAATTTGTCTCCATCCTTTTTTAATTCTTATTTCACCATATTACACACCAAATCTCATGTGGTGATAGAAGAGTTGCGAGACTCTTCACAAACACTCAACAATTATAATGATTTAAATGATATGACCTTGACTAGTTGTAATGTCCCTTTCTTAGGGGCTCCTTTTTCCATCAAAAGCTCTGATACCACTGTAATATCCCCAACCAATAGGGACTCTAGAAAGACAAAAGCTCTGATACCACTGTAATATCCCCTTCAAATAGGGAATATAGCAATACAAAAGCTCTGATACCACTGTACTGTCCCCAACCAATAGGGAATATAAAGAGACAAATACTCTGAACAAAGATACGATTTTGCAGAATAATTTCAATAAATAAATAAACCACAGTAAATCCCTTAACTACCAAACCACTAATCTTATTAATTGTCCAGATGATTACAATAGATGTCCCCTGTCATGCAAATAAAATAATATGAAATATTATGTCTTAAAACCCTTGTATTTTTGCAAATCTGGTAACTAAGCTTGAATCTGGACATCTCAGCTTGTTGTGTCAAACACACAGTCGCTGGCATCGGTCGATTTACTGCCGATGTCGATCACTGTCGGTCGGCTTATCTGCCGACATCGGTCTTCAGTCGGCCAATGTCAGTCACTGAGATGCCGATGTCGGTATCTGTACTTTCTGTTGAAGCGTACGGATTTGCACAAAACTTTACAAACTTCGTACGGCTGCCAATATAGCACACCCTATTTGATGGTTCCCTGATCTAAAGATATATGGCTCTAATATAGAAGATCTCTATCTGTATACTTTATTGAATCAAAAACATAATAAAATAAATACTTGGAAAGCTCTGTGACAACTTCTGTATGAAGTTACCTCTCAAATCTGTAAACCTCTGTGATAACTTCTGTATGAAGCTATCTCTCAACTCGGCAATAGATCAGCTGATATTTCACAGCCTCTGAATCACACACACTGAAGAGTTGACGTTCTCCAATGCAAATGGAATCCTGGAACCCTTGGCTCAGTCTTCACAAAAGAATTCTTCAATATCAAAATCAATAATCAATGCCTAATCAATAATGGCCTCCATGAGAAACCCTTATACCCTCAAAAAGATGTGTTTGCCCTAATTAGGGTTTTCTTAAATTAGAATTAGGGTTTCTAATTAAAAATAGGCCCAATAATTAATATTTGATTAAATCAATCAAATATTAATATCTCCCTCAATATATGTCGGATCCTCGAACTGACTGAAGCTGGTGAATCAGGGAGTGATTCTACACATGACCATACCAAAATAAGGGCACTCCACTGCATGTCAAAAATCCCTAAATAATAGGAGCTCAGGCAAACGTGTCTGAAAAAGCCTGAATGAAAGCCAACTATAGGAATTTTGCTAATCAAAGCCAAGCCAATCTCCATCATGACCCTCTATTCATCCTATCAGCCTACGAAGGTCACATAATAGGCTAATCATCAAGTCTAAAGATGTCACCTGAAAAGGGGACATTACAATCTGCCCCTCCTAAAATTGCTTATCCCCAAGCAATCTCGAAACAACAAGCCAATCAATCCACCTGGATCCCAAATGTAGTCATGATCTATACTGATGAAAATCAATGCAAGTTCCTGCAATATCCTCTGAAGTAGAACAAAGAGGAATCGATAATCAAACTGGCGCATGAAACTCAACCAAACTCCAAGATTACAAATACCATAGTCAAGAACACTTGAGAAACAAACTCTCGAAGTATCATAACCCAAGTAGAATGGACAACTCAAACTGCCAATTCCATCTACAAAAGATGGTGCCAATCCATCCCATAACTGATCCCTCTGTAAAGGTGGCACAACCAACTGTACCACACTGTCATCTGTGTGAGAAAAATCAATCTGGAAACTCAACTCCACTAGTATGCCAAACTCATCAAGACTAGGTACTCCCAAATCCTGAACATGTGTGTCAGCTCCAACATGTTCCTCAGCAACCACTGTAGGAATGTACTCACCACCAACCATCTCAATATACAAATGGACTGGGTCTGATGCTGGTGAAGACAACAAATGCTCCAACTCTGCAGTCACCTCAGCCAAATGAAACTGTGACTCCTCATAAGCCAACTGTGTACTCTCAAGAATCTTAGAAGTCACCTCGACCTGCTAAGTAAGATCACTCACCTTATCTTCCTTGACCAATAATGCATCATATGCTATGCTGCCCCACTCCATAAGATAATCTCTGTCGGCTACCAACTGCATATAATCCTGTCTCAAAATCTAGATAGCTTCCCATAAAGAGTGGATCTCTGTCAAGGACAAATAACTACCTCCCTGCTCAATGGTAGTAGGAGAACCCCATCCATAAACTGCTAAAAACTGACGAGTAGCATCAAAATGCTTGTAAGCGGTAGCAATGTCTCGCTCACTAACTCTCAGCTGACTAGACACATGGTGGCTCTGGCTAGATTGTCTCCTACAATCCTCCTCTGATGCATGGTCCAAACGAGTAGACTCAGAATCACTGACCTCTGTAATACTACCATCCATACTCTATGAATCAACTCCAAAGCTCATATCAACATACGGAGTATCAACAACTATAACATCACTATCTAACTCCTCCGTATCGAAAGAAACTGTCGAGGAAACTAAGTCCTCAAAAGTCTACTGCATCCTCTTGGGTGTCATCTGCAATAATCAGATCCTAGGACTCCTCTACAATATCTACCATAGCTAAGAGATCATCAACCCTTAGTGCACTAACATCTGAGCACACCACCCCACTCTGAGTGCAAGCATCAGACTCATCCTCATCTTCACTATCTTCTATCTCATAAGGATCATGGGACATGTTGTTTCCCTATTTAAGTGATCTGTAGTGCTCTCTCCTCAGCTTAACAAAGCAATCAAAAGATATCCTCTTTTGAACCTGAGGTGTTAATAACTCCCACTCATCATTTGATGTCATATACCATGTGGATTTGTCTTTGAATGTAGGGTATGAAAGAAATTCATTTAACCTCTTCAAATTTTGTTCCAGCTTCTCCATATCCTTGTCCCACTATTTCTAAGTACTTGAAGTCATCATGATTTACTAACTGATTCAATGTCCAATCTACCCAATAGGATGGTAGGAATTTGGCTCTGGTCTACCCAAACTACCCAACAGGATGGCAGGAATTTGGCTCTGATACCACTGTAATGTCCCTAACTTAGGGGCTCCTTTTTTCCATCAAAAGCTCTGATACCACTGTAATGTCCCTTTCTTAGGGGCTCCTTTTTTTCGTCAAAAGCTCTGATACCACTGTAATATCCCCAACCAATAGGGACTCTAGAAAGACAAAAGCTCTGATACCACTGTAATATTCCCTTCAAATAGGGAATATAGCAATACAAAGCTCTGATACCACTGTACTGTCCCCAACCAATAGGGAATATAAAGAGATAAATACTCTGAACAAAGATATGATTTTGCAAAATAATTTCAATAAATAAATAAACCACAGTAAATCCCTTAACTGCCAAACCACTAATCTTATTAATTGTCCAGATGATTACAATAGATGTCCCCTGTCATGCAAATAAAATAATATGAAATATTCTATCTTAAAACCCTTGTCTTTTTGCAAATCTGGTAACTAAGCTTGAATCTGGACGTCTCGGCCTGCTGTGTCGAACACACAGTCACCGGCGTCGGTCAATTTACTGCCGACGTCGGTCACTGTCGGTCGGCTTATCTGTCGATGTCAGTCTTCAGTCGGTCAATGTCGGTGCTGAGATGCCGATGTCAGTATCTGCACTTTCTGATGAAGCGTACGGATTTGCACGAAACTGTATGGACTTTGTACAGCTGCCAATATAGCACACCCTGTTTGCTGGTTCCCTGATCTGAAGATATATGGCTCTAATACAGAAGATCTCTATCTGTATACTTTATTGAATCAAAAACATAATAAAATAAATACCTGAAAAGCTCTGTGACAACTTTTGTATGAAGTTACCTCTAAAATCTGTAAACCTCTGTGATAACTTCTGTATGAAGCTATCTCTCAAATCGGCAATAGATCAGCTGATATTTCACAGCCTCTGAATCACACACACTGAAGAGTTGACGTTCTCCAATGCAAATGGAATCTTGGAACCCTTGGCTCAGTCTTCACAAAAGAATTCTTCAATATCAAAATCAATAATCAATGCCTAATCAATAATGGCCTCCATGAGAAACCCTTATACCCTTAAAAAGATGTGCTTGCCCTAATTAGGGTTTTCTTAAATTAGAATTAGGGTTTCTAATTAAAAATAGGACAAATAATTAATATTTGATTAAATCAATCAAATATTAATATCTCCCTCAATATATGTCGGATCCTTGAACCGACTGAAGCTGGTGAATCAGGGAGTGATTCTGCACATGACCATACCAAAATAAGGGCGCTCCACTGCATGTCAAAAATCTCTAAATAATAGGAGCTCAGGCAAACGTGTCTGAAAGAGCCCGAATGAAAGCCAACTATAGGAATTCTGCTAATCAAAGCCAAGCCAATCTCCATCATGACCCTCTATTCATCCTATCAGCCTATGAAGGTCGCATAATAGGCTAATCATCAAGTCTGAAGATGTCACCTGAAAAGGGGACATTACACTAGTGGAGGCACATTATATCCATGTTTTTTAACTAGATCATCTATTGGCCTAGAAACCCCTGATAGGTAAGTGCAAAGAACTGGGGGGCCAAAAGGGGGTCTTACGTAATTTTTTTTTGAAAAAAAAAACCTCAACTTGTGTAGATTATTTGAGAGGGCCACACTCAAAATTTGAAGATGATATATAAGAACATGAATTGTAGTATTTTAAGTCTAGTTTCTAAACTACTATTTTTTTCTGAATATGGTCCAAAATAAGTAGGTCAAACATATGAAAATTGAAGAGGAACTCCTATTTTTTTAAGAAAACATAATAGATATTCAATTATACGTCCCCTCATTTTTTAAATGATGTTTAATAATTTTTTAAACCCTTTTTGGAAAGTTAGATAAGATCATCTAGTTTGTAACCTAATAATTTTTTAATATAATTTTTTTTATTAATTTTATAATTAAATAGACCCTAAATTTTTTTTTAAAGTAGATAGCCGACCATGCATACTCCTAATGTGTATAAAATTATTACGAATAGACTTTCGTGCTCCATATTTAATATTAGTTTAGCTTAATAAAATAAATAAAGTGAGTTGTAAAGGTTATAATATCAAATCACAAAGAATATAGGATAGGTTTGAGAGAGCATAAAGGAGAGTCTTTAGGGGATAGAATATAGATATTGTGTTGGATAATAAGATGAGGATAATCTCCTTGTTTGTAGGAAAAATATTTCGTATAAATGTAACACATTTATATGAATAATACAATGAAATTTGACTAACAAAAACCATACTTGTGTACATTTAAGTGTTCAACTCTTCTCTATTATGGGTTAAAATCTATCATTGGTATCAGAGTAGGTTTCCTTTAACCCCTCTTTTACCCTCCATCCATTTGTATGTATTATTAATTGAAAGAGTCAAACTCAAAAGTAGTAATCAACAAAAAAATACAACAAAAAAATTTAATCTTCACACTATGAAAATCATTTGGGATGTTACAAATATATAGGAAAGGCATTCCTATATTTATGGAGCTCATATATCCATACATATCTCCTTGTATCCCTAACAATATTAAATCTATATATGATATAGTGTTGTTACTTACAACAACATATAACTCTGAGTAATTATATTTGACTAACTACCCAAATAATAATATAATTATAATACTAATTTATCATACAGTAAATTAAAAATAATCATGTGAATACTAAATTCATAAAATCTCCCCCTTAGTTTTTACATGGTTTAACATATCTCATTTTTACACTAGTACATGTCACCAATGGAGCTGACCTCATCCATGGTACAGTTCATGGGCTTACGCATACAATTATACAACATAGGCTTACACAAAATCCATGAGTGTTATAGTACATTTTGAACAACATTCTACAATTCTTCCATAATAGGGGTTATATAGAGCATATGTACATGTGAATAGGAACATACCACATCTGTTCTTATTTTGCACACAACGTAATATTAGAAAAAAAAAATAGTATGAGGACTAAATCCTCATTGTCTTCTTTCGTAACTTTTGTTTATGTTTGTTGCCACCTAAACAAAAATAACATAGATAATCTTTATTGTCATTGAAAAACTATCCTTGGCTTTAGCGGATTTGTTGCAAAATATATCACTCAAAAAGAAATGAATCACACCACATAACTAAAAAAGACATCATTGTATCACATGGGCCCCATCATTGGTGATTGACATGAGGCTCTGGAAACCTCCTTCCTCTATTTACTTTGACCTCCTTCATGATGCTACTTACTCAATCGATGAATATTTACCTCCAAAAATGCATCCTTTGACAAACAATTTTATTTGGACTTTGACAAAGACTTGATTTTATTTTATTAAGATACTCATATGACTCAAAGAAAAGACATGGACCTAGTATGCATATGACTTTTGACATTTTTTTATTTTTTGACAATTTGAGACATTTAAAAACTTAATAGACTCTTTTTGATGTAAAACTAAAATAAAGAGACTGACACCTTGACCGACTATTAAGCAGAATAGGAGCATATGACAAAACTAATTAAATATTAACTTTAATATATAAAACTCTAAACTAAAATGAATCTTTAGAACCTATATAAACTCAAACTCAATTATTACTATTGCACATGTATCTATTGACTTTGACATAGACAACTTGACTTGACAAGCCACTGGTAGGTGTCTTAGCATGTTGTAGACAAAATGGAATTCGCAACTCACTATTTAGGAGGACCAATGCAAATAAGGTAATGCCAAAAATGTTTGGGGAAATTCATGAATGCAGATCTCAATGGTTTGAATTATGATAAAATCTCATATATCAAGATACACGAGAGGATTTACAATCTATCCATGAACATACAAGTCAACGAACATATACGATGATGCAAGAATATTTTAACATATCTAAATAACACATAGATTTTTTATAGGAGATGAGAGTTCTGATCAAGTCATCAATTTCAAAAAATGTTATTATCAAATTGAATGTTTGTTAAATAAGAACACTGATATGAATGTTGGATTGATAGGTAGAATGAAATTCACATGGATTTATGATGTCCAATACTTTATGTTCTATGCATTGATCATACAATAACTGATTGTATTTACTCCTTCTTGGGGTCATTAAGTTGTTGATGGCCCAATAACTTGCTACGTTGAGTTTATCACTATAGGAAACTTCTTGGTAAGACGTAGTCCTGATAATTTTGTCAAAGCTTGTGGACATTCATAAATATTCTATATGCTAAAATACCTACAGAACTAAGCATACATAATCGCTCAAATATTTCTCATAAAATAACTTTCTCATCAAACAAGGCAATCTAAAAATGTAAATACCCCTCATAATACTCAGAATCTCATATTACTCTGATACCATTGTTATAAATTGAAAGAGTTGAAATCAAAAGCAATGATCAACAAAGAAATACACAAAAAAAATATTAATCTTCACACTATGAAAATCATTTAGGATATTACAATTATATGGGAAAGGCATTCATATATTTATGGAGATTATATCTCCATACATATCTCCTCGTATCCCTAACAATATTCACTAACAATATTAAAGCTATATATGATATATTATTGTTACTTACAACAATAGATAACTCTAATCAATTATATTCGACTAACTACCCAAATAAAAATATAATCATAATATTAATTTACCATATAGTAAATTACAAATAACCATGTTAATACTAAATTCCTAATAGTATTTGCATCAAATTATTTTAATATATATCCAATGTAGTTTACACGTAAATTTTATTTTATCTAATCACCTTACTTGCACATTGACAAGAATTTTTGGTACAGACCATGTAATAATTTTTAGTACAAACAATGTGAAAATTCATTGTCATTCATCATCCACCTACATCTCCCTCCTCTTTTTATTATAATCATGCTTTCCCCATTTTTTCATTTCTATATTTGTTTATATATATATATATATATATATATATATATATATATATACATATTGGAGATTTATGTAAATTTTTTGTTTTAGGTTGGAATAAATTTGTAGAAAATCAAGAGTTGCAATAAGAAAAGAAGAATAGTATAATAAAAATGTATTTGTGCAACCACAAGCTCTACTTGGGTGCACCTCTACACATGATGTATTTGATATATAAATTTGACTTGGATCAAATCTCGATTTGCATCTCCACTCTGCTTGGGATCCCTCGATCCATCTTCTGCATTATATTTGGCATACACATTGCATAGTTTTAGATTTGGATCAACAACGCTTTCATAAAAGTCTCCATAGAGCTCATTGTGTCAACTCATGAACTCAGCTATTTAGCTTTAAACATGGACCACCCTGTTGTCACTTTAATTTTTACCCTTCGAGTAGGTGTTTTAGGTTTACTCACTCAATTGATACAATGGCAACTCTTTAAGGTTATGGGTGGCCTATAATTAAAAATAAACTCTAGAGCGTGTTGATTATCTTGATGCTGCACCTAAAACTAATGCTACATCTACTCAAATTGCAAGGAAAAGGGAGAGAAAAAGTTGAAACTAATAAAAAAAAAAGGTGATGCACCAAACAATAGTTCTCCTCTACTTGTTTATTATTTCTACAATGGACTAAAACAAGACTAAAATCATGTTTCACAACTCCAAAAGTCTTTCCATCATAAGTATTTCAATATGGAGATTATAGATAATGTGTCAATCAAGAGGGATAATCAATCTCATTTAAAAGAAAACAATAGTGAATATTTCCATGCTTAACCTTTACAAAACTACTTGACACACACCATATGACCTACAATAAGTTGACTTAGTCACAAAGAGGCAAGAAATAAGAGGACAAATGCAAAGAAGTTGAACATTGTCACTAGCATTCATCGATAATTCATCATAAGATCACTGAATGCAAGATAGAGAAGGCATAAATATATTTGTATTCACTTCAAAAGTAGAAATCGATATCAATATTGGTAGGGCTACCACATAACCAGCTAGAGGATATTTTCAACTTCACTTAGGAGAATAGAGAGGAGAGAGAGAATGTGGATGTGTAAGAAGCCTATGATGACTCTCGTCAATCATGAGATCAGTTATAACATCAATGAAATGTAAGAAAATGGTCATAAATTCCTTACCTACATGATTTGGTGTTGTTTGATGATAGCTTCTTGAAAGGTGGAATATGAGTTTGTATTGTCTTTGATGACTCATTATTCATCTCTTAAAACTGCCCTCCTTTTTTATCGAAGGGTTACAAACCCACACTCGCATCTAACTATCTTTAGGTTTCTTGACACCTTGTCTATGTTGAGAGCCTTAAAATGGTAATTGTCTACTTAACTTACAATCTTCATGTTTTTAATGATTTTGACAGTTAGATAGCCCATCAAATTTAATCTAATGCACTGATGATGTAGTGCTTTCTGAGGTAGACACATGGTGCAAGCTCATTCATTGTGGATCTTCACAACTTTTTTTTTGGAATGTTTTCACAAATTTTGTTATCACGATGTTTTTTCTAAAGACCCAAGTCTTTGAAATTTTGTTGTTGGAATTTTTTTTCTAAACTTGGTCTTCATAAGTTTTCTTATTAGAATTTTTATTCACAACATTTTTATTAACTTTTGCTTTATTCTTTGAGAGAATTTTTCTAGCCCCTACTTTTGTTAAATAAATCTTTGTGTGATTTAAAACAAGCTCTTCAATCTGGTACTCTAAAATCAATTCTTTTTTCAAATAACTAGGTTTTTCTAATTGTTATTCTAATTAATGATCTTTTTTTTAAGTTGAAAATGATCATGCTATGTTAATTATTTTATATGTTGATGATCTTTTAATTACTGGTGATATGACTAGTTTAATTCATAAATATAAGGTTAAACTAAGTCAAATATTTGAAATGACTCATTTAAGCTTTTTACATCATTTTTTAGGAATGACTATATTTCAGGATAAACATTCAATTATTGTATCACATTCTAAATATGCACATAATCTTATTGTTAAGTTGAATATACTTTATTTTAAATCTATATTTACTCCTATCCAAGTTGGTATAAAACTTGATCTAAGACTTGCATGTGAAAAATTTAACCCTACTTTATATAAACAACTTGTTGGTAGTTTGATTTATCTAACCATTACTGTGCTAGATATTTCATATGTTGTTAGTGTTACTTCTAAATTTATACAAGACCCATATTTGGATCATTGAAAATTATCTAAATATTTTTTTCATTATATCAAGGAAATAATTAATTTTGGTTTATTTTATTCTTTCAATGATAATGCTAATTTATATGTTTATTATGAAGTTGACCATGCTAGTGATACTATAGATCAGAAGTCTACTTTTGGATATGTGTTTAAGTTTGGTGCAGGTTTTATCACTTAAAATAGTAAAAAGTAACATATTATCTCTATCTATTCTACTAAAGTAGAGTACATAAGTGATATGGAAGCTACCAAAGAAACCATGTGGCTATAAAGGTTTTTGGGAGAACTTCATTCGGATGTTTCGCACAGTACCATCTTTCATTGTGATAACTAAATTTGTATAGCTCTAGCAAAAAATCTAGTGCAACACTAACAAACTAAACATATTGAAGTTCATGTGTGTTTTATCTGATAGAACTCCTCATTGGTGATATTGATCTATAATTCTATCCTACAGATGAACAAGTGGAAAATATATTCATACAGCCACTTAGTCCCACTAAATTTTGTCAATTTCATGCAATGTTGGGCCTCTCAAAGTTTCCATTTAAGGGGAGTGTGCATGACAATGTCACTTCCTAAAGACCAAGTGTTTCTTCTTCTTCTCTATATTTCTTCTCATTGTAAATCATTGTAAACTTTAAGTGGAAGTTATGTAATTTAAGTAAACTTCATGTGGAAGTTTTGATTTTGTACCCTAATACTTATAAGCATAATTTGTAATGGAGTTCTTTATGTTATAAAAGGCTCCAAATATGCTTAGTTAATTATTCATGAGAAGTTGTGAGATGTAGTCTCACGATCATGCTAGCCTAAAACTTACCTTGAGTATTTTATGGATTGTAATTCCTTTTATTTCAAAAGGTGACTTTGGCATGATGCAAGTTTTTAAATCCTTCAAATTTGTACATAGTATAAGTCCTTTATTAAGGTGACTATGGCATGTATCCCCACTTAACATTGAGGGGGAGTGTTAGAACAAATAATGTTTAAGTGGGCCATTTACCCTTAACATTATTCAATAGTTAATAAATAAATATATATATTTAATTTATCAACACGAGGTAACCTCATGTAAATAAATTAAACATGTTTTGCCATTGGTTCCTCGGGGAGAGGTTGGACATGTTGGTTACAATAATCCACCTCCACACCCCATTATTTAAAGACACTTTACCCTTGATAAATGTCATTCGAACACATTGATTTTCACAATCTTTATGAAGAATATTTTTTGTATTTTTGTGTGACAAATATTGTTCTGAGAAGAGTTTTAAGAAGGCATGTTTGAGGAGTGAGAGGAATAAGAACTATGTATTGGGGTGTTTCTCAAATATTGAATAATCAATGTGGGTTTTTACCTCATTTTGAGGTTTTCCCACCTACATATATGTTGTGTATATTCATTGTGTGTTTTTATTATTAATTCAATCTATATCATTACATATATATTATATTGTTTCAATCTAAGGCCTACGAATATGGTTGCATAGCTAATACTGAGATGATCATGCACACTGATAGTATGTCATATTACAAGTGTGATTCCTTCTTTGAGAGAAGTGTCGATGATGAGTCTGATGATGAAATTCCAACAACATTTTCAGATGAGTTCATGCCTGAGAATCAAAGTAACAAGGAGCTACCCATATTAGAAGAGAAGTCAGACATCTACAATCAGCTAGAAGAAGAATTATAAGAGTTAGAGCAATTGGATGAAGAAGATGTGAGCTATGCATCTAAATCATTCTTATCATATGCTCTTGATCCTACATTTTAAAATCTAGTTCAAAGTGATCAACTACTCAATTTTAGCAACCATGTGATCCTCTCAGCGGTAGAGGCAGTAAAAATACAAATGAAAGATCATGAACACAATCAACTGAATGAAGAAATGACACTAATAGAGGTATGAGCTAAAGATGCATTGATTCAATACACCCTTCCACATACTTCACCCACTGATGATAAATACAAGATGTCCTTGTCATCAGAAGAACCAATTCTATGCCTTCTGAATGATGAAAAGAACAAGAAGGATGTTGATATAGCATTCCTCTCAGAAAGTGAGCATTTGACAATTGGTATGTTGATTGGTTGTCATGAAGACATTATCTCTACCAGGTTGGGTAAACAAAGTACTCTGGTATATATGGATATTGACCCCTATCCATCATTTCAATTCATTGTGTAGACATAGGTATATCTCAAATCCTATCCCCAATGCTTTTTACAAGTTAAGTATAGGAACATAGTTGATTTTAATTATAAGAATTTACTTAAGGTACATGAAAACCGCATAAATGAAATTCTTTGGGATAGTTTTCATGATCAAAAAGGGAAACCCCACATTAAGTGTATTCCCTTCTAACTTATTCAAAATCATGTTCACATGTGTCTAACTATTTTTATACATGCATTTGCTCGAACATTTTTTTGTAAATACCTCTCTCCCCCACTTTCTGTTTATGTGAAATTTAGTTTAGGTTTGCTTTTTTATTTGTTTTCTTGTTTGTCTAATTTGTTTATTTTTGCTTTGAGGTTCTCCTATTAACCAAATGAAGGAAATGAAAGGCATGTTGTGTAGGGAGTATCAATGGCTCTCAAGAACATGATTAAAAACCTTATTTTAACACTTACATGAATTGTTATGATTCTCATGTGCATTTTCAGATTTGTAAAGGCCAATGATTTGAAACAGAATGTGTGGATTTATAAATGCTTGCTTTCTTGCCTAAATCCATCTATACACTTAGCTGAAACATATGAAGAAAATATAACATTTTCTTTTTTGGTTTTGCCTTAACTGATCATGAACTTTTTGATTTCCCCTAAACACATGGATTGGTCCCCAACATTCCATGAATATAAAAAGTAAAATCTCCTTTCAAATAAATTGAGTTGAGTTCAAATGTAAAATATAAAATTTTCCTCAAAAGGGTGATCTTGGTAACGTCCAACATAGGATTTTCTAGCCTAGTTGATAGTGGAGCAAGGCCTTAGGAAGGGACAAGAGGTATCTCTATCAAGACTATAAACATCTGATTGGTAGTAAAGCGATGCCCATGCCTTTCCCCCAAGCCAAATATCTAAATCTGTCCTTTTCATAAGTTCTAATCATTTATGCAAATCTAAATTATTGTGTATGCATGAAAATTTTAAATATATTGATCACTCAAATCACACATGGATGGTCTTTAACAATTTTGCAGTTGAGTATGTCAAACATTGAGGCAGAAATTAGTGATTTTGTGTTTACAATTTTGCCTCAAGTTATTATTTACATCTAATGCTTGTTTTTTATATGTGAGAACCAAGATTTTGGATTATTTAGATACTTAGGAGTATCTCCCAGCAAGAGTCACCATTTGTTGTTGCTTTCATAATACACCCCATTTTCATATTAAAAATAGGGACCCTTTTTTTTTACTAATATGAATATTGCCATATCTAGTCTTAAAAGAATTTTCAAGTTTGAAAGTTTACCTAAGTGAGGGATTTTGTATCATTATTCATGAACTAGGTATTCATTTATTTTACCATCTGAGTGGCTCATCTATCTTTAGCCATTTGAGGCAGACTTGTTTCTTTTAAATTTATGTTGAGGTTGGATTGGATAAGCCCTCTTTCCCTCAAGCTCAAGTTTATCAAGCCTGAGTCATTCAACCTGATCTCTCCCAAGTCACCCAAATTGAGTCGAGTTGAGTTATCCATGTTTTTTAAATCTAAGTTCATGCCTTAGCCATTTTATATATTTTTATTACAATCCTTTAGTCTAGTAATTTCCTAGGACCTACCTTGCATCACTCTCAAATAATTTTAAGCCTCGAGCTAATTTATAAAAAAAAACCAAGTCTTTCTAAAGATTCTAGGCCCTGAGATCATGCCACGGCACAAACCCAAGAGCCTAGAACCATGGATGGATTAACTCATGAGCTTAATAGTCTATTAATAATAAACCTCTAAGGTCTTGAGAATCCTCCATGTGGAAACTTCTTAGGGACCTGGGACCTTGAAATGATTAAAGCCTTTAGGCATGCCTAATGGTCTAATATCCCTAAGGCCTTGAGGCCTCAAGGCTCAAGGATCATGCCATATGGTGACTTTCTAGGAGCCCAAGACCTCAAGGGGTAAAAGTGATTATGGTAATAAGCCTAAAGGCCTATCTTATCAAGGGGATATCATTTGGCATCACTCTATGCCCTAAGCCCATAGACCTAGCTTGATAAGGGGCTATCATGTAGCACCCTAATCATGTCAGCTTCCCTTAAGCCTAAATTTAATGGTCATTGGTCCATCACCAAAGTTTAAAACTTGAGCCTCTAGACTAATAAGAACATGTTGTGTGGCACTCGATGGGCTTAATTTTGATAGTCATCCTGAATGTTTAAATAGTTAAAATCTTGAGGAAGGTGTTGGTCAATTCCATAATGAATTTATGTTTCCTTAATGAGCTTCATGAGGAAATTATCTCATTTTTAAATTCTTGGTCTGAAATATCAATAGGATCTATGCATGTATGGGAGGACCAGTGTTTGAATATAATCTTAACTAATGTGAATGTCTACATTCTAATGGTAAAATCTTTTTTAGTTTATTGTATTTTAGTATAGATTGGCTATGGCTTTTCTATGAGTGGTCTACTCATCTAGTTGTTACCTTAACATTTATTCAAAATAGGATTTATGAATGACTTAGACATGTGTGATCGTCAGGGAATCCAAGCCCAAAATTGGAGCATGATGAACTATGAGACAAAAGGGAGATTGATCTCCTTGTGCAATAATTCAAGGATACATAAGGCCTCTGAATTAATGAAAAGATGACAGTTGGTGGATGGAATGATGAATCGCAAGGAAATCAGTCAGTGAATCATATAAGAATGTTTGGAGCCTTAACTGAAGTATAGGCATGCCTCTTACTCTATTATAAATTAGGCCTGTCCAAGCACCTTTTCTAATTATAAATGAATATTTTTAACTACCTTGGTAATGGACTGAGTTCAAAATCAAGGGAGGGACTAGCGCTTGCATGTATATATTGACTTTTTCTAGCCTTTCTAAGGGTTGGATCCCTTAGAATATAATAGATAGTGGACCAAATTGGTTGGTTCTCCCAATTTAATTAGATTATTCATGTCCTTTATGCATTTTATTGTTTTCTAGATTAGATTTTTGATTTGAGGTTGTTTAAAATCTAGGTTTTTAGCTCACATGAGTGTCTGATGAATCCTAATTGATCCCTTTAATAGAACATCTTTATATGAAATATTTTTCATTTTATAGACTAGGTCTATGCATGTATATGGTGACACTATTTTACTCATTAGATCTGATACTTCATTCCACAGACTCTTGCATTGTCCTTGATTAGAGTTGTGTTAGGTCTAGCCCAACTAAGGACTAGTTCATCAAGGGATTCATCTGCTCAATAGAAATAGGTTATCTTACATTAGAAATTGGGATATTTATTCTTTTTTATCCCTACCCTTCTCTCTTTTTTCCCTTTTTTATTAGTCTATTAGATTAGATTAGTTTAGTTTCTGAGTTGTAATCTAAATTAATGTTTATCTTGATTACATGATATTTTGCCTATTATTATTTATGTATTGTTGAATCCATGTAATAGACATGTTTCTTTGAATTATATATTTATTTATATTTATATCATTCTTATATTTCTATGGGCACAAGCTCTTCATTTAGGATGCATATGATTTTTGTGAAATACTCATCGACCCTTGATATGGAATGGTCACAATGAGCTGATTGGGTTACCCTGCATACCAAGACTTGGTAACTAAGACATTAGGGAAAATTCCTCACAAAAATATTATTTTAGGATAGATAAGGTCTAACAAACCCTACCTAAGTTGTCATGTTGAGAGACCTCCCAATAGATTCACCATAGGTTCAACATTTTTCCAAATGCCTCAACAAGGGGGCACACACACTTCTCTAATTTCAAGTTACAGGAAATTAGATTACATCCTCTTTAAATTATTATATTTCCTTACTCTCTTTTCAATTTCAATATTAAAATTTTAGATTTTCAATTTTCAAATATAGACATTAACTACTTGCAATGGCATTGTTGCAAGTTTTGCATTGAGGAATATTTCACAATCAAACTTGACATCAAAATACAATGTGTGTATACACACTTAGGTTCACATATATTTTAATCTATTAATTTAATTTCATTTCATTACATTACTATAATAAACGGGGGTAAATGTAGACACTCAAATATAATCATTAAGTGCTTAACAATATTTAATGTTGACATCCTTACTTTACTTGGCCTATTCATCATTATATTAACTTGAAATATTTATGAGAGCCTTCTTTATTTTACTTAATATCTTAAAATTACTAAAAAAACATCATTTGGACATCCCTATTTATCTTAATATTGTTGTCATCCAAGTTCTAATAGTTTCGGTCCTCTTGGGATAAGACTGCACTTGGTCGGACATGACTGCATTGGCCTTGTTTATTACAACCCAATGGTAAATTTTCAAATTTGAGACACTTCATATCAACCCTCTCATACTTTTAAAAAATATTGTTAACATAAATATTTAAAATATACCACTATACAAGCACATCAAGGCCACTCAACATAAGGGTGTACCACCTAGCAATCACTTGGCAATTTTACTACACATTGAGAAAAAGAATATTAATCTTTATAATTCAAATTATAATTTATTATAATACTCATAGGCCTATTATAAATATATTTTATTTCAGTTCAAAGACATTCATTGTTAATCATTAAATTTAATTTACTAGTTGCATTCATATAATTCAAATATCAAGATCCATTCACTTACTCTAAGAGGGATAACTACATCAGCCTGAGGCCTTTTTGGGCTATGTGGGTAACACTTAGATTACATAAGGTTTTTTAGGATATATCAGTTATTCCATTTTATTTATTCCTCTCTTTTACATTCGATATCCATTTGGCTTATGTGCATGAGATAGGGTTTGTTATTGCATGTTCCTCCATGTGACAAATCATCACTAATAAGCAATCAATCAACCACATCAGACAAGCACAAGTACATATATCTAAAAATAAATAGCACATTCAACTCAAACATGGTCATATTTAAAATTAAAATACTATAGTGCACCCATGTACACCCTATCATAGCCTTGTCACTATTCATTTTAGAATTATATTTTTAGGCACAACACAGTCTAGAGATTTTTATAGTCGGCTCCATATCAGTAATCTACTTGCATAATCAGCATAAGTCATATTTGAATTAATTTTTCATGTTTAATTAAAATTTACTATTTATATCGCATTTTAGTTTCTTTAATTTACTATATTTTACATTCAAATTATGTATTTTTTGTATTTTAAATAATATTTCAAGAGTTTAATGTTTTATTACATTTAGTTTTTACATCAAAATAAAATACTATAAACAATTACATCTCAAGTTTAATCACCAATTTTAGTTTACCAAATTTCATCTTTCCTAATAACAAACAATATATTACATTATTCTATCCATGACAGTCATGCAAGAGATTAAGTCTTCATAAATTAATCCATACAAACACAAAAATCATTATTGTTGATGAGAATTATCTAAGGAGAGGGAGAGAATTATCGTAGGCTTTACCTTCAACCATAGATCCTTCTATATCCTTTACATACCTCTCATCATCTAGAGTGGCCCTACCCTTGATGAGAAAGGTAGATGTGGAACCGTTAACAAAGAAGAGAATAGTGTCTATACAAGTTGTGTTTCAACTATATCCATGCGATATATTACAAATCAAAACATTGAAATCGAATATAAAATAAAGCATTCCTAATATATACTAAGTATACATACTTATGGACATAATACATAGGAATTAACAAGTTCACCCCATTGCATCCAAGCTCAGTAATCCATTCCCAATCACAGAAACAAGGTGAAACTAGGGATTTTTTAAACCCACATTAGTGTTCACATTCCTATGTCCATAATTTCCCAAACCCATATTTCCTAATAGTACTCTACATACTAGTGATCTCCATACAAACAATCATGACTCAACATGAGAGCAATCTTTGAGAAGTGTGAGAATGATAATACATCATACAAGTGTCCCATACCACATTTTCAAAGCATCATCATTCTCTCACTTCACCAAAGATTTTCAATAATCCACACAAGATGAGGGAAATATAAATCATTGAGAAAGTACATAAATGATAACACATCACATAATTTTACCATACCACCTACGTGAAGTCTCGTCATCCACTTACATCACTGAGGATTGATAGGAAGCAGAATTAGATTTCAGTTTCATTATAATTCATACATTAGTCTCATAAGAGAATACAATGAAATAATTGGTTCAAAACCAATATATAATGGGAGATTTTTATCATTTCAAAGTGATTAAACACATTTAATTTATAATCTTACTGTAGAATCTTTATAGCCATTGCATTAATTACAATATGAGCAAAAAGTAAAGGAAGTCATATCATCTACTTTTGATTACTTGCAAGCCATTAAGATTCAAAAGAAACATATACTTAATAATATCCAAGCATATTATATAGATGTATGCATGAGTCAAAGAAACACAAAGTTTATTTATGTGTTTGTACTCCTTTACCATCTTACATGCAAGCTAATAACTAGAATTGCAAATAGCGCAAGATTTTGGATAGGGTAAATTTAGTGATACGTCTATGTTTATCATGTGAATATTGTGTATTCCATCACATGAAAGGATGAAATTAGATCTTATTTTGAATTAAATAATAACTACAATAATGTGTTCTTATAACAATATTTAACAAGAAATTTTATGCACCTAAAATGGTAGAAAACCCTTATTCCCATGTTTTATTCATAATTCAGCTTATTTGAAAAATGTATACTTTATCTCATTTTTAGGTTGGAACCAACCCCACATAAGTATTTATTTGGTCCCTTTATCTTAAATTCACCTCAATTATTATCCCAAAATTATATATTAGTACATATGGCCATGTTTTATCAATTATCCAGCCATGCCCCAAAAATAGAGCCTAACTTATCTCTTAGACAAAACCATACGCATACGGGTTTGTCTCTTTTAGATTTTTTGGGTCCACATATTTATTGACATTAGAAATGAGCCTTAACATTTCCATTTTATGTTTTATAAAACTAGCTAACGTGCATTAGTCATCCTAGATTATTCCATAAATATAGTCTTGCCAAGCCATTTACTGGATCAGATGTAAGAAGATAATAAATTTAAAGATTGAGCTAATCAGAGAGGGATAACATTTGAAACTTCACTACACTAAGGGCCAAGCCCAGATCCAATATTATCCATTCAATTTTCACTGCATTGAATTAAATCCTACCAACTTACAAAATTTATTCATCTTAATCTCTCTCCAAATTCATTTATACCAAAGGAGGGTAGTTATATTTTAGTATTTGCATGATAAATTATACAAAATAGAAGGTTAAAACCCTTGTTCAAACTATTCCATTCACACACTATAAAAAATACATGGAGGTCTAATTTTGATCATGTGAGATACATAGTTTTTAATGTTTCTTTGACGGTTGCTCAACTCCATTACTCTTGTTTTATTTTGCAATATACAACCTAGGTCAAATTGAATATTTAGACATATCCTTCCATTTTTCCTTACACATCCATGTATTAAAGGTACAATTTCAATAAAAAATATGCATCACAGAGACATCCAAAAATTTAGACTGCAAAACCCTATAGAGATATGCATGACAACATAGAGATAAAATCAGCAACATAGTGATATAAGCATAGCACCAAGATTGTGCAAAATAGACCCTTACATCTAGGAGTATGTCTCAAAAGAGTGTGTAATTATAATAATTTAGGATAAGTTCAAAATAGTCAGCATATAGACTCAAAATTCTAAAATAGTCAAGGTGTAGTCATTTATTGACCTCTTTATTAATTCATTACATAACTATTAGATTTTGTTTGCAACACTTAGGCTGGTTTCCACTATTATCCTCTTATATAGATAAAAACTTTGTATTTAAGATGTATATGATTATATATATTTAATTTTAGAATGTTTATACATTTTTTTATAAAAAACATATAACTAGGGTAAACATAAAAGGTGAACCCCAACTCTTTTCAACACTCAACCTAGGGTTTCACATAACACTCTTTTTCTACCCTTTCATGGCTAATTTTATATTTATTTGTTATATATAAATTATTTTATTGCATGTTTTCCCAAAACTCTACTTATTTTTAAGTACTTCATGCCAAATTTTACTGAGAGTTTCATCATTTCTTACCAACCTAGGTTATTTCAAACCCTCATCTTTTTAGGGTTGAGTCAATCATTTTCAAATATGATTTTTATATTTATTCCCTACAATTTTCTCATAAACCTATATACCATTTTGTGTGTGTATTGTTTACTTGTTATTATAATCTACATTAACAAAACAGATCAAAACATAATTATTGAATGCATTATTAAACTTTTCAAAATAATTATGCTTGCAAAACCTAATCACATTTATGTGATGATACATGAAGTTTATAAGATCACAACTACAAAACCTTCTCACATATATTATCCTAGGGTTTGTACTACTAATTTGCCTTACTTTTCAACACATATTTTGACTCTATGCCTATGCTAAATATTGCAACTATCTCCATTACCAATAATGGGACCTAACCTTTGAGAAAACCTAATGCAAGTACACCCATTTATACAAATGACCTAATAACTATAATACATCCATAAATAACTTTTAAAATCAAAAACAAAATCTATCTCTAAAGATAGTGACAATTGAAGTTAGAATTTCACAATCACTTCATAATGCTTCATAACTAACATGTTTTATCACAAATAGACAATATTGATACATTTTTTATGATCATTTACCATTTTATTAAGCATGTTTAGGGTTTCCATATAACTTTAACCACATAGATTTATGCCTTATGGGTCATTAGGGACTTATACACATATTTATTTCAACTCCCTCTTGTACTGTACATTTTTTTCCTAAATTTGCTACATATTTCCCATGTTATTGAAATTAAAACATTAAAATACTAAAAAAATTAATAAACTACAAAAAAAAATATTTAATTTTTATCATAATTCATCTTTTCATTAATTTATTATACCTTAGCCTTATACATAGAATTTTTATTATGTATGTTGTGTCTTACGTGTGTCTTCTTCTTAAGTGTTTTCTTTGTCAAAAATGCTAAAATATAAAAACATTTATAAAAGACAAAAAAAACTTTTCCTATATCGTGTTCATAGTATACACATTATACTTATCACTACAGAGTTTACACATTCATGTTTTCTCACTTGCTTCTTGATGATATACTTAATTTTCATGAGAGTTGGGATAATCTAGATAGATATTGCATATAGTTATTTTTATAGTTCTCTAGGGGGGAGATAATGTTTAATTTGCTAAGAATTCACATTCCCCATATAGATATACCTTTACATATATCTTGTTTTATTGTCGATTCCATACGGTAGAGATATCTTATTTGTATACATGGATTGTTTCATGTTATTTTAGCATAGTTTTTTGTTGGACAACTACATTTTATACATCACCATCCTTGGTTATATGAATAATATTTATGCTTAATTCTTGGTTTGATGCATTATCCTATTTTGAATATTTCACATGGTACTTACCTTTTATTTACATTCACATAATTTAGGATTAAACATTTGGTGAACCCATCTCTTTATGCAAACCCTAGCTTAACCTAGGGTATTTAAACTTTTGAGGCTTTTCATTATTTTATTTTTCCATACATACTCTATTATTTGTATGTAACCTAGGTTTAGCCCTAGATTGGTTAGTTTTTATATTTAACACTTAGAAATTCTTCATCATCCACCTAATATGGCTCAAACTAATGAAGTAACAAATCATGTGCCTAATGAAAATGTCAATAATGAAACTAAACAAAATACTAAAGAAGTTATAAAAAGATGATTTTGATCATGACAATAATGAATAAAATGCAAGTAATGAACATGAACAAATAGATCAAGAGCAAGTACAAGCTCTTGCTATGTTTTAAGACTGTATTCATCAAAACCCTAAAGATATTGATGAGATCCCAAAACCATATTGGAAACTACAAAATGAAAAATCATATATGAACATCCAAGTGCATCTATTGATCATGATACTAGAGTTATGGGACATCCCCATATTCCTGTAACCCTCCCCTTGAGCACATCATCACTTCATATTTATAATTGGGGTAGGAAACATGTGTTTACTCCATTGTTCCCCAAAACAAAACCTTCTATATTGTATCCTCCATGGGAAACATTGGCCCTTCAACCCAATTATTGGTCTCAATGCCTTTATCAACTCAAATTATGGATACACCTCCTTTGGTGACTTCTCAAAATTCAAAACTTAGTGATAAAAATGTGCAAGATATTATCCAAACTATAAAACTTTTGCAAGCTAAAGTTACAAATATAAAAAAATAATATATGAAGTCAACTTATGATATTGAATTACAAGAAGTGTTACATAACCCTCTTACACTTGAATTATATTTTCACTCCTTTCCAATTGATCTAGGTGGGTCCATATACCATTCCATTTTGAAAGTCTTCAATTTCTAGTTGAACCACTTGCATATTGAAGAATTTGTTGAGAGCTTTCTGACACTTCTTTTGGAATGCAAAACGGAGTCTAGATGCTTGAGATATAGATTGCTGAAGTATTCTTGTGACAGGTGAATAATGGGTGTCGACAAGTGACGTGGCATCATTCAAATATGCCAAGTGGTCTAATAACCATTTGACACATGGCAATATGAATTTGTTAAAAAAAAATGGTTTGGTGTTTTTGTCAGGGGATCTGTAGCTCTACCAATTAGAGCACAATTGATTACTATCTTATATGCAATTAAACATGGAATTATACCAGAATGATAAAGTAGCTAGAAACATGAGACAGCAAAGAATTTGAGAGACAATACACACTCTTTGTATTAGATATTACTAGAAGAAAATACAATAAGGAAGATGCCACTTCTTCCTCCACCTCAAAGGCTTGCCACACCTCAAGACCTTCTTCCCTCTCTCTCTTGCTCAACACAACAACTCTAAAGCCTGAGTTGCTATCCCTCCTTGAATGCTTCAGCTGATCTCCTTGACCTTACACCTGTAGATCTCCTTGACCTTGCTTGCTTCAATGCTTTTACTTGCCTTAGAATTGATTACAATACATGCCTTATGGGTCTATAAATAAGATCCCATGCTTACAAAAAATAGAACTCTAACTACTAAAATTAGACACACAGCTCGCGACTTAAATTAGCCCCTTAGCATGCAAACACTCGGTTCAACTAACTGACTGTTCGTCAACAGCAGTTTCGAAAATACACAAGTGACCGATGCCGGTCCCTGCTGGTCTGGTGCTGCCGACGTCGGCTGACTTCCTACTGTCACCGGTCTCCTTCTCCACTGCACTTGATCGACGTCGGTCATACTGCCGACACCGGTGGCTCTGGTTCTTCAGCATCCTTCCTTCTAGTGTCTACAAACAGTTGAAGCTTTTAGCTCCACACCACAACAATCTCCCACTTGGAGATAAATAGCTACAACTTGTACTTGTACCTATACACCATCTATTTTGTTCCTTAGGCTATGTATTCCTCTTCAATGTCACTCTTGAAGACCAACCACCACGTAAACCTGTGATGCAATACCTGTATCTTATGCCACAAGAATTTTGCTGCTCCCAAATTCTCCATGACATACTTCTGAACCAACTCTACCCTTAGCTCAGAAAACTCCCTGTATATGAAACCCTGCAACAAGTAACACAATACAGTAACAGGATAATGTAGCTAATATTATCCAACCTGGTAAAGATAAAATACAATGGTCAAACCTCCATTGTTCTACAGCATAATCAAGACCATATACCATAGCCTTCTGTCTCATGTATCCATCCACTCTCTTCTCTAAAACGGGAATCCATCCCTCTATCCAGTGCTTCCTTCCAGCTGACAACACTACCAACAAATACCTGTTTGGTTCTCCAAGGACTCACACTCCTCATCCATGCCAAGCTCCCACTGTTTCTGGATTCTACCTGCATTGCTTCTTCCATCTTCCTAGTTCGTGACTATCAGTAAGCAATATAAAGAAGGTGAACAATGAATATGAGGTTCACATACCTTTTTTGACCTCTACATGGGTGTTTGAGACTTAGTAATTCACCCAACATCCGTTCCAGTGACCGATCTAAGCCATCTCCCAGTCTGCTTCCGACCGATGTCGGTTCCCTGCACTGATCCTGACTACCGACATCATTTCCCTGGCTGACGCTGGTGTCCCTCCTGTCGACGTCGGTCCTTATGACCGACGTCGGACTTCTCCTGTCTGACTTACCGACCCTGCTGGTCTGCACATGACCGATGTCGATATCTGGATGACTGACGTCGGTGTCAAGCTACCGACATCGGTGTTTGTGTGTTCCTGTAAGTGATGAAATTTTCATCCGCGAGCTCTTCTTGGATCAAACCTCTGTCCATGCTGCCCTGCACAGACTTATTTAGCCCCTATGATTGATCTCTATCCTTCATCTCCTCCATAAATACCAAGGCTTCTTTGTTCCTGTCAAAGGCATCAAATTTCCTCTTTCTGTAATGAACTGTATCTGTGCACATACCTTTTGAATCAAGAACTTCCATTCCCTTCCTGTTCTTGTGACCAAGCCTATTAGGCCACATCTTCAAATCTACACCAGAAGTGGAATCAGTAATACAAGTAGACAGATAAAGAGTATCTACTTTCTTACCTCTTGCTAGAACAAGTGCTCCCTTGGTAACCTTCCAAGAATCCACTGTGAGGGTTATTGTGCATCCCTCATCTCCCAACCTTCCTACAGAAATCAGACTCTACTTTAGAATTGCAACATGCATGACCTCTTTCAACACCCACGTGTTGTCAATCTGCAATCTCAGCTGCACTTTCCCTTTGCCAACTATCTGACAAGGCGTACCATCCCCTAAATAAAGAACTCCAAAGTCTCCTTGTTCATACTCGTAGAACAAATCTCTATTTGGGGATGCATGAAAAGATGAACCAGAATCTAAAATCCATGATCTTACCTGACTATTTGAAGAAAGTATGAGAGCATCCTGCATCACAATATTTGCATCCTTTGCTTCTCCCATACCTGCATGTTGATTCTCTTTATCTCTCAACCAACACTCCTTCTTTGTATGTCCTTTCTTTCCACAAAACCAGCAGGTAATACCTTTGGACTCGGATCTCCTTCCTGACCTTGATTTCCCTTGCTCAACCTTCTCCCTTTGCCTTTCCCTACTTTCTGCACTTAGAGCATTCCCTGATGATTCACCTGTGCTTCTCCTGCATATTTTCTCATTCAAGATCACACTCACAACATCATCAACTTTTAAGATTTTAGAAGCAGATGCAGAATTACTTACTGCCATAACCATACCATCCCAACTTTCAGGCAAAGAACATAAAATCAAGAGAGCCTTTACCTCATCATCAAAAACAATATTGACTGAAGCTAGTTGGTTTACCAAACCATGGAAATCACTGAGATGAGTATGTACCGATCCACCTTCCTGCATTTGCAAAGTAAATAGCTGCTTCATAAGATATACCTTATTAGAAGCCGAGGGCTTTTCGTATAGATTCGCCAAGGACTTTATCAACTCTTCTGTTGTCTTACACTGTGATAAGCTGGAAATCATAGATGATGCAAGGCTCAACCTTATGGAATCGAGAGCCTTCTGATCAAGAACATTCCATTCTTCATCCTTCATATCTGTGGGCTTGCATGCAACCCCACCCAACGGTAAGTACAAATCCTTCTAATACAGATAGTCCTCAATCTGCATCCTCCAGTGTTGATAATTCTTGCCGTTAAACTTCTCCATTCGTAGCTTACTTTCTCCTGCCATTGCTGAACTCCCACTCAATCAGAAAACCCTGTGAATGACCTGTAATCAAAAATAATACCCTGCTTCCTGCAAACCGTAGTTCTGATACCACTTGTCAGGGGATATGTAGCTCTACCAATTAGAGCACAATTGATTACTATCTTATATGCAATTAAACATGGAATTATACCAGAATGATAAAGTAGCTAGAAACATGAGACGGCACAAAATTTGAGAGACAATACACACTCTTTGTATTAGATATTACTAGAAGAAAATACAATAAGGAAGATGCCACTTCTTCCTCCACCTCAAAGGCTTGCCACACCTCAAGACCTTCTTCCCTCTCTCTCTTGCTCAACACAACAACTCTAAAGCCTGAGTTGCTATCCCTCCTTGAATGCTTCAGCTGATCTCCTTGACCTTACACCTGTAGATCTCCTTGACCTTGCTTGCTTCAATGCTTTTACTTGCCTTAGAATTGATTACAATACATGCCTTATGGGTCTATAAATAAGATCCCATGCTTACAAAAAATAGAACTCTAACTACTAAAATTAGACACATAGCTCACGACTTAAATTAGCCCCTTAGCATGCAAACACTTGGTTCAACTAACTGACTGTTCGTCAACATCAGTTCCAAAAATACACAGGTGACCGATGCTAGTCCCTGCTGGTCTGGTGCTGCCGACTTCCTACCATCGCCAGTCTCCTTCTCCACTGCACTTGACCGACGTCGGTCATACTGCCGACGCCAGTGGCTCTGGTTCTTCAGCATCCTTCCTTCTAGTGTCTGCAAACAGTTGAAGCTTTTAGCTCCACACCACAATAGTTTTTTTTAAGCCTCTAGTCTTTGATAGGTGGTCATATGAGGATTCATGGGCCTCGCTATTTACTCGTTAAGGGCCCTCAATGAGGGTCGACACACTCTTATGGAGGGGTGCCTTGGCCTCCTATTCTTCATGTATTATTGTATGAAACATTGTATTTAAGTTACAAACCTACTAAAACCCCATCAATGTGGGATATATATTTAAAGCTTTGTAATAAGAATTCTCAAACCAACAGATGGCATAGCCACATACCACCAAGTTAAACTACCATGCCATCCACCTCCACCATGCAAAGACCATGAAATATCCAATGGTGGCCTAAGTTAGGCATTTTTCTAAGACTTGCACCTATGTCTCCTTCAAAAGAGACGTCAGTGTTTCTTAAGGAGGTTGACACCCTTTTAAAAGCATATAAATAGTTTTCAAACTCCCAATGTGGGATTAAAGGATAGCTAAGCACCTAAGAAGGAGGTCGACGCCTTGAACCCAACACCTCCCATGCAAAACGATTAGCCTTGACCTCTTATGCTATGGGGGTCAAAGTGTTATATAAGGAAAAAAATTCTATTTGAAGGGTATTACTCAACCGACTATGTAAAAGATTTAAGAAGGTTGGAGAATTAATTAAGCCTTGTACGGCCTTGGGCCATTAATATCAGTCTAAGAGATGTTTTTACAGGCAAGTAGAGACCATAGAAGGTGAATTGAAGACTTGTATTGATTTTGGAAGCCATTTGTTGCACAAAATTAATGGAAATGGTCCTCACTTTGAACAGACCCAGAGATGTAGGCTATTGAAGCTGAACTTCGTTATCAATTTGCTAGTGAATTCTTCTAATTTTCTCTGTTGTTTATTTTAATTTTGATCTTCATTTTAATTATAGTTTTAATTTCTTTATATAAAATTAAATGAAAAAGTCAATAAAATAGTAGATCTTTTAAATGCGATAAGTGTTATTCGATTTTGCGACACTTGCATTTTCAATTTTTAGATCAGATTTTTGGTATCAGAGTAATTGTTGTTTAACAATGGTTACTAGTGTATGTTGACAAGGTCTAAATCCCAAAAGGGTGAAGGAAAACTTGTTGAGTATAATCTGAAGATTGGCTCAATGCATGCTTCAAGGATGGCCAAAGAAGAGATGGAATCTGAACAAGCTTTCCACTGAGCCTTCATGGAGATGAGAAGCATGGTTGAGGAACTATACCATGATAAACAAAGGAAATATAAGAATGAGAAAGGTGATTCACAAGAATTGAAAGGTAAAGAAACTGAAAAACCTTCTTCATCAGATGATGGTAAAAAAATTGTGGAATCTCTCCCTTCACTCAAATTGGATATTAAGTTTGAATTACCAATGTTTAATGGTGAAGTTAATGCCAAAAAGTTGGATAATTAGGTCAAGTAGATAGTAGTTTATTGCATGGTCCAAAATATTCTAGGGGATGAATCAAAAATTCATTTGGCTACTCTTCGTATGGGAGGCACAGCTCTCATCTAGTGGGAGAGTAAGTTGAAGGAAGCCGAGCTTCAAAAAGGTAACTCAATTTTTACTTGGAATGAATTTGTGAAAGAAATCAAAAAATAATTTTATCCTTTAGGCTATATACAATAATCCATGATGGATTGGCAAAGTTTCAGATAAGGAAAAGGCCAAAATGTTCAAGATTATACACAAGAATTTAGGAAAAAAACTTTACTTTTGAATGTTCCTCTTCACACACAAGAAACACTACTAAAATATATAGGTGGGCTACATAGTTACTTAAGACATATGATTCTTATGTTCAATCCCACTAATTTAGATGCAGTATGTGTACAAGCCACTCAATTAGAGGCTAGAGGAAAATAATCAAAAAAATCTCTTCCTAAAGTTAAGAGTAAGAAATCTAATGTTAAGCAATCCAAAGGGGAAAGTTCATCAGGAAAGGGTAAACAAAAATCCACTTTTACTGTTAAAAAATAAGAAGGAAAACCATATTGTAATCATTGTAAGAAAAATCATGATGAGTCTAAGTGTTGGAAACTACACCCTGAGTTAAGGCCTAAGAGGTTTCAAAAGAAGGAAAAGAAGAATAATGCTATGGTTTAGGATTTAGGTTTCGATTCAGGTGATGAAACTAAGATCACAGCTATGGGATTACATAATGATTCTTCTCTTTCAGTTTCTAGCACTAAGTCATCAAATTATGCATCTTCTTCTAAATATAATTATGTGCATGTTGATAAGAAAAGAAATGAATTATTCCACATTAGAGTTGTTTCAAAACATACTAAGATTGACACTCTATTTGATAGTGGTTCAGAAGCAAATTTAATTTCTGAAGAGGTTGTTAAGAAGTTAGGCTTACAAACCAATCACCATCCGAAGCCTTATCCACTAGGTTGGGTGTGTGATAATGCGAAGCTACAAGTCTCACAAACTTGTAGATTGAGGTTTGCCATCACATCCAAGTTCATAGATGAGGTTGAGTTGGATGTTGTCCCATTGGACATATGTGGGATTGTTTTGAGAAGCCCATATCTTTATGATAGAAAATAAATATTTTATAGAGAGGAGAATAAGTACTTGCTTGTTAAGGATGGCATTGAATATATAGTTAGAGCACATCACATTAAAACAAGTCTTTCCTTGGTTACAGAAGGGCAAATGAAAAGACTAGTTAATTCAAGCAAGACTTTTTGTTTCATGTTAATTAAGTCTAAGGAAAAAGAATATTATCAAGCTTTGGAAAATTGTGATCCTAAACACAAGAATGAATTGGTTGAAATGATTTCTACTTATGATGATGTATTTTAGGATCCTAAGGGTTTGCCCCCTAAAAGGGGAGTTCAACATGAAATTTATATATTGTAAGATTCTCCTCTCCCTAACATTGACGTGTACAGGTTATTAGTGGTGGAAAATGAGGAAATCAAAAAATAGGTAATGGATCTATTAGATAGAGGTATTATTCATCCAAGTTCATCTCCTGTTGGTTCACCAATTATTTTGGTGCCAAATAAAGATGGCACTTGGCGAATGTGTGTTGATTTTTGTGCTTTAAACAAATTTACTATTAAGAATCATTACCCTCTTCCTCGTATTGATGATTTGTTGGATCAATTAAAACATGCTATTTATTTCACTAATCTAGATTTGAGAAGTGGATATCATCAAGTAAGAATTAAAGAAGGTGATGTGTGGAAAACCACCTGCAAAACAAAATAGGGATTGTTTGAATGGCTTGTTATGCCTTTCAATTTGTGTAATGCCCCAGCTACATTCATGAGATTGATGAATGATGTGTTTAGACAGTTCCTTGATGATTTTGTCATAGTTTACTTAGATGATATATTGATTTTCAGCAAGTCTTGGTAAGAGCATGTGATCCACATTAAAAAAGGCATGGATGCATTACAAAAGGAAAAACTTTATTTAAAAATGTCAAAATGTGAATTTGGCAAGACCTCTTTTATATACTTGGGTTACATTGTAGGACATGGTAAATTGAAAATTGATCCTGCAAAAGTGGCAGTCATTGTTAACTAGCCTACACCCACTAATACAACTGAGGTTAGAATTTTTCTTGGTGCAATACAGTTTTGGAGAAATTTTATTACTCAATTTTCATATAATTCATCACCTTTGCATTCTTTGACAAGTGTGAAACAGGTCTTTCAGTGGGGAGGCAAACATCAAAAAGCCTTCAACACTTTGAAAGAAAAGATAAGTACTACTCCAGTCTTGGCACTTCCTGATATACAACAACCATTTGAGATCAAGACAGATGCAAGTGAGTATGATATGGGAGTCATTCTAATGCAAGGTAAGAAACTAGTTTGTTATCATTCTGAAACCTTCACAAGTGCAGTAAGAAAATATCCAACTTATGGTAAGGAATTGTAAGCATTGGTTTAATTGTTAAAAAATGGAAACATTACTTACTAGGCAAAGAAACAATAATACATACAGATCATCAGCCCTTATAGTATCTCCAATCACAAATTAAGCTACAACAGTCTAGACATTTTCATTAGATGGGTTTCTTACAACAATTTCATCTTGTGATTAAGTATAAAAAAGGTATTCAGAATAAGGTTGCAGATATGCTATATAGGCCTCCTATGGTTGTTGCATCTATTATTTTACAACATGGTTCTTTGTCTCATGAAAGTTATAAAGAATAGTATATTAATGATCTTGATTTTCAGGATGTCTATAAAGACTTGATGAGTAGTAGACAAGTAGAAGAATTGGACTATCATGTACACAATGATCTTTTGTATCATTTGGGTAAACTATGTATTCCTCAAAATGAGAGGGTGCACATGATTATAGAAGCACATACTTATCTTATTTATGGGCATTTTGGAGTCACTAAAATGGTTGCACATTTGAAAATGTATTGTTATTGGCCCTGTATGTAGGAACATGTTGCCAAATATATTAAGGGATGTACTCTTTATGCCACAAGCAAACCTAGTAACAGGAAACTGGGACTTTACACTCCCCTACCTATTCATACTCACCCCTGGGAAAGTATCTCCATGGATTTTGTGGGGGGTTTGCCTATGACACAAAGAAAACATGACTATTTATATGTGGTTGTGGATAGATTTAGTAAGATGTGTGTTTTGATTCCTTGCACTAAGTAAATTACTGGGGAAGGCACTGCACACTTGTTCTTTAAACATGTATGGGTTCATTTTGGTTTTCCTACTTCAATTATTTATGATCGAGATTCTTGATTTATTGGGGAGTTTTGGTCAACTTTGTGGGGACTAATGGACACTAAATTAAAAAAGAGCATTGCATTTCATCCACAAACTTATGGATAAACAGAGGTTGTGAACCACACTATGATACATTTGCTTAGGGGTTATAGCAATAAACATCCAAAGTTATGGGATAAACAATTGTGTTATATACAACATGCATATAACCAGACACTTCATTCTTCTACTATGAAATCTCCATTTGAAGTTTGTTATGGATACTTGCCTAAATCTCCTCTAGATGTTTGCTATGGACAAGATACAGTTGTTAGTGAACCAAAATAAGCCATTCAAGCTAAGAAGTTCATTGAACAAATACAACTCATACATCAGACTATTCATACTCAATTGAAGAAAATTCAAGCCAAGTATAAAGCCAAACATGACAAACATCGTGTTGATCACCAATTTATTGTAGGTGATATGGTATGGCTTCACATCAGTAAGGAAAGACTAACAGGTGAAGGTAAAAAGTTGAAACCAATCCGGTATGGTCTTTTTTAGATTATGAAAAAAATTGGTACAAATGCTTTCCAATTAGATTTACCATCTTACATGCAGATTTATTCAATTGTAAATGTGGAAAATTTGAAATTGTATGAGCTTCCAATGATTATTGATCATGATGAATGTGTAACCATTCCTTATATTGATGATTTTACTCCTGAATATCTAACAAAATTACAAGAAGATACTATTCTTGACAGGAATGTGTGGATTTCACGAAGAGGTGATATTGAATATCTTCATGTTGGTCTAAAAAGGATGCACCCAAATAAGGCCAAATGGATGGAAGCTGGAAGGGTGAGGGAGAAATACCCTCACCTCATTACCAATTAATTTCAACTTTCAGAGGTCCAAAAGTTCCTAGTGGGCAAGAGTGATCTAGGTGGATCCATGTACCATTCCATTTTGAAATTCTTCAATTTCTAGTTGAACCACTTACACATCAAATAATTCATCGAGAGCTTTCTAACGCTTCTTCTAGAACACAAAACAGAGTCTGGATGCTTGAGATATAGCTTGTTGAAGTATTCTTGCGATAGGTGAATAATGAGTGTTGACAAGTGATGTGGCATTGTTCAAATACGCCAAGTGGTCCAATAACCATTTGACATGTGGCAATATAAATTTTTAAAAAAACAAATTGGTTTGGTGTTTGTTTTTAGCCTCCGGTCTTTGACAGGCGATCATATGAGGATTTGTGGGACCCGTTATTTGCTCGTTGGAAGCCCTAAGCAAGGGTTGACACACTCTTGCGGAGGGGTGCCTTAGCCTCCTATTCTTCATGTATTATTGTATGAAACATTGTATTTAAGTTACAAATCCTGTTGAAACCCCACCAATGTGGGATATATATTTAAATCTTTGTAATAAGAATTCTCAAATCAACACGTGACATAGCCACATACCACCAAGTTAAACTGCCACGCAATCTACCTCCACTGTGTAAAGACCATAGAAGCTCCAACAGTGGCCTAAGTTAGGTGTTTTGCTAAGACTTTCACCTAAGTCTCCTTCAAAAGAGACGTCAGTGTTTCTTAAGGAGGCCGACACCCTTTTAAAAGCATATAAACAGTTTTCAAACTCCCAATGTGGGATTAAAGGATAGCTAAGTGCCCAAAAAGGAGGCTAGCTCCTTAAACCCAGCACCTCCCATGCAAAAGGAATAGCCTTGACCGCTTATGCTATAGGGTTTGAAGTGTTATATAAGGAACAAAATTTCATTTGAAGGGTATTACTCAGCTGACTGTGTAAAAGATTTAATAAGGTTAGAGAATTAATTAAGCCTTGGGCCATTAATATCAGGTCTGAGAGATGTTTTTATAGGAAAGTAGAGACTAGATAAGGTGAATTGAAGACTTTTATTGATTTTGGAATCCATTTATTGCACAAAATTAATGGAAATGGTCCTCACTTTGAATGGACCCAGAGACGTAGGCTATTGAAGCCGAACTCCGTTATCAATTTGCTGGTGAATTCTTCTAAGTTTCTCTGCTATTTATTTTAATTCTGATCTTCATTTCAATTTTGGTTTTAATTTCTTTATACAAAATTAAACAAAAAAGTTGAGAAAATAGTAGATCTTTTAAATGCGACAAGTGTTATTCAATTTTGTGACACTTGCATTTTCAGTTTTCAAATCACCAATTGGTTTTGTTGCACCTAAGTTCACATTTTATGATGGAAAGGGTGATCCTAAGTAGCATCTCTAATCTTTCTATGTGGCATGCCTTGATTATGCCTCCTATGATAAAATTTTGACCAAATCATTTCCAAGAAGCCTTAAGGACTATGCCCTAGAATGGTTCTATGATTTAAAAATAAAATCAATAAAAGCATTCAAACCTATTGCATATAAATTTTTGGCACACTTATATATCAACAATATCAAAAAGATTTCTTATACCCAAATTTTAAATATCAAATAAGTAACCCATAAATCTATCAATGAATATGTCTTGAGGTACAAGATAATGTTGGCTAAAATGACCAATCCAATCATAGATAAAGAGCTTCAAGACATCTTCAAACAAAGTTTGATTTCCCTATTGACCTGGTGATCAGAGCCCCTATCTATATGGGTCTAGTCTAATATTCACTATGAGTAGAATCTAAATGGAGGAGGGGGGCCACCTACCAAGAGTTTTGAGTCCCTATATATCAATATGGGGAGAGTGTACCCACTGATGTAGATATAGATATAGATATAGATATCTCAAGTTTATTTAAGAAGATTGAACATCTATACCCATATAGAGTCTATTATTTTCAAAAAGTTCAAATCTTTTGATGACTTATGCCAAATTATTTGTGATCATGAAATGAAACTTATTTCATTTAACAAATTTAAGTATATAATAAAACACACCACCTACATCCAATACCAAGTTTACTATCAAACCAAGTTACATGGTGAAACCTAAAAAGCCTAAAAATAAAATAGCTACTATGGTTAATGAAGTGTCACAAAAACCTAATCAACTTGTCTTATCTAATACACCAAGGAGATAATTTTCATGCTTACCTAAGTCTCTAGATTTGTTACTTTTGAATCTTGTGAAGTGTTACCTTTATCTCTCCCTCCTCCCATAGAGGTTGATATGAGTCAACCTCTACCTAAAGGATATGCTAAAAATGCCTATTTTAACTATCACCAAGGCCCTAAGCATTCTATGAATATATGTTTTTCCTTGAAGCATAAGATCTAATACCTCATCGATGACCACAAAATCCATTTGATGGTCTTCCAAAGGAATCAAGTCCATAACCTAGTGATCACTAGAATCAAAAGATATTTAATAATTCCTTGTAATACCATTCTAATAAGGATCCAAAAGTGTAAATGGCATATAATGCACATCCTCCTCCATCACATTATGGCCACCCATTATATGGGATTATTGGTATTTATACATAACATACACCTCCCATGGTTCAAAGAATTTATATTAATGTCAATGGTAGTGAGATTGTAGATGATGACTCAAATCTTAATTACTTAATCATTTGAGCATAACTTGATCACTAGTCTATACAAAGTGTTATGATTGATAATGGTGCTAGTGATAATGTCTTCACCATGACATTACTTATGAATTTGGGTTATACACATGATTATTTACACCCTTTGATAAAATTAGTTAGAGCATTTGATGGGCCATCACAACATGTTCCTAACAAGACTGACTTAAATTTACAGGTGGTGCTAGCACATGTAGTTACTACATTTTTAGCTATACCTTTGATATGTTGTTGGGACAACCTTGGATACATACACTCCACACATTACCTTCTATAGTGCATGGGTGTGTTGAATACATTCATGCCAATAGGATGATTATAATTTATGAAATTCTATATGAACATCCATGTGAACAAGATAAGTTATACCCAGGTAATCAATTATAAAACCTACTAAGGTTATTTCTCCATGAAAGGATGAGAAATAAACAATCCCTTTCCTAGGAAACTAGTACTTGAGAGACCATTACATTAGAGATACATAGTGGATTCCAAAAAGTCTTAATTTACTACTACACAACATTGTTAGAGTTCACTAAGATCTCTGAATAGTGAGCATGCAGTAATGTTGAATTCCTATAGAGGTAGAATGAAAGCTCCAAAAATAAGAAAATTTTACAAAGGAAATGTTTGCATTAACCAACTTAAAAGAATAAGAAATTACATATAGGGTAAAATTAGGTCACCAAAAAGGTAAAACCCTTATTTACAATTAGAACCCACTTAAAGGTAAATAACCCCTAATGACTTAATTAAATAACCTAAGTAAGTTTAAAATGCATGTAGGTAAAACCACTACGTGGGAAAATGCCTACACTAATACCCCCTGAAGCATAGCTTAGGTGGGTAGAAGAATTGGGTCCCAACAACGAGGCCTGATGTGGTACCCAAACACAATGTAACTCCCATAAACTAGGGTAAAGAAGAAAACCCATAGGAACAAAACTCCTCCCCAAAAGAGAGAAAAGAAGAGAAGAGATCTAAAAAGCCCCACTAAGTTTTATAATTGATTGTAGCCACCTAGTGTCCCCTAGAGGAATGCTTGGAAGTGACTATGAATCAAAATTAGATGTATTGAATAGTGGTTCACCTTGAAATAGTGATTTTGTCTACCAAGTGCCTAATGGATCTTCAACCAAGGTGTAAATCCTATGAAAGGAATGATTCTCATATTGTGAGGTAAATGGGCCAACTGCTCTACACCAAGATGTTGCACTAGAATTAAAGGCAACAAAGCTTTATGGAATCCTCTGTAACTATGGAATAGATTTCCCAATGTCTGATGTATCTTGGATCAATAGACCATTTCCCTATGATTTTAGAATTAGACCAGAGGTAGGTGGATTAGGAACTAAATCTTGAATATCTAAAAGGTGACAAGGAGATGGTGGATGTGTGTCCACTTCACTGTTGTAGTCATATATAAAAGAAGAGTTATCAATATTAGAAAAATGCTCAGGCTTAGAATTATCAACAAGCACAAGTGAGTTTGAAGAGGAATCTAAAGGAGAATCATAAGTAGATTGTGAGAAGATATATAGTTGAGTCTAATGACCAACCATTCCCACAACCAAAATAGTATCATTATGCAAATCCCTAATGTACACTAAATCTAAAGTGAATCCAACTCATATGCTCATACCAAGGTGAGTGATTTGGTAGACTAATAAGATATTAGTTAAGACTGAGGGCACATGTAGAACATTATTAAATGTTCCACCACTCACTTCAATAGACCCTCTCCTGAGAACCTTTTTAGAAGTGTTGTCACCCAATTGTATAGAGGACATGTCACATGGTTTCAAGGAACTAAACTCAATATGTGAAGAGGCCATGTGATGTGAAGCACCAAAGTCAATGACCCATATAGGAGGAGTTGGAGGCACAAATGCAACTAAGGATTTACCCTTTTGTTTCTCCTTTATTTATCTTTTACCTTTTCTTTTCCAGATTCATTTTCCATTGTAGATTCATGGGTTGATGAAGATGGTTTGTCAAAATCTGGAACACCTATGTTGTTATGAATAAGAAGGCCAGTAAGGTGGTCAATTTGTTTCTTCAAATATTTACTCTCATCATGCTTACCTGAGTAATTCCCACATTTGATCCCATCTTTCTTAGGCTTATGATTGGAAGAAGAGGTCACATTGTTTGATTTGGAGGTGGAAGGATTTTCACCCTTCTCATCATTTTTCTTGCTTTGCTTTCTCTCTCTACTATTAGAAGCCTTATCTTTCTTAACAAGCAGTGCATGAGATTTAGATGACTTCATTATGTCTATCTATATCAAATTATCTTGCTCTTGAATTAGGTCGGTAACAAAGGTATCTAAAGAAGGCATCTTCCATATGGTGTCAAGAGTACTCTTAGTGGTATGGAAAGTGGACACAAATATAGAATATTCAAAACCTAGTCTAGAGAGTATTGATAGAAAAAGTTATTCATCTTTCTTGTCAATTCCACATGATTTCAACTACAATCTCAAAAGTTTGAACTAGGTGAATAAGTCCTGAAGAGTGTTAAAGTCATCTGGGCTCATTCTACTGAGCTCATTTTCTAGCTCATGTCCTCTCATCATATCCTACACCCCAAAGAGCTTGGTGAGTTGGACCCACATCTCAGTTGGTGTTTTGGTAGATTCAATATGAAAGAGTAGATTTGTAGAGATGAAAAGACATATTATTCCATGGACTTTGTTATAATAGTTAAACCATTTGATTTTCACTCTAGCATCAGTAGGTTTAGTCTTAGTGCCCATTATAATTTGATGGTAACCCTTGGATTGCAAGATGATTTCCATTCTAGGTTTCCATTAATGATAATTAAATGGTGTAAGTGGAATAATAGAGAGTGAATCCATAGTGAATAAATAAATATTATTGTAGTAAGTAAAGAAGAATGCTAAAAATGAAAGAATGCATAGCACAACATATTACCCCCTTAGAATTATCAGCAGTGACCCCCTATATGTTTCAAATATAAGCACATTTGTATAGACATTAGATTCAACCAAAAATACATATTTAGTAGTAGGTGTGTAAGTATAAAGAACTAGAGGGATGTCAGATTCAATCAATAATGTGTCCAAGACAGAGTACAAAAGGGATGAACTGAGATTTAAGCCATTACACCATGAAGAAAATGGATGTTAAAAAAGGCCAAAAAATACCCCAATGTGTAGAGCTTAAAAACTATGCACTTTCAAAAAAAACACCCAAAATGGAGCTAAGGATTGAAAGTTATGGCACTTACAAGTTATTACTTCTACACATTCTCGGACCCTTTCCAAAAATGGAAATTGTTTTCTTTACTTGTGTTTTTAATCCAAAAATAGAAAAAACTTCAATCTATTTCCTCATTACCTTTCACCTGAATTTGATGCCCTCCTAAACGTCATGCGAGGTTCTAGAGCTTACTTGCTTAGAATTTTGAAGGATCATTACTTGCTTGGATTTTCCACATTGCTTTACTTACTCGGGGTTTTGACATTGCTTTATTTACTCAGGATTTTAACTGAGCATTAATTACTCAAGGTTCTGAACAAATGCTACTCAAGTTTTTAACTGAGCATTACTTACTCAAGAACTAAGAGAAGTAAGTCTCCTTTAAAACACTGAACAAGTCTAGCACTCATGCTTTCAAGCAACTGCTACTTTGGGATTTCAAACAACTACAACTTGAGAACTCAAAGAAGTAAAACTCCTTTGAAAACCTAAATCTCCAAGCAAGTCGTCATATTTTAGAACTTTGATTACTAACTGTCGATTACTTCTAAATTTCTAGGGTTATTAATTTTAATTACTTAAGTCACCAGATTTGTGGGTTTTGTAGGCTCTTCTACTCATCTATACAAACATCTATCAGTAAGAAGAAAACTTGATTTCTAGAAAATCCATGAACTTTCTCAAAAATATAAGAAAGACCCATCTGAGATCTCAAAAAACCCATAAGGAATATGCAACTAGATTTTTGATCTTAGGTCATTTGAATTGAGTTTTTAGGTAGAGAAGAATCATGCCTCTAAGGTCAAAAAATCAGCCATGAAAGAACAAAACTAGCTATGGTGAATGCAGAAGGATCGTACCAAAGGAGAAAAATACATGAGGCTATAAAGAGTATGTAGTAATGTTGAATTCATGTATAAGTATAATGAGAGATCCAAAAATAAAAAAATTACACAAAGTAAATATTTACATTAACCAACTTAAAAGAAGAAGAAAGTACATATAATGTGAAATTAGGTCACCAAAAAGGTAAAAACCTAATTCATAATTAGAACCCACTTAAAGGCAAATGACCCCTGATGACTTAATTAACTAACCTAAGTAAGCTGAAAAGATGTGTAAGTAAAACCACTAAGTGGGAAAGTGCCTACACTAACAAACATATTCAATTACCTAGAGCAACCAAATATGTTCATATTTTTGTTATTCCAAAGAAACCATAGATTACTTAATGATGGGTCTACGAACCCCCATTCCTTCTATTATTTCTTTGCAACCACAAAGTCCTATTATACATATGTAGAGCATCATATATCTTATATTGCTAGATATTACACCTATACATGATCCTTAGTATTACCACTAGTTTATTGCACTAGGTTTTGAGTGGGGAGGTGCCTATAAGCATCCCTTGGATGAGATCATAATATAGTCTTTCCTTTTCAAATTTTTAGAAAATACCCAAAAATTTAAAAAAATCAAATAATTGTTCAACATTTCCATGTTTTATTGTGTCCTTGGCATCTATGTTTTTGGTTCCATGTTGGTAGATATCATATCATTTTTTTATATATACACATAAATATTTCACGCATATTTTGAGTGTGATACAGGCATACATAGCCACATGATATATGCACATGCAGATGTTGGACCTTCCCTCTACTCATGTAATCAATATGTTGGGGGTATCTATTTCTTTGATCATGATAAACCCAAGTTATATTATTCTATGATCTCTTTCCATTATCATGTTTGAGCTTATGTACTTACACATGCCTTTATCCATGATTATATCTTTTGCAATGTACTTGATATGCTATGTACTTAATAGTTTTTGCTAACACATATAACTAGGGACTAGTATGATATGTTGATATTTTTACTTAACATTTTTTACTAACACATATAACCAAGTACTAGTATGATATGCTATTGTTAGCTGCTTATGACTTTATGATTTACTTTTTATGCTTCCTTGAGCATCTTACCTTGCTTTCTCTTGTATTTTTTGTTTGATCATTTGAATAACTCTATTATTTGTGGCCCTCATGCCCTTGTTTGCTTATTATGACATTTTAACATGTCATACTTTGTTGTATGTGGACATTTGAATATTTCATTCTATGCTTTGTGGACATTTGATTAAGACATGTCCCTTTGATTATGCAGCAGTATTCCCCTTGTATGAGGTATCCTTGGACCATTTCCTTTTGATTTACTTTTGCATGTTATTTTTTATGTGCTTAATTTATTGTTTATCTTATATTTTTACTCTTTATATGTTACCATGATATATATCATGCTTATTAGGAATTGATTTGATCACATACCGTGTGCTTCAATGTCATATCTACCTAGACATGTTACCCCTATATGTTATATGATTCATTCATAGCTTATGTAGTTATCTTATCCTTTTGAGATAAAGTGACTACAATATTCTAATTCCCTGACCTCAATATGGGGGAAATATTAATGGGGTAATGTCATAGAGTCATGACATCCTCATTTTTCATAGTTTCAGATAATAGTCGAGGCATGTTATGGAAACATGTTCTCCACACTCATACCAATTCTCAAATTTTTTATATTAAGTGGGGGCATGTCATGGTAACATGTTCTCCACACTTTAATTTTTTTTAAATTGGACAAACTTCATAGTTATGTGATTCAGATACACATTTTTGGTAGCACTCTATACATTGGTACCATTATTATACCCAAGTTTCATCTTGAGACATATATGAGGTGCATATCCCATGAAAATGGCACCTTAAATTATAAAATCATATTAGTTTCTAGATTTAAAATGCTACTATGGACTATTATCATACCCAGGATAAACTTTTATAGACTTTTATTGAGCCATTCTACTATAGTAGTTGTTGCACCTTTGAAAGGTTGAGGTGATTAATCACTCAATCTTACCAAGTTTATAATTTAAACTTGATTAAATCATATAAATTCACTATATTTATAGGATGGAGTTATTAAATCATCCATCCTCACCATATATATAGTATGATTTGATTGGATCACTTACACTTACCAGTTTATAAGCATGATTAGGTTGCACAATTGTAATAAACTCAATGGTCGTGTGGAAACTCACCTTTTGCCAAGGTTGAGGGCATGTTATCATCCAATATCTATATATATGTATGCACTTTCAGGTTTCAAAATTATCCTAATATTAGCTACAATGATTCATATTAAATCATCTCTTCAAATCAAATTTCCAAAAGGCAAGAAGGTTACACCGACACACAGGTTTACTCCTAACCTTGCTCTCTTTACTTTCAAACATTTCAAATGTTTTCAATTTTAGATTATATGCATTTATTATACATTGCAACATGATATTTTTTATAATTTAGTCATTATGAAATCACTCAATTTGGGTTCATGCAAAGGCAAGGTGTGTTATACACACCCAAGTACATATTTCTATTAAACTAGAAAAATCAATTACTAGATTAAAGGGGGGCAAATGAGATGCTAAATCTAAATTATATATCACCTCAGTCTTTTACACTTATAAAATACCTATCATAGTTTTACCCTTCATCTCTAATATCTTCCCACTATCTAAAGGCTTACATTCACTATCTCTTTATGATAACTTGCTTACTCTTAGTCCGACCATATGTTATTTTAATGACTAGGCTTTCTATGTTGTGAAAAATACACTAAACCTGATCATTATCCTTCTCTACTATTTTTATATATGTACTTATTTTCTAACTTCCTACACACTTTTATCTTATTTAGATGCCTACATCAATGCAGGTGTCCCTTTTCCAACTAAGCATACAATGCCTAAAATTCATCTAATTTTCAAATGTAATGTGTCCTTATGGTTGGCCCAAGTGTTTTAGTGTGAGATATTTTCCCAAAGGATTGGTATATATAAAATATCAATCCTCATTAATTCTTCACCTAGAAAATCCATACCTCTTACATACAGAATAATAAAGAGACTATCAATTGAGCATTCAAGTGAGCAAGGTCCTATTCATTCCTATTTCTATATCAGTCATAGGAGCAGTCTATCTATACATTTTAAATACTGAAGGAGCAGCCCATGAGCCATATTTGACAAGTTACAAGCTATGTCATCATATCTACTTGTTTATCATATATTTCACCCTTGTGCACACACAATATAATACATAGGGTAGAACCGCATAAGTTTGAGGCCCTCTTTGAAGTATTGGCTATGTAGGCAACACCCATTGATAGAGGGGTCCTTGGGACATATCAACACCATGAGCCCACTAATCTATTTTCCCATAGTAACTCTAAGTGTGAAAAAAAATAGGGTTTGATCATTTGAAAAATACTAAAATACTTTGTGCATAATATGTATACATCAAAAAGAAGGTGATAAAAAACCCAAAATGCTCCAGTTGGTTACATCCATATCTAGTAAATATTTTATATAGGACACCTGAATATGGATCAAACACCTAAATCAACACAACCATCCAAATCTATCATAAGAATCTAAGGCTAAAAAATGTGAGATTCCAAGATCTATCAACTATTCCAAGATCCTGATCTAGTCCACTTTCAACATGTTTCACCTTAGATCTGCATGCACTTAGTAAAACCAACTAAGTACTCTCATTTCTAATCTATCACAATTTTAATCAATAGTTATTTTCTCAATTTTTGGCATATCTCAGTATTTAAATTCAATATATAATTTTATCTAAGTTTGAAAAATAATTGGCTTGTTATAGATCTGTTTATCACCCTTGTGTTTAATTATTTCTATTTTCTTAACCCTAAATACCCATATCATCAATTTAGGGATAAAAAATATTGTTTGCCTTTATGTAACACTTTGACTTCATTTGTTTTATATTCAAAATGATGCACAAAATAAACTTGAGTGTTAATTAAATGTTGTTTTTTATTAACTAGAATTGATTGGGTATTATCTTGAAAAAATTTAATGTCCCCATCCATACGATTAGAAATGGTAATAAGACCTAATTCCTTTTCTAATGCTAAGGCCTCATAACAAAGAGTTATAAATTATTCATAATTATTATAAAGTAGTCTCTCTTTTAAAGGATCAATAAGACCTCATCAAAAGATGTGTTGTACTTCTAGATTTGTGGGTTGGTAAATTAATTGATGTATAATAGTTTTAAATCTTAAGATACAGTCACGAACTTGGTCATTTTGACCCTAGTACAATGAGGGTATCTTTTCATAAGTAAACCTAAGTCCCATATTGTGAATATATTGGATTAAAAATGATTATTCTAGCTCAACATAAGTAGATAAGGACCCACTAGGAAAGGAATAAAACAAACAAAGTGCACACCCTATTAAGGTTTTAAGGAATAACTATAACAATAAATGATTACCATTATACCCACTCATGGACTCACCAAAATATTTAAGGTGTAATTAAGGGTCACCACTTCCATAAAATATGGAAAATGTGGGAATTTGGAAGTTAGGAGGTAAAGTTGAATATAGTTATGCACAATAGGGTAACCAATACTGGTATTAGAATCAACGCGAGTGTGGTATGTTTTACTCTCTGAGGATAAATGGTATATTTAATCTTACAAATCCCTTATGACATGCATTATGTAAATGAACTCTTAGGGTGGGATATTTATATTTTTAAGAGGATCATTTAGAGGTTGAATTACATTGTTAATTTTAGCCTTAGGTACATTATTGTGAATGGGAGAAGTATGCAGGGCAATAAACTCTTCCATAGATATGGTTGGGTTTTCTTTGGTTTTTAATGCAGAGTTAGTGTGATAATAAAATATAAGAGGTGTAACATGGGAAGTACTAGTATATTCTTGGTCACATGTTGGATTTTGTAACAATCATGTCTAAATGTATACATTTTCTCATCACTAAAAAAAAGAAGTGGAAAAGTCTATAAAGTATGGTTAGGAGGGAGAATATCATCATCACTATAGACATATTCACCATCATACCAATATTAATAATATCCACTATAGTGGTGAGATTTTTCATTACAAATAGGAGAGGGAGGATAAATTCTCTTAGTTCCTGATATAGGTGACAAAATTATAATAAGAGGGTTAGGACATGTAGGGTTATTATCTATGGTATGCAATGAAGAAAAAATATCATTACAAATAAGGAAGTATTGACCCTTATGATAAGGGGGTAAAGGAATTTGTTCATGATGAACATCATCCTTTGGAAGACATAGGTTATTGGGAGTCATTTTATAATAATAGAGGCAATGAAGGGCTTAAAAAAACATAAGAGTTAAGTTAGGTTGGCTAGGATAAAGTTCTTCTACCTTAAGTGTAGGGGACAACCTAAGAGATAGTAAATAATTAGGAATTAGAGGTTCCTTGGGCTCTAAAATGGTTTTTAGAAAAGGAGGTGAGGAATAAGTATGAGTAGGATATAAGACCATATCCATAGTAGATAGTGGAGTGGGAAATATAGGGTAAAGTATGGGTGCAACCAAATAAGGTTCTATAGGAGAATCCAAGGAGGAATATATAGGTGAAGAGGAATCACTAGATATAACTAAAGAGGGTTTTATAGGAGAGACAAAGGAGGAATATATAGATAAAATCAAAGAAGAGTCCATAGAGGGATCAAGATATGCACCCAAAGAGGAGTATAAAGGAGAATCCCAAGAGGATTATAAAGGAGAATCCCAAGAGGAGTCTATAGGTGTGAGAAAAAAAACATTAAAAGAGAGATCCAAAAGTGTGTTTAAAGGGTGTGTTAAAGAGGGATCTAGAGATGAAGTAAAAGGTGCATCTTGATTATATTATATAAAGTGACAATCAGATTCTTTGGATTTGAATAGTTTATATGTATTTGTAATAACAAGATCAAAATCACCCATATAATCATTTTTCATTAGTTTTTAGTTATTTCTAGTTGTTCATTCAACTCGATCATAAGAAAATGGGATGCAAGCATATTTACTATCCATAATGAATTTGAATACAATAAAAGTGCTTTAAAAGTAACAAGCAATATAATATATACAAATGAACTAGTGATTAATCACACAATACAAGCAAAAAATGAAGGTATGATAGGTGATCTAGAAAATGGTTTTGAATGATTTTTAAGCTCTCATATATACTGACTCGTCTATTGAATAGTGTTAGCCCAAAGTTTTAAATCACTAAATATGGAGGTAAAACAATACCCATAACTTACTAAATCTAGTTTCAAGAGTAAGTTGAGAGTAACTTCCTAGGGTTAACTGCTTACTGGTTAAGATTGAGATTTGATGGGTTCCTAAAAGATAAAGAGCATCATTAATTGATAAAATATTTAAAATATTATGTGTATACATATGCCTCACTCAAAGCTCATCACGTGTCATGTAAGTGTAACATGTGATGGTGCTTTAAGAATAGAACATGATGACACATAATGTTGATGCTAATTAAAATGTAGTAAGGAGTAAATAAGATAAATGAAAGTATATAGTTTAAAAACACATACCTTTACTTACCTTAGTGTTGTAGATAAATAAGGAGATTGCAAGAGATGTGAAGGCATCCAAGGTGAGGAACATTAGGCAAACTTATAGAGATTAGTGCAAAAAAGAGAAAAAAACCAAAAAAAATTAAATAGGCATATAGTAGTGGAAATAATTCTCTATGACATCATGATTCTAGAACTTCTTACAATTTAAAAAATGAGTTAGTAAAAACAAAGATATTATCAAAAAAAGGAATATGATGGTAAATATTTGAAAGGTAAATAATTGTGAATAATAACTTTAAATAGGGTGAAAAGAAAGTCATGTGATATTGTTTAATTATTCTAAGATAAAAATAGAGCTATAAGAGACCTAGGGAAAGCTGAAAGAGCCAAGATGGTGAGGAGATGATAGTTAAAATGAGGAGGATGCCTAGTGGTTGCAATGGGTGCAACATAGGTAGGCAACTAAGAATTTCAAATTTGTTTTGAGTATTTGAATTGAAATTTTATGTATTTATAGAAATTTGTAAATTAGACCAATTCAAGAAAATAGAATGAACCTAAGGAAGTTGCTAAGGGAACTAGAGGTCAAACAGGGAACTAGGGTTGAAAGGGATCAGACAAATAAGTATTGAAGGAATTTATTATAAGAGGTCAAAAGGTTGATAGTTTGAAAGAATTAGGTCACCCTAATTGACCTAGTAGGTTGAAAATTAGTTTTAACATGGTCAACTTAGTAGGTAGGGGTTGACTTAGTTAATTAAAGAAGATGGATGACTTAGTACCCCTTGGCTGACTTAGTTGATTAAGACAAAGTGTCAACTTAGTACTAAGGGGCAAAAATGAAAGGGTCAAACTAGTTTGTTAAGTCCAAATGGTCGACCTATTACTATTAGGTCAACTTAGTTTGTTACTAAGTGGTTGGTATAGTACTAAGATGTAATAAATTAGTCAAAATAGTACTTTTAAAGCCCAGGGTACCTGACTGAGTATTAAAATTTCCAATTAGGCCAAAAATATGTCAAATTGGTAAGAAATGAATAGACTATGGTAAATTAGGTTTGTTTTTGTTAAAATTTAAAAGAATGTATTTTGATAAGTAACATGGAAGTCTAATACATCTTTTATTGTTTGATGGTTTCAAGGGTACCAAAGATTTTGGTGGTTGGTGGATGTGTCTTGTCTACCAAATATATTGAAGTGCATGATGGAGGTAGACTAAGCTAGATTGGTTGCACTATGCTTAAGAGGCATCATGGAGATGCAATGAGTTCCACTGAGTGTTGACTTAGTGATCATGTTCCTAGGAGCTTGGGAGCACTTGACCAATACTTTCAGGTGGGTGGTGAATGGGGATACCATAGAGGTTGGTATCACATTAGAGGATGTCTATGCATTACTTGGAATTCTTATAGGAGGCATATCAATGATCATGAGGATACCAGATGATCAAGAGAAGAGATGAGCATTAGCCCATTGGATGACTTGATTGAATAGGATTTACTCAGGTCTAAGGGTGAGTCTATTTGATGTCTATATAACTTAGATTATATATATTTAGAAGGTTGTGATAGGACTTGTGATAGCACGAGTGTTGTGTCATAATTCATATGGCAAGGTACCACTATATGCAATAGCCTTATGTCAATCAATATTAGAGTAGGGTCACTCTATAACTTGGGTTCTACCATCTGGGTTCAGCTCATGCATGATACGTATGGGATGTTGTCTAGAGGGTACAATACCATGGGACCAATGGTATTACTGAGTGTCTGAATATATGAGAATTTCTCACTGTACTGACCAACTAAGTTACCCCATGTGGTTGATGATCAACTACCTCGAGTGTTAAGATAGAGATAGGATCAGGTGGCATGGGTCATGCCCCACATGATAGTGCTATATATGATCACATGAGGAGAGATTATGTGGCAACCTTATGCACATATTATTATAGTTTGGACAAGTTGGAAAATAGTGGTGTCAAAGTTAGCATGAGCATGATTCACGGGCCACTACACTTGGTGGGTAGAGCCACATTTAGTAGCATGCTTTTTAGGATAGTTTGGACTCCCTCACCTAGCATCTCCTATAGTGGTGCCCACATTTTGGGTTTGTCATGTGAGAGATCTAAGGCGGAGAGGAGGAAGAGGACCACTAGTCACAAGACTAGAGATCAAATCGTGGCATGATAGATCATGGATAGGTCAAGCATAATGGCTAACAACTAGAGAGGTCATGGACATGGATGCATAAATGATGTAGGTACCATATCTAGCACCATATTAGGAGGAGCTAAAACCAACTTGATCATACCATTGATGTAGATACTGGCAATAAGAGAAAGCATAAAGGGTGGTCATCTAGGACAACCCATCAATTAGCCTAGGGCAAAGTTAGTCTATAGAGGTACCACTGAGTTGAGCCTTGAGATGGGCATGGGTGGTAACCCCAGGGTTTGCATTAATTTTGAATCATCCCATGGACAAGGTACTTAAAGGAGGACCTAATGGAGAGATCATGTTTGATAATTGAGCAGATGGGGAGATGGTGATTGGTGACACCAAGATAGGTAGTAAATGGTAATAATTTGTTTGATTTTTGAAACTAGAATACTAGTTGTATAAGATTTGATTGATAGATTATAGGTAGATAGATTTTGAGATGTATATGTCATCTAACATCTATCTGGTTTAAATTTTGTAGATCTTATAGATGAGGACAAGACTAGATGGGGATCCCTAGTGAGGGGAGAACTTCATGATATTTTGGATGGGGTGTTGATGCCATACGACCCTACCACATTGAATGATCCCATGATACCATCTACCCCAGCTTAGGGAGTTGGTTTAGACTAGAAGGGGAGGTCAAAAGGTGATTAAAAACATGTAGAGATGGGATACAACCACCAACATGGGTGGGAGTAGGAGAGGAATATGCATGGTAGGCATTGGATTAAGAGAGAGTTATGCATTTAGATACCACTGTTCATTTAGGATAGGTACAGGCCTAGGTGGCCAACCTACAAGGACAAGTATCAAGCTTCAGAACTTGGACATCCTCTTTACAACATACTATTTAGAGGGGATTGTCTGAGGCATTTATGGGCAACATGGCTAGGCCATGAGATAGACATGATAAAACCCAGCCTTAAAATTGGAGTGATGTATTTTTGTATTTTATATCAAAAACACATGATATATATATATATATATATATATATATATATATATATATATATATATATATCATGTGTTTTTGATATAAAATACAAAAATACATCACTCCAATTCTAAGGCTGGGTTTTATCATGTCTATATATATATATATATATTATTATATATATATCATGTGTTTTTGATATAAAATACAAAAATACATCACTCCAATTCTAAGGCTGGGTTTTATCATATATATATATATATATATATATATATATATATCTTATTGTGATAGTTGGATGTTGATCTTGTGTGTTTGTATTATGGTTGTGGTTGTGGATGCATGGATATATTTCTTTCTAGCACATGTATTTTGCTTTTGTTGTATATGCTTAGAGGAAATATGTGTTGTGTTATCTTTTCTAGCATTATGTAGTACACATGCATGGTTAAAAATAAATATGTGAAAAGGACTTGTTAAAGTATAATTAATCAAAAATAAATGTATTACACATTATTTCATGTTGGGAAATGTGTAATAGAAAAAAATTGTGAAGTATAAGAAACCAAAGAGTGGTAAATAAAAGGGTAAAAATTTGTTTTTAAACCATGAGAAAGAGTGGTATATAAAAGGGTAAAAATTTGTTTTTAAACCATGAGAAAGAGTGGCACCAAATTAAAACAAGTAAAATCACACTAAATCATGTTGGAAAGAATGATAATAATGTAATAAAATGGAAAGCATGTAAAAATAAAAATAGTATAAAAACAAATCAATTAATTCAATAAATCATACTAAATCACATTAGGAAGTATAAAAGAGAAAAAGAATTGGCAAAAATGGTCTTAATTTAATCACACTATTTCAAGTTGGGAAGTATGAAAAACATAAGAAAAATGGTTGGATTCTTACTTACAATCAAAAAATAAGAAGATAGAAGTGAAAGATTAATTGATTAAGCATGAAACATACTAAATCAAGATGGGAATCATGCCAATGATGTGTAACTCATAATCAATCACATCTTATCTCATATTTGACAGATGTAATTTTGTTGTAACATTGATATTAAAAAAATTTGTTAGGAAGACAAGGTCCTATCCATAGTCTTACACTTCAACTCATAAAGATAACACCAATGAGGTGGAAATAATGTGAAAATATGGTAAAATGGGATGTTTTGTATGGTAATGTGAAAAAGTTGGTAATTTGTGAGGAAAGCTAGGTCCTATCCATGGTCTTACAATGCAACTCACAAATGGAATCCCTAGGGGAGTGATCAGTGAACAAAACAATATTTCTCAAGGGGAAATATTAAGGTCATATGGAGTGAAAAATATAATGTAAAAATTATAACATAGGTGTCTTATGAGAAGACCTTAAGAGGGATGAGGCACACTAAGGACATGAGAAGACATAAAGTGACTAGTGACCATCATTATACAGAGGATATCTATTCATTGTATACACAAAGTTGTGTAGAAAAATAAGTATGCATCTAAGATCAACACAATGTAGGTAGTTTTAAATAAGAAAATTAAAATAGACCTACCTTCCCACAATGTGTTCCCTATTCCTCAGGACCCCTTACAGAGTCATCAACATACTACGAAGATTGGGTACTTGTCTGAGAAAGTAGGTAACACTAAAAGAGTTTTTTATTCTCCTTTTCTAATCTACTATCATACCATACCCCAATATACCTTGTCTCTAATGTGAGGATAAATACAGAGTTTGAGTTTCGATTAGAATAAGGATATGTGTTTAGAATCGTGTCTTTTAGTATGATTTGACTTTTGAGAATTTTGAATGTTGCCTTTGAGATCATTGCCTTTTGTTAAATGATTTGGCTTTTGAATGTTTTTATGGATTTTAATATTCCTCCTCCATATAGACTTGGAATGACCAATCATGATAGATAGAGTGATACACACGAATGAGCTTTAGGCTTTGGCTAAAGAAAGATAAGTATCAAAAGACAAGACTGACTAAAGCACTTAGGCTTAACAATAAATTAGCATGTTATCTCAAGTCTCAACTATGTATTGCTTAGTTTATGAAAGGGAATAAAGGGGACTAAAAGGAGATCCAGAGTGGACTGATAAAAGGATATTATAATGAGATGAATTGTTTTCTAATTGATCACATGGTGAAGAAGGAATGACTAAAGGGAGAAAGGTTTATATAACCAAGTCACAATAACTATTATCTATGTGTATAGAGATAAGAGAGCAAATAATCATGAAAAAGAACAAGGTAATCATAAGAAAAGAGAATACAATCAGGAAAAATAAATCCATAAGAGAACATAATGACATCATAAGCAATATAAAGTACAAAACCAAAGTCACCATGTAAGATAAGAATTTGACTCAATGTCAAATGATATAAAATAGATAAATGTAAAGTTAGAGCACACATCCAATCTAGATAAAAATGTAAGAACACCATACATGTGTTCATAAGTACTGATATATTTATCCACACACATTATCCATAACATCTGATAAGTCTCTATGAATTTGAATGTGAATTATAGCTAATGTCTCATTAATCTTTAGTGAAAGTTGAGAAAATACTTCAAGTCAAATCTCCTTGATAGAAAACATAGGAATGATTGAAGGATCATGATGATGAGGGATATCATACAAGGGATGCTTAGGAGAATGCATGGGAGAAGGGGTCACTAGTGGGGAAGATACCATGGGTGAGGGACTCATTGGTGGAGAAGGATCCATTGGTGAGGGAAGTTCCACAGGTGATGGACTCATGAATGGAGGAATAGTAGGTGGAGAAGGTACCACATGAAGAGATGTAACCATAAGAGGTGGAACCATAGGGAAAGAAGGGGGGGCTTCTTATGAGAATGACCTATGGAAGGAAGGTTAAAATGTCCAAAAAGAGTTAGGATATTATCCTTGATATGTTGTTGAAGGATACAGTAATGATCATTGTGATGTATGCCACATTGGTACCAGATAGAATTACCTCTCCATACTTAGGAAGATACTCAAGTAATACTTTTTGGGGAGACATAACCTTGTTTCAGGGTTAAGGAGTGGTGGGACACAAGGTGTCAATATATTGTCATAACTTTTGATAATGCATGAATGAATGGTTATATGTGCCATGGAAGTAACAGATTCACTTGTAACTAGTATTGGTAGGTGTACTTATAGGAGGAGGTGTAACAAAAGTTGAGGTAGCTTTTTATAGGGAATAATCTCTAGTCTAGTAACTAGAAACTTTATGAATGTCATAATAAGGCTGATCAGCCTAATTAGTGAGCAAATGATCCATCTATGGTAAAGGGAGCAAACTATCACCAAGAGAAGGTGGGTTTGGTGTAAAGATTAGAAAAGGCTCAACTGAGGGAGTGATAGGATAAAAAATAGGAAGAGACTCAGCTATAGAGGAAGTGAGAATGGAATTCAAACTAGGCTCTACTAAAAGAGGGGTAAGGTCCACAGAAGGTTGAAGGATAGTCACTCACATCTCAGGGATAAGTAAGCTAAAGGGGTCATGGTATCTAGAAAAGTGATAGGTACTAGTCATATCATGATCCATAAGCATACTCCTATGAGGTTCTTCAAAAATTGGAGGTGTCCACCCCATCTCTACCCTATGATAAAGAGGAAAAATACTAAAATTAGGAAAAGTATAGTATGGAATATGGTAAGATATAATAAAATACTAAAGTAAATAGGAATGATAATGAATAATATTAGCATCTTAGGCTTAAATGAGACCTCCTAAAAATAGCTCATCTAATGTATATCCATTGTCATAATCATGTGTATGAATATCAATGTCATAGGTAGGGATGACCTTGTCATCCAATGTGGTGTGATGAATGGAATGCCAAGTCATAGTTAATACAATGGGGATGTCATCATAAGGTGATTGATGAGAATAAGGTTATAAAGAAGTGAGAAGATGGGAGATGAGATGAGGTGAGAGATGCAAAGTTTTAATCTTGATATTTATCTCATCAAGCTCATCATCATTAAAATATAAGAGGTTAGGGGGTATATTCCCAATGAGTTTTGGGTGCCCATTGTAACCTCAGGTGGAATTGATAAGAAATGTAAATTGTTGACATTCATAGATTCATGGAATGGAATGCTTGATAAGGGTTTAAGGTTAGGAATCTTGAATACACCATGGTCTTGGAATTGTTCAAAATTATAAGGATTGGTGTCACCTTAAATCTTGTATCTGGCTCCATTGTGAGGAAATTTGACTCATTGGAAAGTGGAGGAGAGAACTACTCTCATGCAATGAGTCCATGGCCTACCAAAAAAATGTTTTAAGATAGGGGAAAGTTAAAGATCATCACCTTCACATGAATAGTGTAGGTGGAATGGTAATGGGGAGTGACACATAACCTAAAAGAGGCATTTTCTTTTGGTCATATCCTTGACATGTGTTTTGTGTGGATTTAAGATTTCATTTGAAATATATAAGGGTTTTGATAAAATCAAGATAGGTAACACAAGTTCCAAAACCTTCATCAATCAAGGCATGCTTGACTTAGATATCACCAATTTGGACACTGATGAATAGAGGATCATCCACATGAATCAAAATATCATCAAGGATCATAAAATCAATGGGGATTTTGAGGGAAAGAGAAGTGTCTATTGTCTCATCAACATGTATGGACATCTCTTTGCATTATTGTAAAATGCTATTTTTTGATCTGAATAAGGTAGTTTCATTTCTTGCTAGGAGAGGATGAGGGATATTCATTTCAAATAAAATCTACACAATATGGTTACAATGATGTGGAGAGGTCCTCATAAGTTTGAGAAATGGGATTTGATATGAGAGATTAGTGAGTTTTGTGATAGGATCCCATTCATCATAACCCATAAGAAAATTGTTGGAAAGAGGTGCATAGTGTTGAAGGAGGTCCTTATAAGAAAGAGCCAAAGTACATGTGAATTTATGTTAATAAGAGGTAGAAGGTTGAATTAGAGGATGAGTTTGTAGTTTATGTTGAGAATATGGATCAGTTGATGTAGGTGTGGTTTGAGAATTGGTAGAAGAAGTGTTGATAGAAACTTGAGTATCATTGGTGATAAGTAAATAAGATGGAGGGATGGTATAAATAGTATGAGAAGTTTTATCCAAGGGAGGGGTTGGAATTGGTTCATCAAAAGATATAATGTCATCTTTCCCCAAATTGTTTAAGTGAGTTTGATAAGAATATTGGATAACATGAAATATGCAAGACAATGGAGGTGTGTAGATGGGTTGAGGATCAATTAAAATAACCACTCTTCATATACTAGTCATACTGACCACATTCTCTTTAGTATTTGGGTCAATAATACTATCAATTTTATTGGTAGAAGGGGTGGGCTTATCTTGGTTATCTTGGTGATTTGGAAGAGGATCTTTATAGATGGCCAAATGAACATTAGCTTGATTCAAAGATTGATATTTATTATGTGTTTCATGGGCTTTGAAATCAATGTCATAACTTGTTGGCATTGATTAATGATATAATAATGATCAAAATTAGGACCAAGAAGGAAACACGTAGCTAAATTATGAAGCTACCTATAGGTCTCATAAGAATGACCTCGACTAGTATGAAACCAACAAAATTTGTTGGGATCATACCAAGATTTCATGAAATGAGTGGGATCAAGTTCTTGTGGGAGAGGACTTGGTATATGATTTTTTAATTCTACTATGGATAAAGGTTTATGAATATTTATGTTTTTGGTTGAAGATAAATGAGTATTAGTGATGTGGTTGGAAGGAGAAGTTTCTTCGAAAGTTTGGTTAGGAACAATAGCTTGAATAGTGTGAATGGTATCATAAGATTTTGTGACACCATCATTGGTATCATGATGATTCTTGTTCTTAAGTAACATGTGAGTACACAGGGAAGTTTGGGATGGTTTAAATTGATGCATAAGGAAATCTTGATTCTTATATTGGTTAATAGCCTCCTCTAAAGTACATGGAGAGAGACTCTATACCTAATATTACAACTTGGGAAAAAGAGCATTGGTAAAGAGATGAAAGAGGTTTTCATCTACCATATTATGTTCACATTTATTAGACAAGGTCTTCCATCATTTAAAAAAATCTTGTGCAGTTTCGATTTCAATTTGCTTACAATTTATAAAATAAGCCAAGGTATTCTCAGGGAGATCACTAGTTTGGAACTCTTGGACTAGAGCATTGACTAAATCTTCCAAACTAGTAATAGAATGAGATTTAAGTTAGTTTTACCAATATAAATCATCACCATGAGATTTTTGGCTAATATCTTGGTAGTGACAAAGGTATTTAATTTGACCCAGTCTTTATATAGATTTATAAATGTTTTTAAATGAAGAGTAGGGTCAATTGACCCATTGTAAGAAATGGTAGGGTGATACCTTTTATATCAATATTGGAAATTTGAGATGTAAGAGGTTCATTTTGAAGATGATTAATTGTCTTATTAATGATAGGAGGTTGAGGGATAATATTACCATGGGAATCTTGAAGAGGAGGTGGGGAACATTTTGGTTATGTGTGCCCCATGACATCTATTGAGGGTGGGTTTAAAGATGGATAAGGTGATTTTGCAATTGCATCATTTGATTTACATTGTTAGTTTAAAAAGCATTCATTTTAGTTAAGGGTGTTAGTTGCATTATTGGCATTAGTTGAAATACTAGAATTGGTAGTAGTGGATTGAGTGCCACTATGAGTGTTAGTAGGAGCTTGAGAAGAATTGTCAATAAGTGAGGCACTAGTGGCATAATTTGCTTGTGTGGAAAAATATGGACTAGTAGAGGGATGAGAAGGAATAGCACTAGATGCATGATTACCTTGGGTATCAAATGATGCACTAGTGGAAGAATTGCGAAGAGTAGGTATTGGAAGAGGCCCACTAGATGTGGGACCTTACATGTTAGTAGAGATACTAGGCATGGAGGTAGAAGAAGTCATGATATGAGAAGGGGTCAAAATAGAGGGAAGAGGTTGAGAAGCAAAGAATATAGTATCCCCAAATCTATGTGAGAATGTAGGAGAAGCTGAATAAGGCTCCTCAAATTGACCACTTATCATGAGATATTAGATAGTAGAAGGATCATTTCCTTGATGTTGAGGAAACTATTGATGAAGAAGATCATTTCCAATGTATACTATAATTTGGGTTGATCTTCAAGTGAGAAGAGAGGATTTTAAAGTGAAGAAGAATGTGGAGGGGTCTCATAGTTTGTAGTGTGAGTGGCTATATGAACATTGTTTTCATCTACGATAGGATCCACAAGCTACTTATGGGAAAACTTATTAGGGTTGGTAAGCCTCATCATAATTATTGAATTCAACTTAGTGTCATCTTTAAACAAGAATTTCATGGTGGAGAAAGATTAGGTAATTCAAAGTTGATGCAAAATCAAGGTGATATGAAGGGATAGATAAGAGTACAGAGTTGATTGGATTGACCTAGTATAAACAATAGGTTCTAAAAATTGAGTTAACAAGGATACAAAGTCAATAGTGTCAACCTAGTACTATAAATTGAGATAGAGAATAGCCTAATAAGGATACATAGTCAACAAAGTTATATTAGTACTATCACCTGAGAGGCAAAAATGAATAATGAGTTGACTAGGTTGATGTAGTAATGCAAACAAGGGAAATAAATAGTTTGTAAGAGACTGTGTCAAACAAAATGATAGTATATTGAAAATAGGGGAAAAAAATTGTAACATACTTTAAAGTGAGAAAGGGAAGTAAAAACACAAGCAATTAGATCAATTAGGATGATCTAATTGAGGCACAAAACACAAAAACTTGCACCAATGCTAGCCAATGCAAGTTTTTTCAATGCAACATACAATGAGTAAAGAGCAAGAAATCAACTTGAAAATTAAATGCTAACTAATTGGTCATCTTGAATGTTTTTAGATTATTATAAAATGTTTTTTTAAGTGTGATAGGGAAGTTGGTTGAAAGTGAATAACTAGAAATCAATCTATGGATGGTTTCAGGATGTTTAGGTTAAAAGGGATCTATGTTGGCAATGGTACTAGCTTGGTATTGGGGCCTACCCCCTCACTTCATAATCCTATAGTGATAAGGGTGTTGGGTGATTTTCCAACATATACCATTAACCATATGATTATACTTGGCTAGAAAACTAAGTCAGCTTCCCCCTTGGTGATGAAATCCAAGTAGGTAGGCCTCGGGTAGACAAATGTTTAAATGCATTTTGAAATTATGTGATTTGGTAGTGTGTGAAAAAAGAGAAAAATAGTGAAACTAAATGGTAAATTAAAAAACCACCTAATTATACTATATGAGCTAATCTAAGCATGTAAATAACTGAAAGTGAAAATGTGAAGTAATTACTATCATATAGTTGTTAATTCCTAATTTGAAACATAGTACAAAGTCAATTCAGATGGCATTATATGCAAACATTACATAATAGAGTTGATAGTGTCACTACTTTACTATAGAGCAAGGGTCCTCAAGAACTAATTTACCAAGTTGACCTATTCTTTTAGACAGAAGACAAAATACAAAAGTAGGTTGACTAGGTCAACCTAGTTTGTTGTATGATGACAGTTTTAAAGATTGCAAACTTTACAAAATAAAATTATAAAGAAGAGATAAATTGAAAAAGAGAAAGAAAAGAACCTTGGTGGGTTGGAAGATGTTGAGGATTGTGAAATTTGTATTGAAGTGCCTTTAATGTTGCTTTCAAGTTTTGCCAATTACGTGAATTAGGTCAACCTATTTTTATAATTTCTCATTTATTGAAGCCTATTAAGATGACTATACTAGTTTGGTCGACCTAGTTTGTTATCTAAAAGCTATCTAGAATACTATGTCAACTTATTCAACCTAGTTTTTTTTCTAGAGATGAATAAGATTATTGTGTCAACCTATTTAATCCAGTAACTTGTATCTGATGAATACCTACATAGAAAAAATAGTCATTTTTCATACAAATGTGTGTTAAACCTATGCACAAAAGTTAGAAACTATACCAACCCTATCGACCTCATATAAAAAATATAGAAAAATAATAAATAAAATGATAGAAATGAAAAGTGTGAAAGAAAACCTACAAGGATTAGATTCACATCAAGTTCACCAGAATGTATGCAATCAGAAATGCATCAGATCTATAAAACAATCCTAATTCAGATAAGATAGATCATATTTACACTTCTAATTGAGGATACATTAGATAATCAAGAACATGACCAATATGTGGATCTGCTAGACCTAATTTGGGAATCTCTTATCACAACAATATTACTAGGGATGGTTCCTAAGCCTCTAGTCAAGTAAAACTATACAATAACCCTAACTAAGTTTTATGTTTTCATATTCACTATACTAATAACATTAAAATAAATAAATATAAATTAGTGCTCACCAAATTTTATGGCACAAAGTCGGGGTAATAAACAACAAAATTAAACATGCATATAAGACATATACTCATATCAATATATATGGAATCCTAATGCATGGAAGAGAAGTATAAATGCATATATATCTACTCTTACAAAAGAGGAACAAAGTTAAAAATACTTACCTTTGAAGATGAACATGTTGAGCCTCAGTCTCTCCCTTGGCCAAGGTGTTTCACAAGAGGTTGTTGTGGTATGTAAGGATGACAAAGATAAATTAGCTCTAGGCTACACAACCTATCAATGCATTCAAAAGACTTCTCCATAAGACAAGATCTGTATCTCCAAAGAAAGTATGAAACCCTAATCTTGGTCCTTAAGTAGAATAGTGGATAAGTAGATGCATAATAGCTCTTACTTCTTCTTTTATTCTCTAAATAATGGTGAAATGATCTTAGATATATAGGTGGATTTAACCCTAAGCCATTTCAAAGGTTTTAGCCAATAGGATCAACTCAGTCAACCTAGTATCATTACTGACAAAAACTCACTAGGTCATGAGCTAGGTTAGCTAAGAGCCGAACTAAACCCTAAATGAGTCTCACCAATAAGAGTACAAGGCTGACCTAGTTGACCTAGTCATATAAACTATCAAAATGGGTTTTAGGTTAGGAAAAGGGGTATCGAAGATGATAAATGACTAGAGGAATATGTAAAAGAGAAGGCTAATCTTAGGGTAATGGTTTTTAGGAGACAAGTGTGTAGATAACAAGTGGTAAATATAATAATAATCTTGTGAAGCACCAATGGTCTACCTGCCCCTTTCTTAGTGTACCCCTTAAGGCATGCACTTAAAGAGATTGAGACTTAATGGGTTCCTGTAAGATAGAGAGTGTCATTAAATGATAAAAGTTTGAAAATATTATGTGTATATAGATGGTAAAGATTCCTATTGGTGTAAACAAGGGGATCCCAAGCATTTCCAATATACCATGAGGTAAGTGAAAACTAAATTATGTTTTTAGCTCTGTACTATGTCTATGAGTATTATATTAAAAAACCCTCATGCCATAATGTCTATAAAGCTAACACTTCACAACCCTTCATCACAGTAGCTAAGTAATTCTAAAACAAATAGAACACAATTTCTAAAACAAACACAAAAACTGAAAAATAAATAGGAAATAAATAAAATTATTTTTGTGTAGGAATCAATAAGTTTTTTATTTTAGAAAATCAGAATTTCACTAAAACCCTAGACCACACAAAAAGCAACCAACAACAAGTAATATACTATTGAAAAATAAATAACTAACAATTTTACATGATATATGTAGTATTTTAGGAAACAGAAAGATGTTATTGAAGAAAATCAATCAATTTATAGAACCCATAAAGTAATTACAAAATAGATTTACTAATTTTCAATCATGTAAGTACTTACTAAAAATAGCAAATTGATATTTTTGAAAAATATATGTAACTTTTTATGGATTGGGAGGTTTTCAATCATATATATAAATAGAAAAAACCATTGAAAATCTGACTTTACAAAAAAATACCAACTATTTTTTAAATTTTAGATAGATTGTTATAGAAAAATAGTAAATAAATTGTGTGAAGGGTATTAAGATATGCAATTAAGATAAGAAAAAAACTATCAAATGAAATCCAATCTAAACTCAATCAATCTAGGATAGATTTACAAATGAAAGGAATAATAACACAAACTCATACCTTAGTACTTTGAGCTTCTTCCATTACAATTTAAATTGATTTACTATCTAAAATGTGGTTGTTCAATATTATTCAATGTAAGGGAAAATGGGAAGCATTTTGGTATGCAAATTCTTTTTGGATGGCTTTGATTCACTTTGGATTCACTCATAAATTTTATAGCACTTCATTAACACAAGTAAGGATGGATGAAAGTGATGGATTTAATGTCTATTTATAGGTTTACAGGAGATTGATTAAATGGTGGAGGATTATTTGAATATTTTCAATTACTCAAATAATCAATGGTGGAGAATTGGTCCTCATCTATGAAGACGATGACCAATTCTATAGGCTAACAGAAAAGGGGAGTTTGTTGAGTGAGTCATCAAGAAAGGGTCAAATTGGTTGAAAGGTTCCAAGGTGACTCACTAGGTAGTTGATGAAGTTGAGGAAGTGGTTGGAGGAGTCAACATGAGAGGGAGATAAATGTGGAGGATGTTTGGATGAGGTGGAAAATCTAGATTTATTAAAATTATTTGGATTAAAAAATGTGCATGATTGAGTAATTAAGAATTATTCAATTATTTGAATTTTGGAGAGAAATGATGCTAGTTCATATTTGAATTTGAGGAAGGCAAGTGAATTTTGACACTAAATGAAATTTAAGTGTCTACATTTTCCCCTATTTGAAATGGTGGTGTGAAACAATACCATTTCGAAGAATAGTAGAAGTAGAGTGTTGATGATTGAGAACAAAAAGGTTTCCCCAGGTGAATGATAATGAATGTGTTGATGCCCCCTCGAGGGTTCATGTAAGAAATCATATGGATGCTCAAAATAGTTAAAGATAAAAATGATGAAGTGGTTTATAATGGATACCATTAATATATTGAAGTACTAGAAATTGATATCATACTTTCAAGATTAAAGTATGGGTAAATGATTTGCGCCTGGTTAAAAACTAGAGAAAATATTGAAAAAAGAATATATTGCATTCATTGTCTACATACTAAGTGTATACACATAATATTTTCAAATTTTATTAATTACTAATTCTTTACATCTTATAAGAATATGTCGAGACTCAATCTCTCTGAGTGTATGCCCTAAGGGGTACACCGAGAAAGGGGTGGGTAGACCTTTGGTGCTTCGTAGGATTGGTGTCCCTTATTACCACTTACTACCAATCCAATCAGCTCCTAAAACCATTTCCTAAGCTATTTATCCTCACTTTCATACTCCTCCATTATTTTTCCTCTTTCCATGCCTTTTTTCCTCACCTTAGTACCTTTTTGTTAGTCAATTATACTGGGTCAACTGGGTCGACCCTATATTTTTTTAGGTAATTTTCACTTAGGAGTTAGTTTGGCCTTTGGCTGACCTAGCTCGAGACCTAATGAATAACTGATTAGAATTATACAGGGTCGATTGGGTCAATCCTATCAGATAACATTTTTGAAAGGGTTTATGGAAATATCTACCTATAATACAAGATCATTTCTTCATTATTTAAATATGTAGTCAAGAGATATATTTGTTCATGCATCTTTAAAATATGTTCTTCCACCATTCTACTTGAGGAGTCTTAGCTTAGTGTTTCTACTTGGATAATCTAGTCTTATGGATAAGTCTTGGATGATTTGGCCTTTCTTAGTGATCCTTACAAACCACAACAAGCTCTTGCAAATCCCCATTGGCCAAGGGAGAGATTAAGTCTCGATGGTTCACATTTAGGTAAGTATTCTCTGACTTTGCTCCTCTCTTTAAAAGATAGAAGTAGCATAAGTATTGGTTTAAAATAATATTAATCTTCATATTCCATGTATTAGGGTCTTACTCATACTTATCTTAATTAAGATTTGCTTATACATGTTTTTATTGTTTAATAACCCTTCATATTGTGCCACAAGCTTTGGTGAGCACTAGATTAGATTTACTTTCTTGTTATTAACATAGGTGAAATATTAAAACCTATGACCCCCTTAGGGTTATTGTGTGATTGTGTTAGACTAGAGGCTTTGGAGCCCTTATTAGCATAGTGTATTATGATAAGTCATCCCATAATCAAGTCTAGTGGAGCCTCATATTGGTCATGTTCTCACTTAACAAATGTATTCCCAATCAAAAGTGTAGGTATGCTCTACCTTATATGAGCCAAGATTGATTTATACACATGATCAAGTTTTGATTGCATACATTCTAGTGAAATTGACATGAAATAACCCATGAAATATTTATTCACTTATTTCATTCTTGTATCATTATTTGTATCATATATTTTCCATATTAGGTCGATTGCATCAATGTAGTTCTAATTTTTGTGCACAAGTTTCTAGGTATAGGCTACTGGATCAATTCAATCAACCCAATATAGTTTTCTATATTTATAGACATCTTATCCAAACTACTAGGTAAAATTAGTTGACCCTATACATTTTTAAGCATCTTGTTTTGCATATTAAGTTGACCTAGTCGACCTTGTATAGTTCAAGAACTCAACAACAGGCTTCTATAAAGCTAGATTGACCTAGTCGACCCTGTTAGCATCATTTTCAAGAATTTCTCAAGGTTATTTGATATCAATCTCACTTCTCTACATCTTTATACCCACCAAGGTTCATTTCTATCCTTTCTCTATTTCCTTACAGTCTTTCCTTTCACAATTTGTAGTCTTTAAATTTTCCCTTGTACAGTCAACTAGGTCGACCATGTCGACCCAGTTCTATATTTTATGTGTTGTATGGATAATTGGATTGATTGTATCAACCTTATTCATTTTCAAAGCTTGATTATATAGTAAAAAGGTGACACTATCGACCCTATTTTATATTTTTTGCATACACTATTAATTGCATTGATATTGTACCTTATTTTAAAATTGGAATTAACTTTTATATGCTAGTAATTAGCTCACACCTTCATTTCTTATTGCTTGCATGCTTAAAATAGAACACATATTCTAATTAGGTGTTTTTTAATTTACCATTTAGATTCACTATTTTCTATTTTATGCACATGACCAAATCATACAATCTTTAATAGGCACTTTAACAATTATCTACCCAAGGCCAACCGACTTGGATTTCATCACCAAGGGGAAAGCCAACTTAGTTTTCTGTCCAAGTATAAATACATTGTTAATGGTATATTTTTTCTAAGCACCCGACACCCTTATCACTATGATGTGTGAACTGAGGGGATAAGCCCAAATACCAAGCCTGTATCATTGCCAATATAGATCCCTTTCAGTCCAAACTTCTTGAAATTATCCTTAGATTGATTTTTAGTTCCTTGATTATATCCAAATTCTCATCACATTTAAAACTATATTCTAATAATATAATAAACATTTAGGTTGGCCAAATAGTTAGCTTTTACTTTCCAAGTTGATTACTTGATCTTTGTTCAATTATATTTTTTATTGTACAAACTTTTATTGGCCAGTGTTTGTGCAAGGATTTATGTTGTGTACCTCAATTGGATCACCCTTATTGATCCAATTGATTGTTTATTTCCCTTTATTTCTTATTTTCTAAGTACTTACAAAATTATTCTTAGTACATGATCATTTCAGTCAACACAGTTTGTTATAAACTTTTTGATTTTCCCTATCTATTGTACTAGGTCAACCTAGTTGACCCTATACACTTCTTCAACCTCTTTTTGTAATATTAAATCAACCCAATCAATCTTGTACTATTTGAAGACCTTTTTCCCTATGCTAGATAGACCCAGTCAATCCTGTATTGCTTCCTTCCTTCTCTATTTGTCGATTCAATTCACTGTCTTTCTTTGTTAGCATTTTTTTCGTTTCTCTTCAGTCATAATGAAGTCTCCTATCAAAATCTTATTGTATATCTTGAATCCATTTATATACTGTATGGGATGTTCATTTCTCCCTCTCTTTTCTTCCCAAGATCACCATCACTCTTGGGGCACCTCTTTATTTTATTCATCTATGACCTATAACATGGTAAAAATCACACCACAAAATGAAGTTGATGGGACTGACCCTTTCTCTACTTACCAAGATACTTATTATCTCCAAAATTTTCAAGCTAATGTGGAAGAAATTGACATGAACTTAATCAATAACCCCACTCATAATCCATCTTCTAATAACCCTCCCCCTAACACCAATTTGGGGAGTGCTCCAACCAACACCAACTAACCTCTTGATACAACTCAACTTATTGCCCAAGTTATTCATCAAATGAACATAATGAAAAACTCTAACACCAATCAAATGATGCAACTTCAACAACATTTGATTAATATGGCTCAACCTCCAACTATCCATCCTCAAGCTTGTTAGGTTGTGGAGCTAAAAGCTTCACTAATGCAAACATGGGAGGAGGTTGCTGAGTGTCACAGACACTGGCATCAGTCAGGCCAAACAACGTCAGTAGGGTGCAGACAGAAGAGCAACTGACATCGGTCAGAAGTCATTCAGCGTCGGTCACCTCCAGGCAGACAGGGACCGACGTTGATCATTTGTGTTGTTTAAACTGTGAGTTTCATGGACAGTTAGTTAATGAACCAAGTGTTTGCATGTTAAGAGCCAATTTTAGACTTGAAGCTGTGGATCTAATTATTGTAATTAGGTGTCTAATTATTGTTTGCATGAGATCTATTTAATAGACTCATGGGCTATATTGTAATTAGTGCTAGAGAGTAAGAGAGCAAATATTAGCTCCTTCTGTGTGTGAAGAGAGCATGGTGTGTTCCTCCTAGTGCCACAATACCAAGTGTGGGTGATGGTTTAGAGAATCAGAGGGTTTCTTCATGTATGTATGATCTTGGTTAGAAGGTGTGCATGGCTACGTTAAGAGATCTGCATGGTAAGTAAGATCATTGATCTGCAGGTGTATGTGGGTATGAGATCCAGGTTTGCAGGTGTGTAGAACCAGATTGATTTACAGGTGTGCAAGATCAGGGAGGATAGCAACACAACAGGGAGCAGGATCAGATAGGATCCACTTAGAGTACGGTGTGTACTCGGTTGGAGAGCAAAGAGGAAGGCAAGGTAGTTCCTTCCATAAGTAAGATCGTTTGGGTTGTAGGTTTTTACAGTTTAGGGGAGATCTACTTGGAGTGCGTGGAGCACTTGTGGAGTGTGTGGAGCACTGGTGTACTGGCAGTAGTGAATACTGACTGGTTGGAGGTGAACACCAACTCTGTGTTTGAGTTGTGTGTTGGGACCGTAAGAGAGAGAGCTTTGAGGAAAGAAGTACTGTACACTTGAGGTGTGGGAAGCCTCTGAGAGGTGTGAAGAAGAAGTGGCATCTTCTTTATTGTATTCTTTTCTAGATGAGTATTAATACAAGTTGTGTATTGTCTCTCATATTCTATGTTATTTCTGAATTCTAGTTACTTGTGATTCTAGTTTAATTTTGCATATTCAGTTGCTTGTATTATGGTAATCAATTGTGCTTCCATATTTCCCAACAAGTGGTTCAGAGCTAAGGTTGTAGGGAGCAGGTTTGTGTTTGATTACAGGTCACTCTCAGGGGTTTCTAATTGAGTGGGAATATAGCAACAATAGAAGAAAGTAAGCTAAGAATGGAGGAACTGAAAAGCATGAATGGTCAATTACGGTCCTATGGAAAGAAAGAGCAGGAAAAGAAAGATCGATGGTTGGTAGTAGAACAGCATGAAGGAACTGAAGATGTAGATGTTGCAGGTGTTGTTGCACAGGATGCTCTGAGAGGTTTCTTAGATAAAGTAGAATCTTGTTTTATAGATTTTGTTGCCTCTTTCCATGCAGTCTGAAATAGAGTATTTTTCCATGTTAAGGTCTTTGGAGACTTTGGAAAGATTTATTTAGGGGTTGGTGTGCCTTGCCAAAGAATTAGCAAAGGAGAAGTGAAGCTGAAATTGCAAGCGGACAACACATGGGTGTTGAAGGAGGTCATGCAGGTCCTGGTTCTGAAGATAAGGCTAATTTCTTCAGGGAAGTTGGGTGAAGAGAGATGCACAAGAACTCTCACAGTGGATGCACTTGAATTAGCTGGTGGTAAGAAAGTAGGTACTCTTTATCTACTTGTTTATATTACTGATTCTTCTTCTATTACAGAGATGTGGCTTTGTAGGCTTGGTCACATGAGCAAGAAGGTGATGCATGTTCTTAACAGGAAGTCAGATGTCTTTGACAGACTTAAGAATTGGAAAGCCTTGGTGTTTATGGAAGAGATGGCAGACAGAGATTAGTGGAGAAGGCTGAGTAACTCTGAGCAAAGTAATTTGGATAAGGATTTGATTCAAATAAAGCTCGTGGGTAAAAATTCATCACTCACAGGTGAACATAGGTACTAGCATCGGTCAAGAGGAATCAGTGTCGAACAGACAGGTGCCGATGTCAGTCATGTGCAGACCAGAGCCAGTGGTGTTGGGTAGGGTAAGACTGACGTTGGTCAGGAGGACCAATGTCGATGACAGTAAGACCAACGTCGGTCAGGAGGACTGATGTTAGCAATAGTAGACACCGATGTTGGTGGGGTTGGTAGTCAAGATAGGCGCATGGAACCGGCGTCGATCAGATGAAGACTGTGTGGTGACCGAAGTCGATCACTGTAATAGATTTTGGGTAGACAACAAGCTATCAAGGAGTCTTAAACACCCATATGGAGGATTGAAAGTGGTAAGTAAGCCTCAAATTCATTGTTCCTCTTCTTTATACTAGTTTTTGACTGTAGAGCAGGAAGGATCCAGGAAACAGTGGGAGCATGGTAGGAATATGATGCAGAACCAATCAAGAGATTTGGTAGGGTTGCCAGCCGGTATGAAAGCACTGCAAGATGAATGGATACCTTAGTTAAAGAATAGAGTGAATGGATACGTGAGATGGAAGGCCAGGTCATATGGTCTTGAGGAAGCTACAAGATAGTGGTACAGGTTTTGACAGGTGGATGACAAAGCAGGGCTTTAGTCAATGTCAGTATAACCATTGTGTTTATCTTACTAGGTGGATGATGGTAGCTACATTATCTTGTTATTGTATGTGGATGGTATGCTAGCTAGCAGGTTTATACATACAAGTTTTTGCTGAGCTAAGGGTAAGGTTAGTTCAGTGGCATGTCATGAGGGATTTGGAGCAACAAAATTCTTTGGCATGAGGGACATGGAAGATCACAGGTTGATTTTTTGTCTCCAGTGGGAGCTAATGTGAATTAGGTGTTGGCGAGGTTCAATACGCAGGATGAAGAACCAGATCACACTAAGGGTTGGACAGTTCAGTGTCCAAAATCACATGAGGTCTGGTATAGACCTAAGTTTTCCCCAGCAGTGGGAGCTGTCAGAGAGTTAGGAGCCAATTTGGGGAAGTGGGTTCTCAGGTATTTGAGAGGGACCAACAGTAGGGATTCATGTTATGTAGGGTCAGGACTTCACTACTTGGGTTTTTAGGTTCGGATGTGGCAGGTTACTTGGATGACAAGAGGTGCACCACAGGATTTGTGGTGGTTGGTCTTCAAGGTTGATCTTGAAGAGGGATACAAGCTAGGAAATAGATTAGATAGGGTACAAGTACAGGTACAGTGTAGTTGTTTATCTCCAAGTGGGAGATTGTTAGGTTGTGAAGCTAAAAGCTTCACTAATGCAAATAGGGGAGGAGGTTATTGAGTGTCATAGACACCAGCATCAGTCAGGCCAATAACCGTCAATAGGGTGCAGACAAAAGAGCAACCGATGTCAATCAGAAGTCGGCTGACGTCGGTCACCTCCAGGCACACAGGGACCGACGTCGATCACCTATGCGGTTTGAACTACGAGTTTCACAGACAGTTAGCTAATGAACAGAGTGTTTGCATGTTAAGAGCCAATTTTAGACTTGAAGATGTGGATCTAATTATTGTAATTAGGTGTCTAATTATTGTTTGCATGAGATCTATTTAATAGACTCATGGGCTGTATTGTAATTAGTGCTAGAGAGTAAGAGAGAAAATATTAGCTCCTTCTGTGTGTGAAGAGAGCATGGTGTGTTCCTCCTAGTGCCACAGTACCAAGTGTGGGTGTTGGTTTGGAGAATCAGAGGGGTTCTTCATGTATGTATGATCTTGGTCAGCAGGCGTGCATGGCTACATTAGGAGATCTACATGGTAAGTAAGATCATTGATCTACAGGTGTATGTGGGTGCGGGATCCAGGTTTGTAGGTGTGTAGAACTAAATTAATTTATAGGTGTGCAAGATCAGGGAAGACAGCAACACAATAGAGAGCAAGATCTACTTGGAGTATGGTGTGTACTCGGTTGGAGAGCAAAGAGGAAGGCAAGGTAGTTCCTTCCATAAGTAAGATCGTGTGGGTTGTAGGTTATTGCAGTTCAGGGGAGATCTACTTGGAGTGCGTGGAGCACTTGTGGAGTGCATGGAGCACTGATGTACTGGTAGTAGTGGATACTGACTGGTTGGAGGTGAACACCAACTTTGTGTTTGAGTTGTATGTTGGGACCGTAAGAGAGAGAGCTTTGAGGAAAGAAGTACTGTACACTTGAGGTGTGGGAAGCCTCTGAGAGGTGTGAAGAAGAAGTGGCATCTTCTTTATTGTATTCTTTTTTGGATGAGTATTAATACAAGTTGTGTATTGTCTCTCATATTCTGTGTTATTTCTAAATTCTAGTTACTTGTGATTCTAGTTTAATTTTGCATATTCAGTTGCTTGTATTATGGTAATCAATTGTGCTTCCATATTTCCCAACAAAGCTAATCCCAATTACATTCCTCCACCTCTTAGAGATGCCTTAGGCAATGTTATTCCTCAACCCATAATGAATTAGAAGATGCTTCAAACCATTTAAAATGACCCTTTAACTTGATTTATTGTGTCTATTTATATTGGTAACATATCTCCAACTATCAAGTATTATGGGACTAAAGACCCTACCTCATTTCTCAGAGCCTTTGGCAACATTTACAATGAATTGATCCAAACTAATACCTTCACCATAACTAAACTCTTAGTCAAAACCTTCACTATCAATGTATTAGAATGGTATAACCAATTAGGCCAACAATATATTTGTAAACTTTAATATTTGGTTAATCCCTTAGTTAAAGAGTTTAAGCATAATGATCTTCTTAAAAATTGTCTTATCCACTTCATCAATGCTAAGCAATCTCCCACTGAATTAGCTCATGAATTTATCAAAATATGGAAATCATTAGCCCATAAAGTTGACCATAACATGACTGATGATAACTTATTTAAACTCTTTATCAGTACTTTGAATCCTCTTCAAGATAAGGTTCAAATTTTTGCTCCCTAAACACTTAACGAAGCTCTTGACCAAGCTAAACGTCAAGATTTTCTCATGAATAAATTTGAACCTAATCCTAAACTTCTAAAAGGATATTTTCAAACATATACCAATGCTATCACTAGTAATACTCCACAAACCAAACTAGGATTTGCCAAGACTAATATTCATTTGTCTTCTCACACACCTCTCTTAGTTCAGCAAATGAAATAATTTTCACCGACCTTTAAACCTTTTATTTATCCTAATAATCCTCCCAAGTGGTATGACCCTAATCTATTTTGTTGGTTCCATGTTGACATTGGTCATTCCCATGAATATTGTATAGGGCTCATTAAATTTTTTCTTTCTTATATGCTTGGTGATTTATTTAATCATGAAGCCATGATCAACCTTTGTCATCAAGAATATACCACTACTTCTCAAAAGTGATAAGCTTCCAAATATTCTACTTCAATTAATCAAAAATATTTTTCCAATAGTCAACCTAATACCAAGGATGTTTATGCCATTGATGTCGATTATGACCAATATTATAATAACTCTCAATATGTAAAAACTACCAAGGTCAATTATCATCATAATTTTGCTCACAAATATCCTGTTACCAAACCTAAGAAGCCATCTTTAGAAGAAAAACTTCTTAAAGATACTACAACTACTAATCTTAATTTAGAACCCATGAGGAACCACCTCCTCCTTCCAATCCTCCAACCACATCTATACAATTTTACCTCCTAAACCTTGTGTTGATTCTTCTAAATCTCATTGGAACTTTCTTGAAAAACTTCACTTTATGTTTTGCAAGATTCCTCTTATGGATTTGGTCTATACTTCCCCCTATCATCTTAAGTTCCTTATGCAACAACTTCAATAAATTAAATATCCATCCTCTATTCATGAAGAACCACCTTCTATTGAATCTCAACCTACCACCTTGAATACCATTGAAACTATGTGTTTTTATTCCAAGCCTTCTATCGAATTCTTTGAACAGTACATGATTAATGATGAAATTCCTTTTTGTGCTAATGATCTGCCACTTTTTATAAAAATAGCCATTAATAATACCCTTATTTATAATGTTTTAGTTGATGAATGATCTGTTATTAATGTGACATCTCTATGGATAATCCAATAACTTGGTTATAACAAAGATCATCTCAAGAAAACTCATCTCACTTGTCATGGTTTTGCTTAGATAAATCAAAAGTGGTTGTATTGGCTTCCATTAACCATTGGACCTAATATCATTCAAACTAACCTTATGTTCCTTGATTTACCCTTATCTTATAACATACTCCTTGGTCACCCATGGAATCATCAAATGAGGGCGATTGATTCTTCTAATAACCAATGCATTAAATTATTACACAATGGAAAATGATATAAGCATGAGGTTGATCCCAACCCATGGAGTATCCAACTTCCTAATCCCAAATTCTAATATCATATTCCTACAATTCCTAAGATCAATAGTGTTCATTTACCCAAGTTCATCAACATGAATCCTAATTCACAAGTTACTCCCACAAATTCTGATGATGATGAACCCAATGATTTACAACATACTTATACTACCAAGCTACCTTCTTACATCTCACAGTGGCTTTCTCCTTCTTATTACCTAGAGACTATATTATTCCTCTTATTGATGAGATTATATATTTTCCCCCTCCATGTGATGCTTAGGAGCCTTCTTTACTAGAATATGCCTTCAATTGTAATGATTTTGGAGTGGTCAAACTATTTTAAGATCCTCTCATCATGTTTTCTCACACATTTAGCAATATCAAGATTTTGCCTTCTAAAACGCCCCCTGATTCTTAAGCATGTGCAATTTTTCCAACATATGATGAAAATTATATATAGTCCCAAGCTCAATCTCAAGATTTTGATGTCCACCACTATCAAAAAACTTTATCCCAAATTCATGATTTTAATTGGGATGTCCATACCATTTCTACAGTTCATACCCTAGATCCTAAGGGTCATGTGTCTCCTACCAATTCTCCACTTATTAATACCCCTTAGGTGGTAGAGCAAATTATACCTTCCAAACCTCTATAAATTCCTACATCTTCTTTACTACCTATCAATCTAATTATTGCATCTGATCCTTCTCTCATCATCAAAACCATCAAGACTCCAATATCTTATGATCCATCTACTTCTCCTACTCCTGAGATTACACTAGATGCCAAGTCAATCAATGTCCATTAGATAAATTTTGAGTATGATCACCATGGTAATCAAATTATTGATCTTGAGGTAAATCTTGAGTATTATGGTCCTCTCCCCTTCCTGCCTAGTGACGATGCTATTCTTGAAATAATTCATACCCAAGAACCACAACTTCCTCAAAAGCATCATAAACTTGGGAATTTTAAAATTATTACCCCTTGTTTCAACAAATTTGTTACTAGCATTGATCCTAAAACTAATTCAATATCTTCTTTACCTAATGCACCATACCATTTCCAAGATGGTAATGCCATGCTTATTAGAAAAACCACTCACATCAAATATGGTACTCCATCTTGTCCTTGACCACTTATAGTATCTCATGAACTTTCACCTACTAAACATGAGAATTTTAGCTTATTCTTTGATAATTATGGCAAGGTTTTACTTGGTCTTATGAGGACATGCCTAGTATTGACCCTATCATTATGGTGCATAATATCATTTCTTATCCTAATGCTAAACTTTTGCATCAAAAATAAAGGAAATTTCCACCTAAGGTTTCCACCTTATGTCACAAGGAAATCATAAAATTATTCAATGCTAAATTTATCAGACTAGTGGACTATTTTGAATGGGTTTCTAACATTGTCCCCATTCGAATAAAGGTCACTATGATCATTTGTAGTTGTATTGATTTTTGCAATCTTAACCTCACTTGTCCCAAAGATAACTTCTTTACCTTCAATAGATGTCATCTTTGGTTTCATAGTTGCTTACAAAATGTTATCGCTTATGGATGGCTTCTTGGGATACAATCAAACTCATATTACCCCTAAGGACCAATATAAGACTACTTTCACCATGGAATGGGGCACCTATTACTATGTCAAAATTTCCTTCAATCTTAAAAATGTAAGATCCATTTACCAATGAGAAATGACACATCTTTCATGATATTATCCACAAAATTATTGAAACCTATGTGGATTATCTCATTGATAAATCCAAAAGTTGTATAACTTATCTATTTGATCTTGCTATCATCTTTGATCACCATATTAAGTACCAAGTTAGACTCAATCCTTAAAAATGTGTCTTTGGTGTCACATCTAAAAAATTGTTAGGATTCCTAGTTTCTCTTTGTGGCATCACTATTGACCCCGCTAAGATTAGTTTTATCGTCAACATGCCCATTCCTCGATCTATTCCTGATATTCATACTTATTTAGGTAAACTTGGGGAAATTATAAGAAGATTTATCCTTGAAATGGCTTATCACATTCACTCTATCAATTCTAATCTCAAGAAAGGTACTAATTTAGAATGGATGGACCCTTGTCAAAAATCCTTTGATAACATGAAAGAGTCATTGCTTCACCCACCTACACTTCATCTTACTTCCAATGATAGACCATTGATTCTATGTACTTCTTCCACACCTATTTCAGTTGGGGCAATGCTTGCCCAACATGATGATACTGAAAGAGAGTATGTTGTCTATTATATTAATTGAGGCCTCATCAATTATCAAACATGTTACACTAAAATTGAACATGATTCCCTTGCCATCTATTTTATATCTGAAAAGCATTTCCATTACATACTTTACCAAAATACTTATGTCATCATTCATTCTAACCCCCTTCATCACTTCTTCTCCAAAGCCTTTCTTCCTAAAGATAGAATTGGCAAATGGATGGTCCTCCTTATGGAATTTTATCTCCACACCATAACTCAAAAAGCTATCAAAGGGCAAGTCATAGCTAATCAACTTACTGCATCTCTTATACCAACTACTTCTACCCTTCAAGATAGTCTTTAATATGATAATATCCTCTATGTCGAAGGTCTTAATCAAGCTATTTCTCTTAAAGATTATTTTCATAACTTTACTACTGATCTTGAAGTAAATAATCTTGATGAAGCTTCTCTTCCCTCTACTAAACCTAAATTAGTTATCAAGGAGCTTCTTGAAATTAATGTCAACTTACATGAGGATACTTGGACCCTTCACTTTGATGGTGTTAAATGCCTTCAAGGAGATGGGGCGGGTTGAATTCTCACAAGTCCTCTTGGAAACATCATTCCTTTATCCTTTCATTTCATATTTGATGTCACCAATAATTTGGTTGAGTATGAAGCTCTAATCTTAGGCATGAAAATTGCTCTTGACTTAGACATTCAATACCAACATGTTTTAGGTGATTCTCAGCTTATTTACTGCCAAGTCAATGGTGATTATCAATACAAAAGTGAAAATCTCATTACTTATCATCAAATTAAAACCACTCTTGATAAGGATTTCATCTCTTTCACTATTGAGCCTATTCTTAGAGATAAAAATTCTATTGTTGATTCTCTTGCTACTTCAGCATCTCTCTTTCAACCCACCAAGTTCTTTCTAATCTTACTTTTCTTATACAAATAATAAAACCTACATCTTCAAATTAACCACTAGATTCACTTATCTACCATATTGAGGTTTTTACCATTCGACAAATCCCATGGTATAAAGACATTATTCAATTCTTTGAATATCAAACTTATCCTCCTAACTTAGACTCTCATGAAAAGACATGCATTCATAAATAAGATTTCAAATATGTATTTCGACACAACCTCCTTTATTTTCATAATGCTCAAGGCACCTTGCTTCATTGTGTTATGCAAGATGAGGTTTCTCCTCTTCTTAAACAAGCACATGGGGGCATTTGCAGTGGCCACTATAAATGACATGGTGCAACCCACAAATGCCTATGTATGGGTTACTTTTGGCCTACTCTTGAAAATTATGCTATTGAATTTGCTAAAAGGTGTATTCCTTGTCAAATTCATGATGATCTAATTCTTTCACATCCTACCAAACTTCAAACTATCAAATCTCTTTGGTTATTTTCCACATAGGGATTCAATCTCATTGGCAAATTACCTCACTCCCAAGATAGGCATATTTTTATCATCACCACTACCATATATTTTACTAAATAGTTTGAATCCATGCCTCTTGTTAATGTCACCAATCCTACCATTTCCAAATTTATTCTTAACCAAATCATTTACTGCTTTGGTGTTCCCCATACCATCATTTAAGATAATGGTGGTAACTTCAAAAATAAACATGTTAAATAGCTTTGTGTTAAATTCATGATCAATCACTAATTTTCCACACCTTATCATCCACAATGCAATAGTCATGTTGAGGCTATTAACAAAATTATTCAAAAGACAATTTGTGAAACCCACACAGATTGTCACCTTCATATTTACCCTACTCTTTGAGCCTATAGGACTAGCATACGTCTTGCCACTGGGGCAACGTCATTCTCTCTATTTTATGGTTTTGAGTCAATTCTTCCCTTAGAAGTTGAGCTTCCCTCTTTTTTTTATATCTTCATGGTATCAATCTTGATGAATGATTGTGTGAAGCTCACCTTCATGCCCTTGATCTCTTTGATGAACATTGTCTTTTTACTTTGTAACATAACTACCAATACAAGGCTCATATTGCCAAACAACATAACAAATGTGTAAAAATCCACACTTTTAATGTTGGTGATCTTATCCTTAAATAAAACTACACCCATGATAAAGAAGGTAAATACACCCAAAAATGGTGGGGCCCATATTTAGTCAAAGATATTCTTGGTCCAAGAACCTATCTCCTTCAAACCAATGAAGGCCATGTTTTCAAAGAGCCCACCAACACATAATTCCTAAAAAAGTACTTTGCTTAAACATTTTCTTCTTTTCATGTGTTTTATCTACATCTATTTAACACTTTTTGTAGGTTACTCACATGGGTCTCTCCCTCTATAGTAGTTCTCTCTTATCACAAACCTTTAGTCCTTCCTTTTTGGTCTTTTGGTTTCCCCTTTCTCTCATGAGTTGCATTATAAAACCATTGATAAGACCTGATCTTCCTCATGATATACCATAGTATTATTTATTTTTCATCCTCTTTTTACATACTTTTTATACAAAATACCATCTTTTTCTTATCTCAGTTAGTTTTACAATGCTTTTTGTCACCCTCATGGGTTTATCTTTTATGAGTTTTAGTGTATGACCATGGATAGGACCTAGCCTTCCTCATAAAATTACCATCATGTTATTCCTTTTATAATAATATGTGTTTTTTATCCTTGCTCTCAACTTTAGCTTTTGCTTATTTTGATAGATATAATTTGCACAACAATCTATTTTAGCATGTTTCCTCCATTTCCCTTATTCTTATGACAAGGAGTCACACTTTACTATCATGTTAGCCATTTTTTTCGTACTTTGTCACATTTTTTATGATTTGAAGTAATTCAAATTGCTCCATGTGTCACTCCTCTTGATTTCCTTTATTTTTACTCCACATTAGATAAAATAAGGTCAAAGTCAAGATAGCACTTTTATTTCACCTAGATTTATGAGACTTTTAGACCCCATGCTCTTTGAAGTTCTCTCTCTTAGAAACCAAGCCCAAAGTTTTTAAATGAAAGTCATCTTTATCACCTGATGCAGGAGCATCTACAATGGCTACCTGAAGACATGATCAAAGTTGGAAATTCTCAAGCATACAAAGCTCAAGTCATGTCTTAGTTTTGTATTTTAATTCATATTGCTGTCTTTTCCCTCCAAAATGTGGTTAAGGAGGAATAAATGTAAAATGGAAAAGTAAAAGGAGTGAAAAGGGGTGAAAGTGGGTTGGAAGGAATCCCCATGTTGGGAGTTTGTTGAGTAAAAGTGGAGGAGATGGTTGAAAGATTTCAACCATAAGATATTAGTTGGGATTATCTCTCAACTTAGATACTAGTTTAGAAAAATTCTCCTTTCTCGTTTCAAAGCCTAAGTTGGCATAGGAGACTCTTTCAAAGAGTAATAAATGTAATGAAAGAAAGAAGAGAGGGTATGTAGAAGGAAAGAGAAAAAAAGAGGATCTCCAGGAGAGAGAAGAGGAGTTAAGTAGGCCATTCGGCTTGTATTATGCAAATAAAAACATTATGATTTATTAATGAAGGAAGCCAATTTAGGCTATTGGTTGGCATCAAGAATTTGTATAAGGCTTTGGAAGCCATTGATTTAGATCATGTATTGATTTAGTGTGATTTGAACCTGTGTCGGATGCATCTCCTTTGATTTTGTGAGGTCCTTGGTGATTGATAAAGTCTATTGACAGACATAACAAGCGTATGAGAAGAAAGGCAGTGGAAGCTTCAAGATTGCAATCATTCTATTCTGCAAGGAATCTATTATTTTTTGGTTTTGGGGAAACAAGTCCCTCTTCCCACCGTAACCAATAGTTGAATCCTCTGGTTATAAATCCTTTTGTTCGATACAATTACTATTCTCACCCTGAAGATTCCCAGAAATGGGTGCAAGGGGTTAAGGTGATAGCCAACATATGCGAGACAGCTTCTATACAAAAAATTTCATTTAATGGCAAGTCCAATGGCACAAGCGGGTTGCATTTCATTGGGTCATCTTTGCCCAAGAACAAATCGGACAATGCGGCCATGGGCAAGTCCTACAGGGATAATCTAATTATGTGACTTTGTTGTTAATTCCATTTTTTTTTATTTTAACATGATTATGTGACTTTGTTTTGTGTAAACTAAGAGCCGAGTCTAAAAAGGAAGGATGCGTCTATGTTGTAAGGCCTTTTAGCCAAGAACGGATACTATGTCTTGCTAGACACATAGATCGAGAACTCGAGCCATGAAGATGTAAGCATAAGAATCTGTTGTCTCTTGACAGAGTAAACATCTCCAATAATCAACTCACAGGATGCATACCCAATTCATGGTTTAAGCTATTAAATTCACCTTCAAGCTCATTTACTAGAAATCCAGGTTTGTATGTAACAGAGAATGATGGGAGTTTTTGTAATTACATGGGACATATTCCTCTCTCTGTGAAGGAGAGAAAATGTCTTGGCATAGTCTATATAGTCATCATTGTCATCGGATCAGTTATGTTTGCTTGTTTCTTAGTAGATGTGATTTTTATGGAGATTTTTATCCCCTAAAATTGTTGCAAAATTGCCCTTCAAACTATACCAATGTTTGCAAGCAACGGAATATCTAGAGAAGAAGTATGAAATTGGTAAAGGGGGAAAAAGGAGTTGTCTACAAGGTGGATCTAGCTTCCGACCAAATGTATGTCTTGAAGACAATAAAATTATCCCCTGAATAGAGAGGGGACATGAGCATGGCAAGTGAATGGAAAATAGTCAAACCCAGATGGTATTTTTAGAACAGTGCCTTCATAAATATTGTTGTTTGTAGTCTGACAGTGTGCCATTTTCACACCAATTTTGGTATCAAAGCTTGAAGGTCTTGGGATTTGCTGAAGAAAAGTTATGAGTAAGATTTAATATTTAGTTTAAAGTCTATATTTTGAAGATTTTTTGAGAACAGAACAGGAAGTCTTGAAGCTAATTAAATCTTGGAAACGAGAGAGAAGAGCTCATGGAGGCTCAATAAATGGTGACCCAAGGTAAAGTAAACTTGGATTTGTGATTTGTGTTTGTTGAAGTGTTGTATAAAGAGTTGCTACAGGATTGAGAAAAGGATCAAAAGACTAGGATGCAAAAGGCCTAGGTGAGATCAAGGAGATTGTCAAAAGACCAGTCAAGGAGAAAGGCTTGGGTGAGACAAGTGGACCTATAGGGATCAAAAGACCAAGGTGGAAAAGACTTGGGTGAAGATCTCAGGAATGGAAATATTGCTGAGAAAGGAGCAGAGCAGCAAGGTACATGAGAGTGCCAAGAAGAAAGCAAGCATCCAAAAGAAGAAAGGTATGAACAGTATTGAAATTGATAAAGAGATTTATAGTTTGAAGAGAGAGTTAACTAAGATTAAAGATGAATATGAGTCTTGGATGCAGATGGACAAGCAAGCATGGGTATGGCTAATAAAGAAAAGGTTTAAATGGCCAATAAAGAAAAGGTTGAAATGGCCAATTAATCTCCTAGTGAAGAGGAGAAGGCAAAATGAGATTGCCAAGAAGAGAGAAGCCCATAGAGGCAAGAGGATGAGTAGGTTGCCAAGTGAGCAACAAGAGGAAGAGGTGGAGAAGAAGGTTCTCATTCTAGAAAACAGGAGAAGAGAAGAAAGAAAAGATGAAGTGCCAGGAAGAGCACTTGAAAAGATGAGAGTGTTGATGAAGAGAGCACTCATAGGGACCTTGTGGTCTCTTATTTTTATATCTAATGTTGTCTTTGCATGGGTAATTACAGGTATGAGCAGCCTTGTGAAGGTCAAAAGAAAGGCCTTGAAGAATGAAGAGATTGGTGCAAGAGAAGACACCAAGTACACAAGTGAATGTGTAGGAGAAAAGAAAAAGTTTGTTGTTGTTGATAAAGAAGAAGAGATGCATTGGTTAATGCATGAGAAAGATGTTGGAGACCTTATGCAAGAAAATGTTGAGATGGAGGAGGAAATTGCATTCCATGATGCCATGGAGTACCTTGAAGAAGCAAGTGAAAAACTATGCACAAAAGAGGATAGTGCAATCAAAGAAGCCATGCAAATGAAGAAAACCATGGAGCAACCCATTAAGGAGGTAAAGGTGAATTCCAAATTTGATTTTTCTTATTCTTATAAGAATGAAACTATTGATATGCATGTTAGAGAAGCAAAGAGAAAGGTAAAGTTTCCAATTAACCATGGATATGTGATGCCTAAATGGTGGAAGAAGCCAATACAAAGCACAAAGGAAGAGAAAGATTGCTCCATGGATCAAGCTTTCCAAGAGGTAAATGAAGTGTTAAAACCTGATTTTGATTGTTATTGTGAGCATGAAGATGTTAATACACAGGTTAGAAGAGGCAAGAGGAAGATGAAGTCCTCACACAAAGCAGTCAATCATGGCTACATAATGCCTAAGTGGATGGTGAAGCACATAAGCAAGCAACAAGTAAGCAAGCAGGCAAGTTTACCTTATAAGATTGGATTTTCTCATATTCCTAATATGAATGTAGGTGTGCAAGAAAATAAAAGGACAAACAAGGTTGGTTTTTTAGTATTGTCAAAAGAGCTTGGTTATAGGATGCCTAAATGGCTTGTGAAGTCAATAGATAAGAGAAAGAAACAAGTATGGGTGCCTAAGAAGGCAAAGAGAGAAGATGTGAGTGTTGAGGCAACAACACCAAGAAGTCAATGGAAGAGGATTGAAGGTGAGATGGTGAGTATGGAAGAGGCATTCCATGAAGACAGGATGCTTGAGAGGTATACCAAAGAGGTAAAAGGTAAACAATTTGTTTATGATGATGTTTTTGAATCCTTTAATGATCTTTTCATGAGAAATGAGGAATGGAAAGTGGTTATGTGGACTAATATGTAGCAAGGAGAGAATTCCAAATGGATGGATGATGAGGAAAGGGGAGAGTATGCAACAAAACAATGCCTCATTGAAAACAAAGAACAAACAAGATGGCTTCAAGCAGAGGTTGAAGAGAGTAAGGAGACACAAGGTAATGGTGTTTCAATTGCTTTTGATAAGTGTACTAATGAAGAAGTTGGTTTATGTGAAGATAAGCTAAGAAAAGATGAGATGAAGAGTAAGGCTAGTGAAGGACAAGCAATCTTTCAAGTTGATAAGCCCAAGTTTGATGAAGAGAATAGTGAGATAGATGAGATCTTACTAAAGAAAGAGTTGAGAATGTTGGAGGAGCTGTTTGGACATTCAAGAGAGATGAATGAAGGTACAAGCCATTGTAAAGACACCATTGGGAAGAGTGAAATAAGACAAGAGCAAAGCAAAGAGGCAAAGACAGTTTTGATCAAGGAGCAAGAATGGGAAGGCAGCCAAGAGGCTTCATGGCCTAAAGATTTTGATTCTAAGGTGGCTTTGAATGTTTTGTATGCAAGTATAAAGGTTGCTAAAGTGAATGACAGACATGAGTCATTGGAAAAGCTCACAAAACAAGAAGATCTAGAAGACATATATGGAGATGAAGAAGCATGGAAGCAGGAGATGGCAACTGAAAAGGAGATGAGGAGAAGAACATACCAGAAAAGGAAGAAAAGCAAGAAGCTGAAAGACAGACTATCAAAGACAAATAGTAGCATTGGCATTCACAACAAGACCTTGGGATCCAGGCATATAATGAAGACTAATGCATGGAGGCAGCATTTCATTTGAACTAAGGTTCAAATTTTTTCTATAGGGAGAGTATGATGCAGGAGCATCTACAATGGCTACCTGAAGACATGATCAAAGTTGGAAATTCTCAAGCATACAAAGCTCAAGTCATGTCTTAGTTTTGTATTTTAATTCATATTGTTGTCTTTTCCCTCCAAAATGTGGTTAAGGAGAAATAAATGTAAAATGGAAAAGTAAAAGGAGTGAAAAGAGGTGAAAGTGGGTTGGAAGGAATCCCCACATTGGGAGTTTATTGAGTAAAAGTGGAGGAGATGATTGAAAGATTTCAACCATAAGATATTAGTTGGAATTATCTCTCAACTTAGATATTAGTTGGAATTATCTCTCAAAGAGTAATAAATGTAATGAAAGAAAGAAGAGAGGGTACGTAGAAGGAAAGAGGAAAAAAAGAGGATCTCCAGGAGAGAGAAGAGGAATCAAGCAGGCCATTCAGCCTGTATTATGCAAATAAAAACATTATGGTTTATTAATGAAGGAAGCCAATTTAGGCTATTGGCTGGCGTCAAGAATTTGTATAAGGCTTTGGAAGCCATTGATTTATATCCTATATTGATTTAGTGTGATTTGAACCTATGTCAGATGCATCTCCTTTGATTTTGTGAGGTCTTTGGCGATTGATAAAGTCTGTTGACAGACATAACCAGCGTATGAGAAGAAAGGCAGCAGAATCTTCAAGATTGCAATCATTCTATTCTGCAAGGAATCTATTATTTTCTAGTTTTGGGGGAACAAGTCCCTCTTCCCACCATAACCAATAGTTGAATCCTCTGGTTATAAATCCTTTTGTTCGATACAATTACTATTCTCACCCTGAAGATCCCCAAAAATGGGTGCAAGGGGTTAAGGTGATAGCCAACATAGGCGAGATGGCTTCCATACATAAATTTTCATTTAATGGCAAGTCCAACGGCACAAGCGGGTTGCGTTTCATTAGGTCAGCTTTGCCCAAGAACAAATCAGACAATGCGGCCATGGGCAAGTCCTGCAGGGATAATATGATTATGTGACTTTGTTGTTAATTCCATTTTTTTTTGTTTTAACATGATTATGTGACTTTGTTTTGTGTAAACCGAGAGCCGAGTCTGAAAAGGAAGGATGCATCTACGTTGTAAGGCCTTTTGGCCAAGAACGGATATTAGGTCTTGCTAGACACATAGATTGAGAACTCGAGCCATGAAGATGTAAGCGTAAGAATTTGTTGTCTCTTGACAGAGTAAACATGTCCAATAATCAGCTCATAGGATGCATACCCAAGTCATGGTTTAAGCTATTAAATTCACCTTCAAGCTCATTTACTAGAAATCTAGGTTTGTATGTAACAGAGAATGACGGGAGTTTCTGTAATTACATGGGACATATTCCTCTCTCTGTGAAGGAGAGAAAATGTCTTGGCATAGTCTATATAGTCATCATTGTCATCGGATCAGTTATATTTGCTTGTTTCTTAGTAGCTATGATTTTTATGGAGATTTTTATCCCCTAAAACTATTGCAGAATTGCCCTTCAAATTATACCAATGTTTGCAAGCAACGGAATATCTAGAGAAGAAGTATGAAATTGGTAAAGGGGGCAAAAGGAGTTATCTACAAGGTGGATCTAGCTTCCAACCAACAGTATGTCTTGAAGACAATAAAATTATCCCCTAAACAGAGAGGGGACATGAGCATGGCAAGTGAATGGAAAATAGTCAAACCCAGATGGTATTTTCAGAATAGCACCTTCATAAATATTATTGTTTGCAGTCTGACAGCGTGCCATTTTCACACCATCACCCATGTTTAGTTTTATAAATCTATATGGAGGAGGAATAGAAAAATTAATCAAGAACGTTAAAATCCAAATCATTTGAAATAAAAGGCAATGATATCCAAAAGGCAACATACAAAACTCAAAAGTCAAAATCATACCAAAAGACATGATTAAAAGCACATCTCTGATCTCTAATCAAAGATCAAACTCCATAGTTGGCCTCACATAGAGTTGAGGTCCATTGGGGTGTGGTAGGCTAGTAGATTGAAATAGGAGAATTCAACAAACTCTATGGTGTTACCTACTTTCTCATGCAAGTACCCAATCTTTGTAGTAGACTGATGACTCTATAAGGGGTCCTAAGGAACAAAAAACACTTTGTGAGAAGGTAGGTCTATTTTAATTTTCATGCATTTATCTTTCATGAGATGATATATATACTTAATTTGTTAACCTGAGACTTGTGTGGATAAGAAAAGTTCTTCAGAGTCCTTAAGGTTGAAAGTCCTCTTTTTTTGACAAACCTAATTTGAGTGTCTTGGCTTCAATAAAAGAGTTTCTCTACCTTGGTTTTTCCTTTATTATCCCCTCCACCCATTTAATTTTCCCCCTTGATAGCCAAATTTTGATTCCAAATATGTTTTCCCTCTTCTATAAATTCCTTCTTCTTCGCCTCTTAAAAACATGCTAGCACTACTTTGTTTTAGTTTTATCTATCCTAAGAGCAAAAAAACATGGTTGAGTACCTATGGATTACTTTATTTAGACAATAAAATTACATTCCTAGATGTATTTCTCACTTTGATCATTTGTCATTTGTTTTACCATCTTGTTGTTATGAACACCTGAGTTCATACCCATTTTTCCATTGTTAAGTGAGGTTGGTTTGTTACTTCTCACTCAACAATGTTGTTTTCCCTTTTATGCACCATTTTCCATTGTTGAGTGAGATAAGGATTGTTACTTCTCACTCATTAATGTTGTTTTACCATTTTTGTTTCTTCTTTTACCATTTATTTGTTTTATTATAATCCTTTTTGACATGTATCCTTGGTTTGAATTGGTGAGTTTGCATTTCTTACTTAAGGTTTACTTGTTTGAGTTTTTTGGTCTTTAGTAGCCTTGTATTTTTAGTTACTCAATTTACTCTTCTTTTACTTGGCCATTTGATATAACATATCACTTGTCACCCTAGCTTTCCAAATTTTCAATTATGTCTCATCCTCATAGCACCAGTTATCTTGGCTTTCCTGCATTTGTTTGTTTTTGCTCTTTAATTTTATATTCTTGAGTTTGTTGAAAGTATTATTTGCACCCTACATAATCAAAACTAACAACACAATAGACAACCATCCAAAGATGAAGGTAAGTCAAAGTAGACATCACTTTTACATTTTTAGTTATTTACTTTTTTGTCATTTATTTTTAGTTATTTTATGCTTTAAAATATAGAAACTTTTTTTAGCATCAATGTTATGTGTCCTTATGTTCTTTCTCAAAGCACCATCCCCTTATGTATCTTAGTGACAAATGATGAGCTTCGAGTGGGGCATATGTATACACATAATATTTTCAACTTTTATCAATTATTGACACTTTACATCTTGAAGGAACCCATCAAGCCTCAATCTCTTTAAGTGAATTCCCTAAGGGGTGCATCAAAAAAGGGGTGGGTATACCTTTGGTGCTTCACAGGATTTTTGTCCCTTATTTCCACTTATTATCAATCCAACCAGCTCCTAAAACCATTCCCCAAGCTATTTATCCTCACTTGTATACTCCTCTGGCCTTTTTCCTCTTTCCATCTCTCTTTTCCTCACCTTAGTACATTTTTGTTAGTCGATTGTACTAGGTTGATTGGGTCAACCCTATATTATTTCGATTAATTTTCACATAGGATTTATTTTGGCCTTTAGTCGACCTAGCTTGAGACCTAGAGAATAACTGATCAAAATTATATAGGGTTGACTAGGTCGACCCTGTCAATTGATATTTTTGAAAGGGTTTAGGAAAAGATCTGCCTATAAATACAAGATCATTATATCATTATTTAAATATGAAATCAAGAGATATATTTGCTCATGCTTCTTTACAATCTGCTCTTCCACCATTCTACTTGAGGAGTCTTAGCTTAGGGTTTCTACTTGGAGAATATAGTCTTATGGATAAGTCTTATATGTTTTAGCATTTCTTAGTGATCCTTAAAAACCACAATAACCTCTTGTGAATCCCCATTAGCTAAGGGAGAGATTGAGTCTCTATGGGTTCACATTCAGGTAAGTATTCTCTAACTTTACTCCTTGTTTTAGTAGATAGAAGTAGCATAACTATTGGCTTTGAATAATATTACTCTTCATATTCCATGTATTAGGGTCTTACTCATACTTAGCTTAATTGAGATTCTCTTATATATGTTTTTATTGTTTACTAACCCCTCATATTGTGCCACAAGCTTTGGTGAGTACTAGATTAGATTTACTTTCTTGTTATTAGCATAGGTGAAATATTAAAACCTAGGACCCCCTTATGATTATTGTGTGATTATGTTAGATTAAAGGATTTGGACCCTCCTTAGCATAGTGTATTATGTTAATTGATCCCTAATTGGGTCTATCAAATCCCCATATTGGTCATACTCTTGCTTAACAAATGTATTCCCAATCAGAAGTGCATGTATGCTCTATCTTATTTGAGCCAAGATTAATTTATAAGCATGATGCATTTCTGATTGCATATACTAAGATGGTGCTCATGACTCAGGGGCCTCATGAGCATATGTGATAATTATATATCCTGACAATGTCAAGTTTCAGGTCTAAAAATGAAAAATATATATTTTCCAATTTTTAGTAAAAGTTTACGGGATTGATAGTTGCAAGTTTGGATAAATATTATAGTTGTTTGATTAATTATAGGTTGGAAATTTGAATAAAAATGGGTGGAAAATGTTTGTGCAAAATTTATTTTAGATTGATTTTTTAAAAGATATTAAGTGAGGAGATTTTCTTTAGGGATTTAGAGGAAAATGGATTGTATGCCAGTGCACCAACATCATAGTGAATGTGTGAGGAGATATCAAAGACCTAAGAGGAGTAGGCATCTGATGAGTATAATTTCAAACTTTGATCTTTTAGTTTTAATTCATCTATTGAATTTTAAATTTGGTTGAAATTATTTCAAAAATGCATTATTTATGAATTTGGAATAAAAAAAATTTAAATTGTTAATGATAATTTTGAAATAGTTTAACTCTGTAATGAAAATATAAAACTAGGTAGCAAAATCACTAGAGAGAAATAGGTTAGGGGATTTTCAAAATCATTCATTGTAATTAAAAAATCACTAAAAGGAGGAGTGAAATAATCAGTTAAGGGAACTTAGATATGTAATTAAGCTAATAAAATAACCATCAAATGAAATATAATCTGAATTCGATCAACTTAAGATAGAGCTACAAATGAAAGGAACAATAACACAAAGTTATACCTTGGTACCATGAGCTTCCTCTATTGTTATTCAAATTGATTTACTCTCTAAAATGTGGTTGCTCAATCTTATATAATGCAAGTGAAAATGGGTAGTGTTTTGTTATTCAAATACTCTTTGGATGACTTTGATTCACTTGGGATTCACTCATAAATTTGATAGCACTTTTTTAGCATAAGGATGGATGAAAGTGATGGCTTACATGTCAATTTATAGGTTTACAGGAGATTGATTAGATGGTGGAAGATTATTTGAATATTTATAATTAGTTGAATAATCAATGGTAGAGAATTAATCCTTGTCCATGAGGATGATGACCGATTCTATAGGTTGAGAGAAAAGGGGAGTTGGTTAAGTGAGTCATCAAAAAAGGGTCAAATTCGTTAAAAGGTTCCAAGGTGACTCACCAGGTAGTTGAGTAATTTTGAGGAAGTGGTTAGATGAGTCAACATGTGAGGGAGATAAATGCAGAGTATGTCTGGGTGAGGTGGAAAATCCATATTTATTAAATAAATTTGGATAAAAAGGTGTGCATAATTGAGTAATTAAGAATTATTTAATTATTTGAATTTTAGAGGGAAATGATGTTAGTTTAAATTTTAATTTGGGGAAGGAAACCACATTTCAACACTAAATAAAATTTAGGTGTCTACATAAACAAAACCCATAAATTTATTGTAGAATAGATTCACCGATTTTTAGTTATGCAAGTACTTACTAAAAATAATAAATGATAATTTCAAAAAAAAATGTGATAATTTTAATATAAAAATTATATTTGTCTATGAGAAATAAAAATTAATATATTTTTTTCCAATAAATCTAATTTGACCCAAAACAAACACAGAAAAACCCATAGTGAGGAGCTAAGGTTTTGATAATGTTTGACAATATGTGGGTTTACCAAAATGTTTACTCTATTTGAAAATAAACAATTTAAATATAAATAAACTATAGACAATAGTATATAATAAAATTCAATGCAATGCCAAAATATTTAAACAAACTCTAATAATAATTGATAATGAAAAGTGTGTACTTAGCTTATTATGGTTGTCTTGTTGAATAGACAGGTTATTTCCATATTATAGTCTGACTAATAAAATCTTGTGATCACGTTGCTACCAAGAATATAATATAAAAATATATAGGTACAAGTGCACATTGGGTGGATAGGGTTACAATGCACCATTGTCCTCTTGTGTGACTTTATCTGTGTTCATTGTGCATTGGATATGAAGATCATGGTTTGTTTGCCTTTATGTGTATTTGTCCTACTTATATGTGTATCCTAACTTGGTATCCATAATACCTAACAAAATATACTTCTAATACATACAAATACACCAAATATACATTAAATGTAAAAGGGGGTATGTAAGGTAATGGTAATAGCCAAGTTGGCCTCAAAAACCCCTATGTAACTGAGTGTTGCCTACATAGTCCAAGTGGACCTTAGGCTAATGTAGTTCTCCCTCTTAATTGTGTTTGCACAATCATGGATGCAATACTAAATGTTACTTTCCTATGAATACCCTTAGAATAAATAATGTAAATGATGCATTCATTCTTGTAATTTTAAAATGAATCAATTATTCAGCATGTATATAACTTTTGTATAGCTTTTAAACATTTGAGAGTAAATATCTTTTCCTTTGCAAAACATTTATGTATATAGACCTTTGTGTTTTAATTTAGGGGCTCACTGGCATGTGAAGTTTAGACTCAAAATAACCAATGGTCATTAAAAGGACTATTATTGACATAGAAACTTGAGAGACTTCTATAAGTTACATTGTGACAAGTTTACATTATAGGATAGGTGTGCAATACACTCTTGTCTAGGTAGTGTAGACTTGTCAAAAAAACATAAAATGAACATAGAAAGACTTATATATCAAGTAGGGATCCCCAAGGTAGGATATGAGAATACATAACAATGACATGCATATACTTTAAGAAGACAATAAGATAAATAAGAAGAATACTTGAGACACGATGCACCAATGAACTAATCATTTATCAACAATGATCTAAATAGATAGAGTTATGTAAAGGTGTGTTTTTTGAAATTTTAGTAATAAATGATTAATTATACAATAATATGCAACATGAAATTCATTCTTCAAAATCATATCAATAAAGACATATAAAAGAAAATTTAGATCTAAGCAAATACACACATAACACCGATATAACATGGTTCACCCAATGTGGGCTATGTCCACCAAGAATATCTCTATAATATTAAAAAAAAGAGTACAAGACAACTCTCAAAAAGAAACCTCTCATAGAGATAACTTTCTCCAACCTGAATTCACACCAAAATTCCCAAGATGCTAAGCTACACCTCAAACCCGATCACACCGACCAAAGAGAGAATACAAAGCTCAAAATGAGATGCAAAATGTAATGCTTAATGTGTTTCCCCTCACCCCTATTTATACTTTCCAAAATCCCTTTAAAAATAAACCATAGCATGGAGAAAACCATATCCCCACCAAATAAGGGAGGTTACAACCACCCAAGATAAACATAATCCCCCAATTCTCTCAAAACCTTGCCCACTTCTCCATAAAACATGCCACAAATGTGGGAAGTGGTTAGTATACTCAAAAATACACCTCACCATTTTTGAAATTAAAAATTACATGTTAAAATTGCCCTAATAATTTTATTTTAACCTTAGGGGTGTCGAAATGGGTTCCACGTTCAACAATCTCCCACTTGGGGTTTGTTTCTCCTTGAACAAAATTTAACCCTCCTCCATGATCTTCATGAAGACCAACCAAAGTTGAATAAAACCTTAAATTTTCTAATGTGACAGACCTTGGTCATCATTTCCATAGGATTTTGGCTCATATGTATCTTTTCTAGCTTCACCATTTTTTCCTCCAAAGCTGTCAAGATGAAATGATACTGCAACTATATGTGTTTCATCCTTGAGTGGAAAGTGGAGTTCTTGGATAAATGTATATCACCCTAACTATCACAATGTAATCCCCCAAAAAACTAATTATACCCCAACTCATTAAGTAATGGTTGTAACCAAATCATCTCCTTCCTAGCCTTTGTAGTAGTAACATATTTAGCCTTTGTGGTTGATAAAGCCACAACCTTTTATATCTAGGAAATCCAACTAACCGTTGTATCCCTAATAGTAAATACATAACCTATCATACTCTTCCTTCTATCAACATCCTTAGACATATTTGAGTCCACATAACTACACAAATTGGTGTCTGATCCACCAAAACACAATGTTATACCCATGGTTCCTCTCAAATATCAAAGAATCCACTTCATTACTTGTTAGTGCTCATAACCTAGATTACTTGTGTACCTACTTACTACTCCCACTGCATGGGAATTATCTAGCCTAGCACAAACCATAGCATACGTCAAGCTACCAACCACTAATGAATAAGGTACCTTGGACATCTTTATCTTTTCTTCTTCTATCTTGGGACACTACTTCGTTGATAATTTAAAATGGCTTGCCAACGGAATCCCAACCGGCTTAGCATCTTATATACTAAACCTCTCCATAAATTTCTTCACATACTCTACCTAGGATAAGATGAGCTTCCTCTCCTTCCTATCTTGAGTTCTCCTCATACCAAGGATTTGCTTTGCTACACCCAAATCCTTCATATAAAAGGAATCACCAAATTGTTTCTTGAGTACTTGAATCTATTGCATGTTCTTTCCTAGAACCAACATGTCATCTACATACAAGCATAGGATATTATAATTACCATCCTCAAATCTCTTGACATACATGAAATGGTTAGAATGACACCTAGAGTAACCTTGTTCTAACATAAAAATGTCAAACTTCTTATACCATTATCTTGGAGCTTATTTCAAGCCATACAAGCTCTTCTTTAGTCTGTACACTGTTGGTTGAATATATTGTCGATCAGCGTACTGATAAACAAAATAGGTCTGATCATCCAAAGTAGGAAGATTGGTAATCTAAATGTGTAGGTTTACCACATCAAAAGGGGACTGATCTCTCCTCTCATCAAGGGGAGGTTCCCTATAGATATGATATATATATATATATATATATATATATATATATATATAAATAGAAAATAATACTCAAGGGTAGGATAAACCATCCATCTCTCTTTTTTTAGAGATGATGCATGCAAATCAAAGGAAAAATCTTAGGAATAAGGATAGAAAGCACTCCTTTTCTTTCAGAAGTACTATTCAGCAAACCACAAAAATCTTCCTGGTAGTAATTGCAAAATGTAACCAAGGACATAGTAACTAGTAAATTGAGATGTAGCACAAAGTCTCCACCTAAATTTCCCAAGAGTGAGATACGAAGGACAATGAGGGCACAAAGTCCTCCCAAGGTCCTTTACACAGAAACAAAAAGAAAACACACTAAAGGCAATTGTGGGGGCACAAAGTCTCTCCACAGTTGGCTTTAGGACACCTTCCTGACTACTTTCACTAATTTTGCTTATTGAATTAAAGGAACAGAAAATATATTAAGGAAAAAGGCATAAGAATAGTTTCCCCAACAACAAATATATCACAACACAAAGTCTAAAAGGTCACTTGCTTTCTTATTCCAATAACAAAATATGATCAACAATATGAGCTTAAAGTCTCAGTAATGCCTTTCAATTTGGGCAAAGTTTTCATTTTTGATTGTCAGAGAGAGAGATCCTTAAAAAAATAAAAGAGAGTCCCTTATATAGCCTCTTCAAGGACTCAAGAATAGTAACACATCATGTTGCATTGAATTCTATTAAGAAGACATACTAGAATTTAGGGGCATTTACCCATTTGCTTTTCTCAATGCAAAGAAACGGGTCATGCCATTGAATGTTTGCATCCTTCAATGTCTACCTGGTGATTTACTTCTAGAAACATATCTGATGCACAAATGTTTTTGGTCCTTCTTCATCATTCCTCCTTTTCTAGTTATTTGAATCAGGTCCTAGATTCAATTTGATGCTCTGTTCCTTAGTCACTTTCTACTGGTCTTTAGCAATGACGCATGGCACATTTCACTGCTAAACAGGTGAAGACACGTGGCAACTTCTATGGGACTCTAAGAAACATTTATTGATAGAGGCTTTGAAACCTATTATAAACTTAGAATCATGGGTACAGACACTTGTCACTCTCTATGGATTTATAATAGAAAAGGTGGCAGCTTCTGCTTGCCTCTTGAGAATCCTGCAGAGGATGACACGTGGTGGCTTTCACTGAGATTTTAGCTACCTTTGAAAAGTATTTGGGACTTATATTAGTTTCTTGTAGAGGATGACATGTGGTAGCTTCCGCTACATTTAATGAGAGACACGTGGCAGGTTTCGCTGCTTTGATGAGAGACACATGGCAGGTTTTGTTGATTTGATACTATGTCTCAATGGATGACACGTGGTAGAATTTGCTATGAAATAAGTGAAGACATATTATGCTTTTCATTATGGCTTTTTGAGGGACATGTGGTGGCATCCGTTGAACTTGTAGAAGCTTTGGATGCCTTTTGAATGTCCTACAGAAGATGACACGTGGCAGCTTCCACTGCATTTTTAGAAACACTATAGAACTATGCAGGACTCATTTGGATTCATGTGGACGATGCCACTTGGCATGTTCCACTTAACTTACAAAGGACACATGGCAGCTTCTATGGCTTTTAAAAACAAATTGAAATGAGGCTCGAAAGATGACACTTGGCAGCATCCGTAGGATTTTGTCAGGCTTTTGTCTCGGTCTATTTGTTTGCCTTAGTCACTTTTTGCCACAAGAATTCCCTTCGCAAGGGCACTTGTGTCTTTGACTCTTGGGGCACTCATTTGAACTTTGTCGCTTGAATCAACTGATTGAACCAACTTTGGTTTAATGGTTCATTCCCTTGTTTCTATTGACCGCTTGAACCAAGATTCTTTGAAACAAGCCTCGTTGAACCTGTTGAACCATTATTCCTTTGACTGAAAAAGCTTGAATAATTCCCAATTTTGAAAGCTTAGAATAATTTTTTGAAATGAGAAGAGATATTTTGGTCTTTGTAAGACCAAAATAGCTTATATGTTGTCCTAAAAATGAGTGACATTTTTTTAGTACAACACACACCAATGTCTCCTTTCCTTCAACCTCATAACCTTGTGGCTGCTCCATATATAATTCCTCCTCCAAATCACCATGAAGGAACATAGTCTTCACATCTAATTATTCTAAGTGCAAATCCTCTACTACAACTATACCAAGCATAGTTTTAATAGAATTCATCTTAACAAAAAGAGAAAAAATATCATCAAAAATCAATACCTTTCTTCTGTGCAAACCCATTGACCACCAACTGAGACTTATACCTTTTCCTTCCTCCATCCTCTTCTTTGATTTTGTATACCCACTTATTCTAAAATGTTCTCTTGCCCTTAGTTAGCTTCACCAAATCCCATGTATGGTTTTCCATGAGAGAACTATGTTCATCTACCATGGCTTGCCCCCACTTATTCCTAGCATTCACCTGCATTTCTTCCTCAAAACATTATGGTTCTCCATTATCATTAAGTAACAAATAACTCAAAAATGGGGAAAAACATTCAGGAGTTTTTCTTACTCTAGAAGACCTTTTTACTACAGTTGTTTGGGGTTCCTATGTAGGAGGTTCCTGAACTATCTCCTTGGACACCTTACCATTCATAATATCATCCAATGCTATGCACTCTTTTTGTTCCTATTCCTATAATTGATCCTAAAGACAACATCCCTAGACCAAAATATTTTCTTGTCTCTAAGACTCCAAACCCATAAACCAAAGTCATCTTCACCATAACCAATAAAGGTGAATCTCTTAGACTTAGCCTCTAACTTGGTCATATCTTTCTTAGAAACATGAACAAATGCCTCACATCCAAAGACCCTAAGAAAATAATAATTAACTTTCTTACCATACCAAGCTTCCTTAGGTATGCCTCTATCCAAAGGAACTGAAGGTCTTATGTTAATCAGATATATTGTTGTGTTAATTCCTTTTGCTCAAAACATTAGGGGCAGACCTACATGCAACCTCATGCTCCTAATATGCTCCATGATTGTCTTATTCATCCTCTCTGACACTTCATTCTCCTATGGTATCCCTAAAACTGTACTTTGCCTATGAATTCCATTATGTGAACAATAATCATCAAATGATTTGCTACAATACTCACATCCATTATCTGACCTAAGACATTTCAACTTAAGACATATTTCACTCTCAACCAAAGCTTTCCATCTCTTGAATGTTTCAAACACATCAGATTTATTCTTAATACAATAAATGTAACATAATAATTTGAACCACTAATAAAAGATACCTGAGATGGCCCCCATAGATCTGAGTGAACCAACTCCAACTTATTATCCTTCTTCATAAGTCCAACCCTCAAGAACTTAACTCACTTCTACTTCCTATACACATAATCATCATAGAAGTCCAAATCAATCTATTTCAATCTAGGTAACTTATCTTTCAAGATCTCCATGCCCTTTCAACTCATATGATCAAGCCTATAGTGCCATAAAGTTGCATCAACTAAATTATAGTGATCAACACTATTAATCAAATACAAAGTTTCAACTTTCTCACCTCTCGCAACCACAAGAACACACTTGGTAACTTTCCAAGAGTCTGTTATAAATAACACCAAATAACCCTCAATGTCCAACTACCTCATTGATATTAAATTCCACCTTAACTATGGGACATGTCTAACATCCTTTAGTAGCCATGTGTTCCCATTATGAATATTCACCTGAACACAGCCTTTCCCTACTATACTACATGGTTCATCATCACCTCGATAAACATGTCCAAAATCTCCTTAAACATAATCATTAAAATGATGCTTATGTAAGATGGCATGAAAAGAAACCCATGAATCTAATACCCAAGATTCAGAAACATTATCCAAGGAAAGAATTTAAGCATCCTAACTAATAGTATTGGTTGTCATATTTACCTCCTTGGTCTCCTTATGTTTGGTCTTCTTATCCCAAAGTTCCCAACATTCCTTCTTTGTGTGTCCACTTTTTCCACAATGCCAGCACACCATCTTGGCTCTAGATTTAGATCTTCCCTAACCCTTTGACTTTCCACAGTTTCCTTTTCTTTTTTCCTTTTTTCTCCCTCTAGTCTCCACCTCAAAGCATTCCCTGAAGATGATTCCCCAGTGCTCTTCCTTCACATTTCCTTGCTAAGAATCACACCTATAACATCCTCAAGCTTTAAACTTCCCTTAGCAGGGTTGACATTACTCACAGCCATAACTAAGCTATCCCAACTATCAGATAAGGAGCACAAAATTAATAAAATCTTAACTTCATCTTCAAATTAAATACCAACAAAAGTTAGTATACTCACAACCATATTAAAATCATTCAAATGATCAGCTACAAAACCATTTTCAGACATTTTCATATTAAATAACCTTTTCATCAAAAATATTTTATTAGAGGCAGAGGGTTTTTCATATAACTCCCCTAATTTATTCATCAAACCAAATGTGGTCATCTCCTCTGAAATATTGAAGGAAAACGAAGATGTAAGGCACAACAGTATGGCTCTCAGTACTTTTCTATCAAGTAAATTCCAATCTACTTGATCCATACCTGAAGGTTGGCCTGCTTTCCCTCTCAAAGGGTGATGAAGATCCTTCTGAAATAAGTAATCTTCCATCTGCATCTTCCACAATCCAAAATTCTATCCATTGTATTTTTCAACTCTAAATCTGCCATAGCTCCCACTCAAGCTAATATATTTCCCTACAATTCACCACTTTAGCAAAACCACTATCGCTAGCTTTGATACTAGTTGTTAGGAATAAGTGAATAATTATTCAATAATATGCAACATGAAATTTATTCCTCAAAATCACAACAGCAGAGACATATGAAAGAAAATTCAGATCAAAGTAAATACACACATAACACCAATATAACATGGTTCACCCAATGTGGGCTACGTCCACCAAGAATCTCTCTATAATATTATAAACAAGAGTATAAAACAACTCTCAACAATAAATCTCTCATAGAGATAACTTTCTCCAACCTGAATTCACACCAGAATTCTTAAGATGCTAAGCTATACCTCAAACCCAATCACACCAATTTAAGAGAGAATACAAAGCTCAAAATGAGATGCAAAATGTAATACTTAATGTTTTTCCCCTCACTTCTATTTATACTTTCCAAAATCCCTTTAAAAATGCATCATACCATGGAGATAACCATATCCTCAACAAATAAGGGAGGTTACAACCACCTGGGATAAACATAATCCCCCGATTCTCTCAACACCTTACCCACTTTTCCATAAAATGTGACACAAATGTGGGAAGTGGTTAGCATCCTCAAAAATACTCGTCGCCATTTTTGAAATTAAAAATTACATGTTAAAATTGCCTTGATAATTTTATTTTAACCTTAGGGGTGTTGAAACATGTTCCTTATTCAACATGAAATAAGTTTGTGCCAAATTTGGGTGTCTATAATGGCTCATAGAAATCTATCTCCTTCACTTGAAACCCTAAGTCTACTTACAATGACAAACTTAATCCTACAAAACTAGATGAAAAATTAGTTGAGTTGACCTCAACCACTCCCCATTGAATGGTTGAGTTTTACCTACATATCTATAACTCTAAAGAGGGAATTCAAATCACATGTAGTTCTCCCCAGTAGGTGAATGTGTGTAATAATGATCATTCAATGGATGCAACTTGTAATCTATCCCATGTTAATTATAAATTAGTAACTTTGGCTTGGATCTTGAGTGCTTTAGAATTGGCTAAGACCTATTCCTTATGATTTATTGGTAAATTTAAAGACTAGGGGAGTCCTCTTTAATGTGTAAGTGTTTTAGTACACTTGGTAAGTGCCTAATAGATAAATGATAGCCTATTTTCTACTTATATGAGACTCATGGGTACTTTATCATGTCATCGACAAGTGAAACATATGGTTCAAGACATAGGAATGATTTGAATTTAAAATATGATTATTGCTTTGTAACAATATAAAACCATTTGACTTAGATGGTATGTTCTGAGTTTGATCTTAGTTTCCAAAAGACAACAACATGAATTTGATGATCTAAAAATGTCTAAGTATGATAATTAATTATTTTAACATAGACTATGGGATTTATTATAGGTGACCAATAGCAACTTGGAAATGTTATACCCATAAAATGCATGTGGATATGAGATAATTGTTAATGATTATCATGTATGTATGCACAAGTCATGTGTAAGTCAAAACTAAGATTTCCAAATATTAATTACCATATTTTATTGTCTAAAAATTCACCCCTCCATTATTATATTGAAATTCAATACAATTACTATATTAAAAGGATAAAGAGATGTACTTGAGTGTGTAAAACATAATTTATCTTTGGGATATGCTCCAAACATGTAGCCTACTCCAAGCAAACTTGCAATGAAAATGTAACAATCAATGTCTACAAAATGAAATATGAAAATGTATAAATTGAAACTTAAAATATAAGAGTGAGGAAAGAGTACACCTTTATGTGGGTGACCCGTATTACCTTGTAACTTGTTGGATAATTATTCTTCTTATTGAACTCTTTGGATAATTGTAGGTGATCAATCCCTAATTTTGTGTAACTAAGGCAAGGTTATGAATTAGGAAGTCAAATGCCCCATTCCTCATTAGAATAATAAATCAAATAGTGGTAAGGCCATTGAAAATTACATAAACCTCAACCACACTAACCCATGTAACTAATCTTACACTAATCTTGTAGCCCAAAGATGGAAGGAGGGAGCCACATATTGGGCTCATGAAGTGATGCCTAGGTAGTTAAGGGTGTTGAATCTCAAATGAATTATTCATTTAAATAATAATTATCTACTACATGTATATTTATATATTCAAGGATGCTCACTACTAGGTAGCATGTAATGTGTTTGGAAAATATAAATTTGCAATAATGTGTATGTGTATAAACAATCTTCATGCCCAAAATTTGTGTTAATTGTAATCTTTGATAATGTGCATGCATGAACCAACTTCATGAACATAATATAAATTAATTTGTGCTAATATTACATATAATTCCATGCATTTATATGTTATTTGTGTTTCCTATATGAAAAAAATATAAAACTTTTATCTCATGTCCTGTAAAATGAGTGCATATGCCTTACATTTCACCCCAACTATATTTGAAATTTGTAAATATATACCCAAATATGATATTTGAGCCTCTCTAAAATATTTTTAATCTATATAATTTTTCTTTAAAAATATATGTTGTGCTCATGTAAGCTTAATTCTCTATGACAAGCCCACTAATATGCCCCTCTTTTGAGGTGAGGGGCACAACTTGTGAGTCACTCATCTCAAAAGAAAGAGTTAATTATATCATGTTATGTATAAATATGTAATTGTGTATAATCATGTTAACATGTGGAGAATATGTCATCAAAGAATGTATGAAATATATGTAATGGGAGGCATATAAATGTCATGTCAAGACATATTTGGTAATTAGGTATGTAGTAGTAACTATCACTGATGAATTCACTAAATAAGGCTACAAATTAAAGGTGCATGATATAGATCATATCACCACACATAATATGGAGGTGTTTGATATGTATCATTACACCTAAAACTTAGCAATCACAACAAGGTCAACAAGCAATGTTGTGGCCATGATACACACAATAAAGTACATGCAATAACACATAATGTCACACATAAGGCTAAAGGACCACATACAAGTAATAATTATTGTCTCACACCCAAGGATAAGGAGTTTTGAACAAGGGGAAATAAATTCCATGCATAAAAGGTGAATAATCCATAAACAAGAATAATCTATGCCCCACACACAAGGCCAAGGGGATTCATACAATACAAAAATCAATTACTAGCCTATTATAAAATGAAACAGCATTGAAGAAGCACAGAACATGTAATGTAGTTTACACCAACTAATTATATAAATGTCACAACATAGTAAATTAGCATGTCCATATAACATTGTATAAAGTATGAGCAATGTCAAGGCATGTGTAAGAAATCAAGGTAGTTCAACATGGTAAATGGAAAGGTCATAGAAAGATATAACATGTAATAGTGTAACCTCTAGAAGAAGATGCCCCCAACATTAACATAGCCCTTAGGTATAAGAAGGTCCAAAATCTATGTATTTATGTATCATGTTTTAGATACCAAAATCTAGTCTTTTTTACTCTACAAGGACAATCTTGACACACATTTACTACACGTGACTTAAACACTCAAACAAGGCCCTAATTTACCATGCTCTCACACTTACATGTTATCTTATGAGTCAACCCTTCCATTTTGTTTATATACACTTATAATAACTTTATTTTCTATTTCAAATATATTAAATATCTTACATAGACATCTCCAGACTCTCAATTCAATCCATTTGTACATGAGTTAGTTATGTCAATTATTGTTGTTGTCACCAATAAACAATGACCTAGACTGGTTGGAATTGGCCCACTCCCAAGAACAACTATTTTATAAAATCAAACCCATATTTAAGCCTAATGTGTCATCATCATGAATAATTACTCAATTATATTCATATAAAACAAATCAAGGTCTCATTTAAAAGGAAGTGCACACTTATTCAGTATACATCTATACACAATTACACATTGAGAAAATATGACCTATTATTCCCAATTTTCATACTTATCACTAAGAGTTACCATAATCCAAATCTAAAGAACTTAAAATCCAAGTCAAATCAAGAATTTTCAAGTACCAAAGCCAATAATTAGCTGAATACATAAGGAAGGAGCATAAATTCACAATCACACTAGGTGGAAGAACTACATATGGCTTGATTTCCCTCCTTAGAGTATTGGATATGTAGGCAACAACTAATCATCAAGTGAGGGTGATTGGCATTAGCTCAGCCCAATACACTTCTCCCATTTTTTCAAGTTTTAATTCCTCATAATCACATTTACAGTTTCAAGGTAAAGGAGGTTGATTTTTGGATTTATTCACATCATCAAGGTTTGAGATCACAAACATAGAGAAAGTAAAGGTAGTCTTAGGTGATCGTAAATTTAATTTGATGTACTTTCACATAGGTCAATATTGATTGATGATATTGACTTGATCCTATGAAAACAACCCAATGAATCACTTCCAAAACTGAATGAATCATAGGCCTACTTATCCTTGATTTTCACCTCCAAAATATAGTCATAGTTAGACAATCAACCAAAAAAGCTAAGTACCATGATCTCTTTAGTATTTTATATATTTGACATATGCCCTTATCAAATCATAAGAATAAATCTCAATATCTTACATTCAAATGTATGCTTGAATATTTATGTATCTAAATCAAATTTCAAATTTATATCTTCATTATATTAATCTCATCTATTAATCAAAATTAGGGTAAAAAATATTGGTGAACCTATACACATTGAACAGTGTAAAACATTGCATTCTCCCATCGGTATCATCATTCTAAGGTTTCATATTTTAGCCTTAGGGTTTTATTTTTAGACCTAATTTGTGATTTTATCTTCCTCTCTATGTAAATAATAAATTTTGATCTTTTACCCTAGGGCTCCACACTTATTCTCCTATTTTTTGGAATCATATCCACTAAGAGGGGGGATGAACCAGTGTCTTAAAAACCATAAATTCAATTCCACTTATCACTTATAAAGCATTCATTCAAACATATAGATCAACCAATGTATAAACAAGCATACACAAGAATATGAAGCATAAAACACATCATTTATGTGGGAAACCCTCAAGGGGGATAAAATCCATTGAACCCTACAAATGGAATATAGACCTATAATGACAAGATCCAAATGTAGTGAAGCACCAACTCCACAAGGAGCTCTAACCCTTACCTAGTCAAGCACCCACTCAACTAGTCTTTAGCAAGCACCAAATTGTAAAGAGGCACCAACCTAGCCACTTCAAGAACACTTTTTCAAGAACTAAATTTTAAGGCAACTTTCACTCCTTAAAAAATCACCAACTCAGCTAAGACCAACTTGATCACCTCAAGACACCTTATTGCTCAACCAATAGATGGTGACCTCTTCCTAAACTCTCATTATACTCTATCTAAATTTCACTCATTGTCATACATCATGAACACATATCTAGGTATCTCTAATAGTCTATCAAAATATAATCAACTCATTCATCTCTTCTCAACCTTTTACCACTCTCAAAATAGCCTTTAGGCTTCTTCACTCAACTTTTCTATTATTGGGCTTATTAGGTCAAATGACCTTGTCATCATACTCATAAATTTTGTTAGATATTAATGATTGATCCTCTTATCCCATCTGATGATTTTCATGAACTCATTTTTTCTCCTAAAAGTTCTCTTTTATTCACTTGTAATATCATTCCTCTTACACACACAAATAGGCCTATTTGCCCTTCTTCTTATACTAATATTTTACTCTCATACACCTTGGTCAGCCACAAACCTTGCCATAATTGGATTACCCTTAAAATTGGTCAGATAACACGTTTCATACATGAAAAAACCACTACATAGTTTGGTTACTACTCATGATAACTAAAACCACTATTAGGCCTAAAGAAGACCTAATACAATTAGGCCTTCTCAAGCAACACGCTACACTTAGCCCTCTTAAAACATATTTAGATTCCATAAATAGATGATAAACTTCAAAAACATATAAAATATACCCTTAATAACATCCATATATGTCCATACCACCTTTTATTTCAATTCATTATTTGGACCACTTCATTAGCACAACTCACGACTAGGTCTTCACATACCCAAAAATTTTGTCTCACATAACTGAAGCATAAAACCAATTTTTATACATAACCATAAAAAAAAAATTATATAACCTATATAACTTAATTTTCATCACCATATTTTTTATACACTACAACATAGGGCTTAAATCCTCAAACTCACTCTTGCAACATGACCACTCAAAACTGTTTGAAAGCTCAAAAACCTAGTCATGAGCAATTGACTCTCCACACTTGGATAGGGAATTATCATGAATTAAAATACATTAACATGAACCTTTTAAACCTATATAACATTCTAAAATATAATATATTCTTAAAATATTTTAAAATCACATCAAACTCATCTCTGTTAGATGACTACTCAAAACTGCCAACAAGCCTAGCAACACAGTCACGATGAATGTTATTTTAAACTCCTATAAAGAAACTTATAAGAATAATTATGAACATTAATAGTTAATTTTTTTCCTATATAACATCTTCCATTAGATATATCATAATATCTAGTTTCAACTATTGATCTTGTAGACCAATTTTTTGAACTTCTCTCTCACAGTCCTTACATAGCTAGATAAGCCATTTTGGTTTCCATATTACAACCTCTTAAAGTGAATATAAACCTTATATTAAGCATGTATAGGTATTTTAGGTCCTAAAAAATAACATAATATTCATTAGATTCATCATATAAGTGCATATATCCTCCAAATAATCATTCTCACTTATTTCGAACTGTCATTTTGCCTTGTAAACCAGTCATGATGATCTTGCATTCCAACACCTGTGTAGACATAATAAAGAAGTAATAATGTATTAATATTATGATTATATATTTTTAAAACATATATAAACACAAATATATATAGGTATAATCGCAAATATAGGATATGTAGAGCAATTTATGAATCTTACATCTTCATTGTCCCATCTTCACTAGACAAGCCATCTTGTGAACAACATTTTCATTGACCTCCAAAACATATAACCAATATGGACATGTGTTATAGGTTTATAAAAATAACCCCATTCAATTGGTTTTGGATTATTGTTATGATTCAAATTTTATTTGTGTAATTATTTTTTTTTTTGTTTGAGTAGTTTTACCCAATAGTTTTTCAACCAACTCATATTTATGTAAAGCTTTTTAAGGTTATTTATACACAAAAATAAATTAATATTGAATATTGAATATATTTTTTTGCATTATTCCTCATGTTTCATGATCCTAAAATGTTATTAGAGTGAGGAAAATCTGAAAATGAGGCTGAAGAGAGAATATCAATAGTCTCATCAAGGTCTGTTTTGAAAGAGAGACAGTAAATCAAGATCTATAGAAGAGAAGAAATAACCCTAAAAACCTGAAGAGAGCATGGCAATTATGAAATCTAAAACTGAGGTGGCTTATGATTTTTTCAAAATAAATTACATTATGTATAGGTATCAATGTTTCTTCTAGTCTTTGCATGTTCATGTTGGGCTCTCATTTTCAAACAAATTTCTCATTTTATGAGGAGGTTTGGTTATTTGTGATGTAGTAGAAGAATAATTTTATAATGAATTGAATTTAGACCTCATAGTCCTCACAAATGAGTATGATCTGTAACTAAATACCATTAATCTTAGGGTTTTTATAAATAATTCAAAAAAGCATAGAGTGTAGAGTGATCAGAGTGGGGGCAACAATCTAAGTATTACAGTCTAAGTAGACATAGAAAAAAAGTCTTTGTATCCATCAGACTTCTATATAAATAGTGAATTGTTGGAAAAAGAATTGACTTTATAGTGTTACACGACCTGATGGATGCAATCACGAACCTATACTAAGCATTAGGGCATGGTAAGGTCTTTAAAATGTGTGGGCCGTATTAGACAAGGATAACGTAGTTGTTTCTTTTTCCTATGTAGAGTGAAAAGTGAGGTAAATTGGATTTTCTCTATATAAACTCTGTAGAAGATTTCACTGATTTTTATTTATTCACCAAATCAAGAATATATTTAATATTCTACATTTAAATTTTAAATTAACTTGTAGCAGCATTGGTCATTTTCATTTTACAAGTTACTTGCATAAGTGGAGGTATAAGGTACAAAACTCATTCATATTTATTTTTGTCAAAATTATTTTTTGACATTATTTAGTACAAATGGGGTTCTAAGGATACAACAAACAATGAAAGGACAAGTTGTAATGGAGATATAAGGGTGTAAAAGGTGATACAAGGTGTTTCATTATTTTTGATGAGTCTCAAAATATTTTTTATAATTGGAAGCTATTTTGAAGATAAAGGCAAAACCTCAATAGAATTTTTTTTTGACTTCACCATGGCAAAAATTGTGAGCCTAATCTCAAAAAATGGAAAATTATCACCTAAAAACTATAAGGAATGGAGTACGAACATGGAGAATACACTCATTTTTAATGACTTATGGGAAATCACTGAAAAAGAAACCATGCCACCAACTAAAGCTACAAATTTGGTTGAGTATCATAAACATGATAAATGTGCACTCACACTTTTGAAATCATCTTGCACTAAATAGGTAATCATTGATATTTAGGTAGTTAAAACTAGTGCATGGAAATCTTGGAAAACATGAAAAGATTTGTATGACAAACAACTTGCATATAAGAAGATTGACCTTCTTATGTAACTATTGAATAATAAATTGGCAGATAATGAAGATGTCTCTGAATATCTTTCTTGCATGAAAACATTGAAATAATACTACACAATTGATAGCAAAATTTATGATGATATGTTGATTTCCATCACATTAAATAGTCTTACTTTTTCATACACTAGTTTTGTTGAAATGTTATAGCCTAGTGATAAGTTTAACAGTGTTATATTTGAGTCTATTTGTGATTTATTAACTTAACATGAGAGACAGTTTGCAATGAAGAAGATTAAACCTACTAAAGAGATTCACTATATAAAGAATAGGTCCCATCACAAAGATCATCATCATGTACATGATGGTTTCAAAAACACTCTCTAAAACACTCTTTGATTCATTCTTCAAAGCATTCTCTGCATCGCTCTAGATGGTCTCTATAGCATTCATATCGACACTCTCCAGGGTCTTCCAAATGTGGGCACCACCATAAGCACTCTTCTCATAATTATTATAGTGATTCAAGTTCTTATGGATCTCAAAGACACAAGAAAGAATCCAAATATTCTAAATGTGGTGGTATTTGACATTTTGTAGATGTATGTCCTTCTCGATGACCCCATTCTCCATGAAAAAAGAAAGTTAAATCAAATTATTTAGATCATTTTAGTGGTAGATCTTCTAGTTACTCTAGTTATTCAGGATATTCAGACACTTCATCTAATTAGATGTCCCTCATGGTTGAGGTCTATGGTCTGCATGGACCTGATAGCATATTTTGAGTGATTAGTGATTAGAGGTTGGAGGATCAGTTAGATGCTGGAGGACTATTCCCTTATCTAGCTAGCTATTTGCCCAAAGTTTGGGATCATGCTTGAATAGAAATTTTGGTAGCTATAGTTTGCTTCTTTCAATTTTTTCCAATTTTGGATTTTTCTCATTTTCTTTTCATGATATGGAGCAGGTAGTATTAGTTGATTTTGATTCTCTTAATGCACAACTTCTCACCTCTTTCTTGATAGTGGAAGAAGATATTGAATTTTTTGGTCTTTGATCAGTCATCAATGATAGTACAAGTTGATAGGGGTTAGTAGCACCTTCAGTGTTGAGAAAATGTTGTTAGTGTTTGTTGGACATTAAGGAGATGTGCCATACATAGTATAGATTTTTCACTTAGATGGGTTCCTATGTAGGACCTTATGTGGGTTGATGTATTTGGATAGGCTTTGATCAGTTTCTACTATAGTATGATATGATGATCATAGGAGATGAGTAGGTTTATTCCACAACTCACAGGGTGAGCTTCTATATGGAGTGGCATTAGTTTTGATTAGTACCAGGAGGTACAGTACACCACTTATAGTTACAACAAAACTCATTTTATGACTTTAGATTCATTACTCTAGTTCATTCATATTCTACACCACTTTGGATCAAGTGGGAGTTTGTTGGATTATTTTTATGATCCAAAGTTTTTTTGTGTAATTACTTTTTTGTTTATTTAGGTAGTTTTACCTGTTAGTTGGTTTTTCAACCAACTCATATTTCCATAAATACTTTTAAGCTTATCTATACAAAAAAAAAATTAATAATTTATATAGAATTTTTTTTTTTGAATTGTTCCTCTTGTTCCATGATCCTACAATTGGATCCATTCCTAATCCATGACAACTCATCCCTAATCTCATTCTCACTTCTGCCTAGTTTTGTCACTCTATTCATCACTAGGCCTTTTTAGTGATAGGCCAAATTCCATGATTATTTTATCATATTTTAATTATATAACCTAATTATAAAAAATCATGGGAATGAATTATAAGTCACAATATTCAACCTCCATCCATTGTGCAACTTTGACTCAGTCAACCCTGCCTGTTATACAAAATTTCTAAGAAATAATGGATTTCCTATTGCTTCCACTCACTCAACTAATATACCAATGACACTTTAGGTACCTATGAGATTCATCTATATTATCCAATCATCAAACTATTTCAACCAAACCATTATGATTACTTTCCAACAAGATCTTTCATAGCAAGTTACTATGAGGGTTTTAGACAAGTTTTCATTTGTAATGTTTGTTCATAAATATCTACCCCTAAAACCAACTCTTAATGCTTGGTAAAAAAATTTATGACCCTTTTCCAACTATACCTAATATTTAAACTTCCCATTAAATATTCACATGTGCCAACAAGCATGATAAAATCCTTCTCGGGTCTTCATCTCTTCATTCTACACACACAAGAGACCTTCAAACTCATTTTCATGCTTTATCCTTCAAATAAAGACCTAAAAATGCATCATCATACTTTAAAAATCATGTATAACCTCAATCCATTTTAAAATTATCTCACAAGCCTTCAAATCTTATCATGATACCTCATTCTACCACCTAGGGTCTTAAGACTAGGTCTACGAAAAGACCACTAAAGAAGAGTATACCCCTTTGGCTCACTCTAAGATTCATGTGACTGACTCAACACATTTACCACATGATCTAACACTACATTTCACATATTTAAGCTCTTACACATCTATATCATCACCACCATGCCTCTACAAGCCATATTCATGCTTAAGAACTAGTCCAACAAATAGACCTACTAGGCACCATACCACTTTTAGATCTTCAAAACACCTTCTTTATCTCACTAATAACTTATATACATATAATGTATGATCCACATCATCTCCCATCATTTTCCTTTGACCAAGTCTCCTTAGACCATATAGGTCACTACCCAAGACTGAACTGCCCTTCTTGAACACACAAGATGTGAAGACAATCTCTCTCTCTAAACTCATGAATCTCTAAAGATATTCACCAAATATATGAAACTAATACTACCTTAGATAACTCCACATGATTTTATCCACTCATTTCACCATACCTCACTATGCATCACAAGACACTCCATTGGATCACTCAAAGATCACACTAGTAGGTTCAAACAATCAACCTCATACCAATGACCATAGACACCTTCTTGTGAACCAAAACTTGACCTCACACTTCCTTTCACATCAATAAACTCAAGAATATAACATCAAAGACAATTCTCACCTTACTAATCCTTCTAGACGTCAATGATAGTGCACAAACACATGACATCAATGACAAATTTCAACACTATTAGGGTTATTTCTTGATTTTTTGATATTTGCATAAAAATTACTCTAAATCTAAAACATTCATATATTTTTATATTCATATTTAGTGGAGAAAAAACCAATTTTTATTTACCAATATACTATATGGATTTTCCAAATTTTACAATTTATTATTTTTAGTAAATTTGGCTTAGAGGATGAAAAATGTACCTATTTTAAAGTTAATTTATGATTTTCATCTATATACTAATGTTTATAAAAAACCTTTATTGTATTCTAAAAATTCATCATGGTTATATTGAAATGGTTGATTCTTTATTGCCTCCATGCTAGTTTACTTATTTGGATTAGGCCTTGCTTATATCAAATAGCTTGTTTAAGTCCTAATTAAAAAAATGGATAATTAGTTAGAAACCCATAGTGAATATCATCTTATGGAATTATTATTTACTATAATCCCCATCCCTTATACTTTTTCTAATGATTGGACCAATAACCAAACATGTATGATTAATGATGTTAGTTATATTGATAAAGAATATGTTTTTCATGATTATGACTATAACATTGACTATAATGCTAATGATGAAAACCATGAGGTTTGTTATAATAGTGAAGACTTTAGTGAAAAATAAAATGAATCCACTAGAGAAGAAGTAGTATAACCTCCTTCTCCTATTTCCTATTTTCCCTCTTATTTAAATTATAAAACAGAACAAGATGAGTAATATAATAGTGAACATGTGCACGTTTCTAGCATACCTTATGAATAAAAAAGCAAATATTCCTTCCCTAATACACCTCATTTGTCTCTAAAATTGTTCACATAATTTCATCTCATTAACTATCATAAAATGTAAAAGCACAAGACTTGCATAGAAATGGAAAAAACATGTGAAGAATCTGTAATTCCTTCACTCTCTATAAATGGCAAAAACATGTAAAGAATGTGGCATTATTTCTCTTTATAAATGGAAAATAAATATGAAATTCCCTCTCTTTATCTAAAATGACAAAGAATGTGCAGAATGTGAAGTTCCTTATCTCTCTACATAGGGAAAATAAATGTATAAAAAGTGAAATTCCTTCTCTCTTTAGAAATGGAAAAAGACACTAATGAGATGTGGGTGAGTTGGTAAAGTGAGTTGTTTATTTCAATCACCACCCAAGTTCAAATCTTATTTTGGTATAAAAGGTTGGTTGTGGCCAATCATTAGTATTTTTGGGCTGATTTTGGTCAATCACTAGTATTCTTAGGTCGGTTGTAGCTGATTATTAGTATTCTCAAGTCGATTGTGGTTATTCATTGGTATCTCAGTCCAATTGTGGTCATTTTTAGTAAATATAGTACTTGTGATAGATGTTAACTTAGGGATATATGCCCCTAATTATGTCTTAGACTAGTTATAGCTCTGATCAAAAGAGAAGTACCTATAAAAAAATGGAAAAAGACAATGAAATATCTTATATCTATCTAAAAATGCTACATGACACAAATATGTGATGATTCTTCATTTCTTATTGTAAACCAACATCAAAATATCTCTCCAAATGAGCCTTTTATTTAATCAAAATGTGATGATAATGTAATGATATGCAATAATATATCTTCACAAGGTGAATCTATGGAAGATAATGTTACACATGAGCGTGATGATTTTTCTCAACCTATACCTAGTATAATTTGTTTTCCTATACCTCCTTCACTTATCCATAATAGTAGACCTATGGAAACTTACAATCGTAAGTTTTAATGATTGAGTGAACCTCTTAAAAGTTGTAATATTTCTACCTAAGAATTCATTTCCTTAATTCATGTTATGGGTGTCTTGTAGCATAAAATGCATCACCTAACCCTAAAAAGTAAAGTATACCATGTTTGGGTTGATTTTAATGCCATATATGGAAACCCAAATATGCAAAATATTATAAATGCCTAATTACCCCATAAATTCTTCATTCCTACATTTTGTATGTTTGATGGAGGTAATTATCCTTATATACATCTTAAAGATTTAAGGGCTTCTATAGATAAATATGAAGATAGTTAGATTTTACTAAAAGTATTTCTAAATAATTTAATTAGATAAGCTTTGGATTAGTTTCATGTTTTTCCTAGTGGGTCTTTATACTCCTATCTTGAGTTAGAAGAAACATTTTAATGTGATACATTCAAAATAAAGGACCAAGAGTTACATATGAACATTTGCCTTCTCTTCATCAAGGAAAGTCAAACCCAGTTTACGATTACATTATACAATTTTAATAGTTGTCTACACCAATTGATATATTAACCAACAAATTTGGAGACACAATATATATCTTGTAGAGGCCTCATTTATCCTCTAAAAGTGGATTTATTTTATGAAACATGTGATACATTTCAAGCTCTTTGTTATAAAACTCTCACACTAGAATAAAAGTTGACACCTAATCGAAATCCAAAGAAGGCACATGAAGACACTAATCTAAAAAAATAAGGTCCACACAAAGAAGCTAAGGTGATTTTTTCACCTCTTAAGGAATAGATTCCAATAAGATAAATTCAAGTTAAGGTTCTCAATAAAAGGAAAAAAATAGTTTAAAAAGTGGTACCCAAAGTGAATAAACCTAATTTCAATAATTGGTAACCAATCAAATTTCATAGTTTTAGAGATCAACCACATGATACTCTAAAACCATTATTGGACAAGAAGCTGATTACTTTTCCTCTTAACTACTATAATCCTCCTCATTTTATAGAGAAAATAAAAGGCCAATTATTTTGTATTTATCACAATATTAATGTGCATTGGGATAATGATTGTTATGCATTACAACAAAATATTACACAACTTACAAATAAAGGGGTTATTACATTTGAAAATTTTGACACTTGGTCACTAATATCCCCTTTTCCATGTTAAAGTGGGCCATAATCAAGGATCCATCTAGATAGGACTGAATGCATGAATAAATTACTTGTGTGTGGTAGCAAAATAAAACATGAGCTAGAAAAAGCCTATTTGTCAACAATCAAAATATTTTAATATTAGCATTAGCATCATTAGCCATAAAAAATTTAGGAAACTACATTATATAGGATAAATATAAACATGTCCTCACATCCTCATGAATGTGGGATTATCTTTCATATTGACCTAAAAATAAAACTAAGCAAGCTAACTAAACATGTACAGAAAAAACCATTAAATGGAATAAAAACCTACACTAATACCCCCCTTAAACATATCTTATATGACTATTGGTGATCAAAATTAAATGTGAAACTTGATGAGAATCCCCTAAAACCAAATACACTCAGTGGTATCATTAACAACTCATATGTATTCTACCTCTATAGATGATAAAACAATACCATTTTGATTCTTTCTTAACCAAATAATCAAACCTAAACCAAGGGATAAACTATAGCTTAAAATAGACTTACAATTTTGAATATCACCAACCTAATCTAAATCTATATAATTAATTTATTTAATGTTAATGCCTACTCTATAGTGAATCTTGAAACTATGAGTACTCTAAATGTAGTGAAAAATCTACTTACTTTCTTTCCAGTGCAGTTCATGTGGTTCTTACATAAATTTGGAGACCATACCCACTGCATATGAAATGTTAGGTTTAGTGTGTGTAAGATAGATGAGACTACCAATGAGTTATTGATATGAGGTAGCACCATCCAAATTAGATGGATAATCAGCCTCAAGATTCACATTAGATAGAAAAAGAGTCACAGTTAGCTTACAGTCAACCATGTTGAACCAACCATGCAAGCAAATTAAGAGCATACTTGGATTGTGCAATAGAGATCCCAAAATTATATTAAGAAATTTAAATCTTGAGGAAGTAGTGCAACAAGCCCAAGTCGGTCATTGAGAACTTATCAAACAAAATAGTTTTCATTATTGTGATGGTGGATAAATAACTCCCTATTATCAATAGGTCATCCATATAGATAACTAAAATCAATAGTGAATCATCCTACCTTAAAACATAGACATCCAAATCAATATATAATCTGGTGAACCCAATCAAAAGAATAAAGGATTCCATCTTGGCATACCATACTCTAAGAGTTTATTTAAAAGCATAAATAGATTTTTGAAGTTTATAAACTAAATAAGAACCTTCCACAAATCCTTGTGGTTTCTCCATGTATATTTCCTCTTTGAGGTCACTATGAAGAAAGGCACTCTTCACATCCATCTCATGAACATCCCAATAATGTGTTGTGGCAATGGCGAGAGTTAGTTGGATTGAATTCATTTTAGAAAATGGGGTGAACGTCTCAAAATAGTCAATGCCAAGCACCTGAGAAAAACCCTTTACTACCAAATGTGATTTGGACTTATCTATATACCCATCTACTATAAATTTTGTTCAGTAGATCCACCTACATCTAACAAGTTTTCTTCTCTTAGGAAGTGGGACTAAATCCCAAGTGTTGTTCCTCAGTAAGGAACCATATTCCTCTTCCATATTAGTATTCCACTTAGGAGTCTTTGATGACTCATGAAATGATTTTGGAATAGAATCAGATGCAATGAAATCATGTGGGGCATCTTAGAATTGTGAATGTGTTCACATGGTGTTTGATGGATATCTAACCCATTGTCCATCACTTCATAGTGTTTATCTATCCCAAAGAGGACTCATGCTCAAAGAATCAAGAGGATATTCCTAATCCTCTAAAGATATTCTAGGAGAAGGAGGGGAATCCTCATCACTACTTTCATCATTATAACTAGAAGAAGAATCAGGATCATCAAAAAATTATTCAAGTAGATTTGAATAATTAAAATTGTCATCAAATACTAATGCGTCTAAGGAAGGGGGAGAGGTTTTGAGTGTGGATTCCAAAGGACCCTATTGAAAATGAATATTCATCTCAATGAAAAACTCATGAGTGATGGGATGGAGAAGCATGTATCCCTTAACACCCTCAAGATATCCAAAAAATATGCAAGGCTGACTCTGAGGTTCCATTGCCTTATATTTATTATTTGGAATGTGGGACATAGAAGGAGATTCAAACACTCTAAAGTGCTAAACTATGGATTTCCAAATACTCTAAGTTTTAAAAGGAGTGACTCCCTTCAATTATTAAAAGGAACTTGATTCTGGATGTAACAAGCATAGTTGATGGCCTCAGCCTAATAATGAGGTGCAAGAGACTTGGATTTTAGCATACAATTGGTAATTTACTTTAATCACCTATTCTTTCACTCTACAACACCATTCTACTAAGGACTATATGGAATTATATATTATATTTCAATCCCCTCTGAAGTACAAAACTAATCAAAATGGTTATTTACATACTCACCACAATTTATAGTGTGAAAAATCTTGTTGGCTTTACCTAACTATTTTTCTACAAGTGCCTTGAAGTCTTGAAAATGATCAAAGACCTCAAATTTTTGCTCAATAAATTACACCCAAGTATAACTTGAATAGTCATCGATGAAAGTAATAATGTATTTAGTTCTATTAAATGAAGGTTTTTAAAATGGGCTAGCAATGTCACTATGGACAAGCTTCATTATATGTTCATTTATTTATGATTTACCCTTGTCATACTTCTCTTCAAGATGCTTACCAAGTATTCAACCTGTTGGGTGAATATTTTGTCACCAGCTAATTGATGAGAAAAATAGGTCTCTTCAACCACAACATAGGGAGATTGGTTAGCCAGATGTGCAAGTTTACTACATCAAAAGGGGACAAATCTCTACTCTCATCAAGGGGAGGTTCCTTATAAATATGCAAGAGTTGTATACTATATATATAAGTAGAAAATAACACTCAAGGGTAGGATAAACCATCCATATCTCTTTTTTCAGAGATGATGTTAACAAACAGAGGAGAAAATCCTAGTGAAAATGTTGAAGGCACTTCTCTTCTTTCAGAAGTGATCTTACAAGAAATAGTAAGAGTTCTTTCAGATAGTGACAAGTAATTGGTAACCAAAGGCGTAGTAACCAGCAGATTGAGATGTAGCACAAAGTCTCCACCTCAACTGCCCAAGAGTGAGATACGAAGGATAATGAGGGCACAAAGTCATCCCAAGGTCCTTTACACAAAAATACAATACGAAGGATAATGAGGGCACAAAGTCATCCCAAGATCCTTTACACAAGAATAGAAAGAAAATACACTAAAGGCAATTATGGTAGCACAAAGTCTCTCCACAGTTGGCTTCAAGACACCTTTTTGATTATTTTCACTAATTCTGCTTATTCAATTAAATGGATAAAAAATGTATTAAGGAAATAGACATAAGAACAATTTTCCCAACAACCAAGCTATTCCAGCACAAAGTCTAAAAAGTCACTTGTTTTCTTATTCAAATAATGAAATATGATCAACAATCTGAGCTCAAAGTCTCAATAATGTCTTTCAATTTGAGCAGTTTTTTTTCTTAATAACAGAGAGAGATCCCTCTATAAAACAATAAGAGAGAGTCCAATATATAGTGCTCTAAGAAAGACTTGAGCACTTTGTTTCACAAAAATGGCCTATGATGCATTCAATTCATTTTAAATTCTATCCATGGGCTATGTTAGAATCAGGTATTAGTCTTAAATATGGGCCGCTTGATGTGTTTCCTAATGTGTGCACAGTTGTTCATTCATTTTACTTAATGCAGAAAAATAGGCTACACCTTGAATATTTGTGCTTTCTGATGTCTAGTTGGTGGACTACTTCACCTTCTAGAAACATATCCCATGCATAGATATTTATGATCTTTCTCCATCATTCCCCCTTTCCTTGTTGTATTTCATCCTTTTCTATGCGATCTGAGCTCTCAAGCTATCTCTTTGGCTGGTCACTGAATTTGTTCACAGGGTTTGTGATGTATTTGAATTTTAATGGATATCCCATCACCTTAAATTTGATGTCTACAAGGATGTCATTGGTCACTACTTTGTTTGAACCATATTGAACTTGTGAACATTTATCGCTTCCCTATTCAATCACTTCTTTGAACCTACCTTTGGAATCATTTATTGTTGCTTCTTTCTTTGCTTGAGGCTATCTTTGTATTGGGAATGCTCCGCCTTTGACATCTATCACAGTTCGCTGCTTTGAAACTTTATCAACTTATAAAAAATAGGACCCATAATACTTCTTGCCTGAGTAGATTCAAAAGGGAAATGTAGATGCAGACACTTGTCACACTCTGCTAAGTTAAAATGAGACATGTGGCGTGTTCCACTTAACTTATAGAAGCTTTAGATGCCTTTTGAGAGTCTTGCAGAAGATGACACATGGTGACTTCTACTGAGCTTTTAAAAACACTATAGAAACATTTGGGACTCATTTAGATTCATGCAGATGATGACACTTGGCGCACTCCACTTTAGCAACTCACCCAGGGCCCACCATAGTCCTTACTCAATAATGAAACAAAAGGAAGAAACTACAGATGTTGACACTTGGCGGGTTCCATCGAGCTTTACCAGGGACACATGGCAACTTCCGCTCGACTTAGAAACAAATTATAATGGGTCTCAGTGGATGACACTTGGTAGCTTCTGCTGAGTTTTTAAAAACACTATAGAAACATTTGGGACTCATTTGGATTCACGCGAATGATGACACTTGACACACTCCACTTACTTTAACAACTCACTTGAGGCCCACTACAATCCTTACTCAATAATGAAACAAAAGGAAGAAACTGTAGATGTTGACACTTGGTGGGTTCCACCAAGCTTTATAAGGCACACATGGCACATTTTGCTGCATTTAGAAAAACATATTAAAATTGTCCATAGTTGCCACTTGGCAGCTTCCACAGACTTCTGAGAGAAGCTTATTGAAAGAAGATTTGAAAATTATAAGAAGCTCAAAATGTGTATGCAGACACTTGGCAGGCTCCATTGAGTTATAACAGGACACGTGGCACATTCTGCCACTTTTTCTTACTGCCCTCCACAAGGGTATTTTGTCTTTCAGGCTTTAGGGTACTCCTTTGAAACGATCGATTGAATCAAATGATTGAACCAAACCGTGTAAAAATTTTAAACTATCCACATTGAATTTTTAAACCTTTTTAGTTAAACCAAAGCATTGAACCAACCTTGAAAAATGCTTAAGTGTTGAGAACTTGTTTCTTTCTTATAGAGTCTGTAGATTTGAATCTGCAAAGTCCATAGATTTGAATCTACATAGTCCATAGATTCAAGCCTAAAAAAGTTTGAATAATGAAGAATTTGAATGCTCAAAACAATTTTTGAAAAGGGAAGAGAAGATTTTGGTCTATTGAACTAGAATAGTTCATATGTTGTCCCAAAAATGAGCTGACATTTTCAGGGACGACAACTGGCTCTAATTGGGGAACTTCCTTCAGTTAAAAACTTGGAACAGTTGAGGGGAGTAGAAACTAGAATCTCCAGTGCCTTGAAGTATGCCATTGGGCTATGGAGTCATAATACCCAAGAATAAAGGCTCCAAAAAAAATGAAAATGAACAACACAAAATAGAAACAAAGACTATACAAATATACATATGTACAGGTGAACTTATCTGATACTTCAAGAATTAAAGTGTTTTAGATGCTGCCCATTGTGAGGCAGAGAAAAGAGCGTACCATCTTGATACTTTAGCAAGAAGTTGTTTTCACCATTGAGTTGATGGATAATAAATGGGCCCCTCCAAAGGGATTCAAACTTCCCATGCATCCCCTTTGGTTCTCTCTTTTTCTCCCACAATAAGACTTGATCTCCAACTTAGAAATCATAGTTTTTTTCCTTCTGGTCAAAGAGCTTCTTCACCAAGCTTTGATGGGCAGCAATTCAATCCACCACCATAGTTCTCTGCTCATCCAGCTTAGTTAGGTACATGATCCTCTTATCAATGGAGCTTTCATATGTCTGATCTTCAATTGCCTTAGCCAATTTTAATGCTGGCTGTTTTAGGGTGATTGGTATCTCAGCATTGAGTCCATAAAGAAGTTAGAAAGGAGACATACCAATTTCTCTTTTTGGTGTAATTCTATCTACCCACAAAGCATCAACTAATGCTTTATGCCATGTCCTTTGGTTGTCATCCACCAGCTTCTTGATTATAGTCATCAGGTTCTTATTACTTGATTCAGCTTATCCATTCCCTTGTGGAAAGTAATCAAAAGAGTGGGAGAGGGTGATCCCATAGTAAAAATAGAATTGAGTAATCTCCTAGGGAAGTGAAACAAGTTGCGTTGTCTATGACAATCTTAGTTGGGACCCCAAACTTGGAAATGATATTCTCCTTGAGGAAATTACACACTACTTCTGAAGTAGCATGATTGGTTGGGATAGCTTCCACCCACTTGGTGAAGTAGTTTGTGGCTGTGAGGACATAATCATGTCCAGCACTTGAAGATGGGTTTACAGCACCGATGGAATCAATTCCCCATTATTGAAATGGCTCTTCTATCATCACTGGCTTGAGAGGTAGGGCAGCTAACTTGGGTCTTCCAATAAACTACTGGCATAGTTCACATTTTCTTACCCACTTATATGCATCTTGAAAAAGAGTAGGCCAATAATATCTGGCTCACAAAATCTTGTGGGCAGTTATAAGAGCAAAAAAATGTCTTCCATAGGCTAAATTATGGAAGGACTTCAAAATTTGGTTCTATTGTTCCTTGTCCACGTAGCAAAGGAACACTCCATCAAAGCTCCTCTTGTACAAGTTGTTGTCCCAGAGGACAAAATTGGCAGCGTTTAGTTTAATAGTCCTCCTTTCTTTACAAGAAAGGTGGGTATGACACTCATCGTAAGTAAAGAAATGAGCAATACTTGAATACCACTCATTCGTGGTGAAGACAAAGAGGACTGTTGGCATGTCTTCTACTTCTTTTTCTTCATGCCCTGCTTTTTCGAGTCTATTGTCAGCAATCAATTGACAAAGGCCCCTTCCCCACACCAGCTTTATCGGTTTGATAACTAGATCAAACTCCTAGATTTTTGCAATCCAATTCCCCCTTATAGTTCTAAACTCCTGCTGAGTTAATATAGATTTAATTGTGGTATCAAGAACCAGGGTGGTAGTGTGGAAATTTAGAATGTAAAAGCAAAAATGCTTTACTGCCTTGACCACTACATAAACATGGTTTTCCATGTTTGAATACTTTAGCTCATGAGATTTAAGAGGATAGCTCATGAAGGATATGGGAGATTCCACACCTTATTCATTCTATTGAACTAGAATCACTAAAAGTGTGTGCTCAAAAGCATAACTGTACATCTTAAAATCCTTGGTATAATCTAGACAAACCAGAATTGGGGCGTGGGCAATGGCTATCTTGATATCCCGGAATGCCAATTTGCCTTCTTAAGTCTAGCTAAAAGTGGCCTTTCCTTTCATCATATCCACAATATGACGAGTCTTCTCAGCAATCTCAAGAATGAATCTTCATAAAAAATTCACCTTTCCAAAGAAAGAATGAACTGCAATCTTACTTGTGAGTAGAGTAAGCTCCTGAATAGATTTGACTCTCTCTGAGTCAATTTTTATGCCTTCTTGGGATACAATGTGTCTGAGAAGCTTCCCTTCTGTCACTCTAAAAATATATTTCTTGAGATTAAGAGAAATGCCATTTTGGTGGCAGTGTTCTAGCACTTGTTGCAAATGGTGTACATGTTCAGAGCAATGCTTGGAAAAGACAATCAAGTCATCAAGGTATACCACAATGAACTTACCTATTTCATCTTTGAAAGCAAGGTACATTGCTCTTTAGAAAGTGGTGCTATAATTTATTAGGCTAAATGGCATTCTTCGATAAGTAAAAGTGCCCCAAGGTGTGGTAAAGGCAGTCTTGTGCTGGTCTGCTTCACCAACTTCAACTTGATTGTATCCTGAGAAGCTATCTAGCATTGATAACATCTCTGAGCTGGTCACTATCTGAAGTACTTGATCCATGATGGGCAAAGGATAGTTATCCTTTAAAGATGACTGATTCAAATTCCTAAAATCCACACAGATGTGAATTTTGCCATTCTTCTTCCTCACAGGGACTATGTTGGCAATCCATGTGGAATGATAGATTGGGAAAATTATTTTAACATTCAGCATTTTTTGTATCTCAGATAGAATAGTACCTGATATCTTTGAATTATACTATTGGGATTTTTACTTCTAAGGCACCGAATCATCCTTGAGAGGAATTTCTTCAAGCCTGAGAGACTTCAAATCATCATAAGAGTACACCAAAACATCCATGTAATGGCAAAGCAGGTCAGTAAATTTGAGTTTTTCCTCTGGAGTACAGCACTTCCCAATGTTCACCATCTTGGGGTTTTCTTTGGTACCCAAATTTATCTAATCAAACCCTTGGGAGGAGTTTGAATCCATTTGTTGTTGTTTGATGAACCTATCATGCTTATCAAATAGTTTCTCAAGAGAAACCAGTCCTTTGGGAATTTTATTTCCTTTTAACTGTAAGAATTCTTCACCTACATCTAAATTCATTTCAGGAGTTGATTCAAGTTTTTGGAGCTTACTGCCTTCAAAGTGAAGCTATTCGAAGCTATTTTTTTGTTTCAAAAAAGCAATGATTTGGTTGTCACCATTGAACACTTGCCAATGATTAGCATTATCATGCACACTTGGTCAAAAGACCAATTCAATAGTGTACATGTTTTCTTTGAAGTCTAAGTGAGGAACTAAGAGAGTTAATGAAACAGCTAGTGCATCAGCTTGGTCATCGAATTCCCTGGGTATGGTAGAGATGCTGAAAGTATCAAAGCTTTCAATTTGATCCTAGACTAGATTAAGGTAATGGTGTAATCTCTTATTTTTAGTTTGATACAGGTTCCTTACCTGAAAAACCACCAGTTCAACATCTCCTTTGGCATGAAGGAGTTTAATGCCTTTATCTCAAGCAGCCTTCAATCCAAGCAATAGAGATTCATACTCAACTATGTTGTTGGTGTTGCTAAATTGCAACTTGTATGAAGAAGGAAAAATATCTCTTTGAGGAGATATCAACACAATCCCAGCCCCTGAGCCGGTAGAAGAATTGCTACCATCAAATTCCAAGATCCAAACATCATCAAAAATTGATCTTTTCTTAGATTTCTCCTTGCTTGGAATGGAAAATTCTTTTTCATCTATACTGCACCCTACCAATTCTTTTAATGTCTCATCTAAGTCAATTCCTGGATCATCGCCTACAAGACTTTCATCTATTGAAACATGAATATCCTCTATGGTTAAGAAGTAATTACCCATGCTTGAAGATTTAAATAGAATTTGAGCTTCAAGGGCTAATGTCTGAGTGACAACATATTTTGATTCCTTTTCAGGAAGCAACGTCTGCATGATGCCTTTGATAGGGATCCTTGCTTAAGATAGGTCCATGCTCAATTCTCCACCAACATCCTTGCAAAAATTTCACCCCAAAAGAATGTTGTATGAGGCTAGAATATCAGCCACCAAGACTGTCATCTTGATTCTTTTATCTGGAAATGCTACAAATGCAAATTAGTCATCTTTGATTTGTCCTAGTAGAGGTACTTATTTGTTCTCTATGGAGAAACATCTCCCAAAGGTTTTGGTCAGTGTGAGTCCAAGAGATTCTACCACCTTGGCAGGGATGACATTGTCAAATGCACCTGAGTCTATGATGCAATTGCTTAGTTTATAACCATTTATCAATAGGGAAACATAAAAAGGCTCTATATTCCTAGGGGTAGCTGGAGGAGTAATGACAAGATTGTTTGGTATGGACATGTTCCTTAGGGGATCATGAGTTACCTTTTTAACATCTTGTTCTGTAGGGATGGCTTTATTCTTCACACACTGAATTAACCTATCCAACTGCTCAAGATTGGATTACAAGAATTTGAATTTTGGTCTTCTTGACATGGTCGATTATGTCAAATGACTGAAATGGACTAGGAACAGAGGATAGGATTTCATCTTTTTAGTTTTTGTGAGGGGGAGGACTGATCTGCAAAGTTGAAGTACAAGGTGCAGAGATGTTTGATGTACTTATCTTTCATGCAATCATTGGGTCCTTTGGCTAGAAAGGTAGAGTGGTTCCCTATTTAGAAATTAAATTATTGGTCGAGGTCACCCCTCTATTCTTTCTTTATCAGCTTGCTAGGCTGACTGATACTTGGACCAAGTGAATATAGCATATGATCCCTCATCTGCTTTACCTTCACTTTTGGGTTCATCTAAATAATTTAAGAAACTAATGTTAGAGTCACCAGCTAATTCTTCTTCCTCCTCAATGAAGAGATTAGCATCATTTTCTTGGTTCAATTTAGGCTGGAAAGAGAAATTAGATTCTATTGTTGAATTGGTTGGGGGTGCTTCAATGGCAAGTTTCCCCTATGGGGGAAGAAGACAATTTGGTTGTCCTTGAATCCTGGTAGCATTGCCTTGGTATGACTGATTGGAGAATGTCCTCCTTGGCATATCTTTGTATGAAAGAGCTGAAGATATCCCTTGCACCATTTGTTTCTTGAGAGTTAGCAACTCATTTGCTAGCTTCTACACCATTAGATCAGTGGTATCTATAGATGGATATTCAGAAGATGAAGAAGATTTACCTCTGTTAAGATCTCTCCTTATCTTTCCTACCAAGATAAAGTATCTTCCACCTCAGTGGCCAAATATTGAGCTGCAGCAAGGTCTATTTGGCCAGCACGTCTCAGCAAAAAACTCACTTCAGGCAGCTGAGATTTGATGAAGAAACATTTGAGGTTTTCAGGTGTTGGCTGACCAATTACAAGAATCTTTTTCTTCAGTTTATCAAACTTGGCTATGAAAACCCTCATTGGTTCATGAGGCTCCTTCTTCATTTATGTGATTTGAGCCAATAGGGCATGCGCATCTTCTACAGGGTTGAATTTGTCTTCAAATTTGGCTTTGAGAGTGTTTCAATCAATCACAGTCTAGGCCTATAGATGATAGAACCAGTCTGTAGCAGCACCTTGTAAAGTTTTCATGAACAACCTGACTGCTACATCCTCATACTCCACACCTATTACACCACAGGCTATGCTGAAGGCTACAATATGTTCATCAAGATAAACCTTCCCATCACCATAGAACTTGGGGAAATTTTTCTTTGAACTGCGTGGTAGCTCATGTAGAGGTAGAGTTAAATTGAGTGGTCCAAAAGAGTTACCCCAAGGACCTTGAACTGCCACTATATGACTATGGAAAGGTGGAATAATAAATCTTAGAGGGGTAAGTATTGACAAATCTTTATTAATAGTGAAAAATGGAGGCTTTGCCCGGTAATGGAGACTTGAATTTAGTAGGAGGAAATATCCTTGTTCATTGGAGGTGAGATGGTGAAGGAAACAGATTAAAATTACTTTGTTGTACCAACTCGAATACAGGGTCAACAATACCTTTAGCCCTTTGGCTTTGTGTATACCATGGATCTAACAGAGTGTAAAAATAAAAATTGAAAAGAATTGGCACTGCTTTAGCTTGAAGCTTGAGGCTTCAAATTGTGTGTTCTTCCATAGCGGGATAAATAGATAAGGCTATAATGATAATGGATAAGACACAGGTGATGTTTCAATCTGAAACTTGAGGCTCCAAATTGCATAAAATTATTGTGTCTCTAGTGGAGTCACCAAAAACTATTAGGTGAATATTTTATCACCAACTAACTGATGAGCAAAATAGGTCTCTTCAACCACAACATAGGGAGATTGGTTGGCCAGATATGCAGGTTTACTACATCAAAAGGGGACAAATCTCTCCTCTCATCAAGGGGAGATTTCCTATAAATATGCAGGAGCTATATATATATATATATATATATATATAAGTAGAAAATATCACTCAGGGTTAGGATAAACCATCCATCTCTCTTTTTTTAGAGATGATGTTAAAAAATAAAAGAAAAAATATTGGTGAAAATGTTGAAGGCACTTCTCTTCTTTCAAAAGTGATCTTGCAAGAAATATCAGGAGTTCTTTCAGATAGTGACAAGTAACTGGTAACCAAAGGCGTAGTAACTAGTAGACTGAGATGTAACACAAAGTCTCCACCTTAATTTCCCAAGAGTGAGATACGAAGGATAATGAAGGCACAAAGTCGTCCCAAGATCCTTTACATAGGAATAGAAATAAAACACACTAAAGGCTATTGTGGCAGCATAAAGTCTCTCCATAGTTGGCTTCAAGACACCTTTTTTATTATTTTCACTAATTCTGCTTATTCAATTAAATGGATAAAAAATGTATTGAGGAAACAAACATAAGAACAAGTTTCCCAACAACCAAGCTATTCCAACACAAAGCCCAAAAAGTCACTTGTTTTCTTATTCAAATAACAAAATATGATCAATAATTTGAGCTCAAAGTCTCAGGAATGTCTTTCAATTTGGGCAGAGTTTTTGTTTCTGATAACAGAGAGAGATCCCTCTATAAAACAATAAGAGAGAGTCCAATATATAGTGCTCCAAGAAAGACTTGGGTGCTTTGTTTCACAAAAATGGCCTACGATGCATTCAATGCCTTCAATGCATTTTAAATTATGTCCATGGGCTATGCTAGAATCAGGTGTCAGTCTTAAATATGGACCACTTGATGTGTTTCCTGATGTGTGCACAGTTGTTCATTCATTTTACTCAATGCAAAAAAATAGGCCATGCCATTGAATATTTGTGCTCTCTAATGTCCACCTGGTGGACTGCTTCACCTTCTAGAAACATATCCCATGCATGGATATTTTTGATCTTTCTCCATCATTCCCCCTTGCTGTATTTCATCCTTTTCTATGCGATTTGAGCTCTCTAGCTATCTCTTTGGCCAGTCATTGAATTTGTTCATAGGGTCTATGCCATATTTGAATTTTAACAAATATCTCATCACCTTAAATTTGATGTTTGCAGGGATATCATTGGTCACTACTTTGTTTGAACCATATTGAACTTGTGAACATTTATCACTTCCCTATTCAATCACTTCTTTGAACTTGCCTTTAGAATCATCTGTCACTACTTCTTTCTTTGCTTGAGGCTATCTTTGTATTGGGAATGCTCTGCCTTTGACATCTGTCACAATCTACTGCTTTGAAACTTTATCAACTTATGAAAAATGGGACCCACAATACTTCTTGCCTGAGTAGCTTCAAAAGGGAAACATAGATACAGACACTTGTCACGCTTTGCTTAATTAAAATGGGACATGTGGTGTGTTTCACTTAACTTATAGAAGCTTTAGATACCTTTTGAGAGTCCTGCAGAAGATGACACATGGCAGCTTCTGCTAAGCTTTTAGAAACACTATATAAACATTTGGGACTCATTTAGATTCACATGGATGATGACACTTGGTGTGCTCTGCTTACTTTAGCAACTCACCTGGGGCCCACCATAGTCTTTACTCAATAATAAAATAAAAGGAAGAAACTGTGGATGTTGACACTTAGCAGGTTCCATCGAGCTTTACCAGGGAAATGTGGCAACTTCCACTTGACTTAGAAATAAATTATAATGGGTCTCAATAGATGACACTTGGTAGCTTCTACTGAGTTTTTAGAAACACTATAAAAACATTTGGGACTCATTTGGATTCATGTGGATGATGACACTTGGTGCACTCCACTTTAGCAACTCACTTGTGGCCCACCACAGCCCTTACTCAATAATGAAACAAAAGGAAGAAACTATGGATGTTGAAACTTGGTAGGTTCTATTGAGCTTTACAAGGGACACATGGCACGTTCTGCTACATTTAGAAAAACATATTAAAATCTTCCATAGTTTCCACTTGGTAGCTTCCATGGACTTCTGAGAGAAGCTTATTAACAGAAGCTTTGAAAATTATAAGAAGCTCAAAACATGGTTGCAGACACTTGGTGGGCTCCGTTGAGTTATAACAGGACATGTGGCACATTCTGCCACTTTTGCTTATTGCCCTCTGCAAGGGTATTTTATATTTTGGGCTTTAGGGTACTCCTTTAAACTGACTGATTGAACCAATTGATTGAACCAAACACTTTAAACCAAACTGCATTGAACTTTTGAACTGTCCACATTGAACCTTTGAACCTTTTTAGTTAAACTGAAGCATTGAACCAACCTTGAAAAATACTTAAGTGTTGAGATCTTAAGTGTTGAGAGCTTGTTTCTTTCTTATAGAGTCCATAGATTTGAATCTGCAGAGTCCATAGATTTGAATCTGTAGAGTCCATAGATTCAAGCCTAAAAAAGTTTGAATAATGAAGAATCTGAATGCTCAGAATAATTTTGAAAAGGGAAGAGAATATTTTGGTCTGTTGAACCAGAATAGTTCATATGTTGTCCCAAAAATGAGCTAACATTTTTGGGGACAACACAACCCTAGAAAACTCTATCAGAAAACTTGACTTGTGGAAACCCTAAAAACATGTCATGATGACTAAGTTACTCTAGGTAATGATAATTGAGAAGGCTAAATTAATCATGCTATAATTTACTCACCCTATCTGAATGAGTGGGCAGTGCAATAAAGGGTTGATCAAGAGCAAAAAGAGAGAAAGTATACAATCGTGATTAGTGATCTACTTTCCCAAATACAATAATGGAGTCATTGTTTGATTTATTAATAACCATTGAATTGGGTGTGAACTCAACTCTCTTTCTCGAATAGAAGTGACTAATCTAATAAATAGATAAGATATTGGTTGATAAGAGGGAACACGAGACATCATGAAATCTCCCATCATACAATTCAATAGATCCACTCCCATTAACTTCTATAGAAGTATCATCACCCAACAAAATGGAAGGCATAGAACAAGGCTCTAAGGATGAGAAGATGTCCTTGATAAATCCATGTGATAAAATGCACCAAAATTAATAACCTATGTGGAAGGCTAGGATGAAACTTAAACAAGTGTTTTGACTTTATCTTTTCCCTTCTTACTATCTTTGGCCTTAAAATACTTATGTGTTGATGAACTCTGATTGGAAGAATCATGGACACTAATGTTGTGCTTCTCAAGAATCTTATTCATTTGGTCAATCTACTTCTTCATGAATTTAGATTTATCATGTCCATATTTATTTAAATAGCCACATATTAATCACTATTTCTTGGGTTTCCCATCTAAAGAGGAGGACAATTTTAATGCTTTGGACTTAGCATCATATTTTTGACAATTTTTTAGCATTGGGTCCTTCTTGTTAAGTTTCTTCTCCTTGTTTCTAGAAGCCTTCTATTTTTCATGAATCATAATTAAGGCATGTGATTTAGATGATTTCAATGTACCCATTTGAATGATATTATCTTGATCCTGACATATTCTAACTTGGTAAGGATGTAAATAATCAATTAATCATCTTTTTTGTCAATGTCACACAGTTTCAACTGTAACCTAAGTGGTTTTAACTTTGTGAAAAAGTTTTGTATCATATCAAAATCACCTAGGCTTAAATAGATGAGCTCATTATACAACTTGTGACCTCTCATTATGTCCTAATTACAAAGAGTTTTTCTAATATATCTAGACTTCATTAAGATTAGTAGCATATTCAATATGAAAGAGCAGGTTGAGAGACATAGACAGGCATAGAAGACTATAGGCTTCATCACTTTTATTGTACCACTTCACCTTATCTACTTCAAGTGTAGATTTTTTTTATTTACCCATAGTTATCCAATGTAAGTCTTTACTCCTCAAAAATATTTGTATTTTGGCTTTCCAATCATGATAGTTGAACAAAGAAAGAAGTGAAATTTGAGACTGACCCATTATAGTAAGGAAGTATGTGTTGAAATGAGAATGTTTAAATACAATTATATGTGACCCTCACAAAAATTTTAAAGGTTTAAATTTACAAGGAACAAAAATATTACCAATGTGTAGAACTCAAAAACTCCCACTTTCAAAAAAATGGCACCTCAACAGGAAAAACAAGCTAAAAGTTATGCGCATTTGAAGTTTTGGATGGCAAGGTCAATCTCCACTTTGTAAAATTTGTTAAAAAATTAGGGGTGCAAAAGTTTGGTTGGGATGATTGGATAATTATTTTGGATCTAAGATTAAGTCCCCACTAGTAGGAATTAACATTTAAGCCCCCTCCATGTGACCACACCATATGCAACTGAGATAAGTAGTCATTAGGATTGTGGAGGCTATCAACAATGATAAAAATTCCACCATCACAACTTTTCATGTTAGATGTAGGTTGTGTCTTCATAGGTGTTATAAGATATGATGGTTTTGATAATCTTAGGAATGCTAGAGTTTATGACAGTGTAAAGAAGACATAAAGTTTTGATAGTATGCACACAGGTATAGAAATTTTGCCTATCACAAAAACACCAAATATGGTATGCCTCTTGAAAATCCATCAAAGACCCACTAAGGATATCTAAAACCCTAAAAAATCAAAATTTGATTTTCCTTTGGAGAACCTAATTGTATGGACTTGTGCAAAATCACTAAAATCCCTAAAATCCTCCAAAAATGGCAAAAAAAAAACTATCATGAAGCATGTTGTGTTTACAATTGATACTAAGGTTTGACACCTTTTAAATCCAATGGCACAAGTTGTTTTACATGAAAACCTATTAGATGGAATATGAATAGTAGGAGACACCTTTGTCTTGTTCTTTTTTTGAATTTGGATCAACATAGGACCCCAAAAGAAGAGAAAAATCTATGAAAAGGTGAATCTTCAATAATTAGGTCAATAAATTGTAGATCTATGACATACAATTTAAAACTTAAGATTTCATAATAGGAACAATGACATTCATCAACTAAAATAGCTTTGATACCATGTCAAAGTGGGCCACAATTAAGGATCGATTTGGATATGACTAAATATATGAAGAAATTACCTATGTGTAATAATGAAATCAAACATGAGATAGAAGAAACTTATTACTCAACAATCAAAATATTGAAATATAAGCATTAGCATCATTGGCCATAAAAATTTTATGAAGGTACATTACATAAGTGAAATATAGACATGTCCTCACATGCTCATAAATGTGGGATTATCTTTCACAATGACATAAAAAGACACCTAAGCAAGTGAACTGTAGACACTATTTTATGATTATATAACACCTTAGTCTTATACACTTGGGAAACTCAGTCTTTGGTTGTTCCTCTTAGTTTTATACCTTTATCGCTTCTATAAGTCTCGTATTTTCTCTAATTTTTGCTCCTTGGCCTATATCTCTTAGTTTGACTAGTCTTATGTTGATGATTTAGGTCTTCTATATTACCCAAAATTATTAAAATGTACTTATCTTCCATCTCTACAAATTCTAAGGTTGTACCTAATTTTTTTACTCCTTTGACACTAATGTCTGGGATAGACACTAGAATCGACGTTAGTATCCTAACCCATTGCAAGTGTCTAACGCCATAAATTCATATATTTTATAAATAAAATGTATCTTAATGGTTAGTCTAAGTACTTTAATGCAAGTTATTACTCTACACTGATTGATATAAATATAAGATGAACCCTCATTCATTCCTCACCTAGTAAAAGACTAAATATACCAAGGCAACTTATCAAAAGCACAATATCAAGCATTCAATTGATAAAAGCTTCCCTATTTACATATTAGTCATAGGTACATCACATTTATTGGTCTAAAATAATAAAGTAGTAGCTTAAGAGCCTTATTTTCCAAGTTATAAGTTAGGTCATTATTGTACTTGATTTGCATATATTATATGATTCACACACAAACCAACACGTAGGAGATAAGTACATGAGTCTGAGGCCCTATTCTGGATTATTGGCTATGTACGCAGCACCCTTTGATAGTGGAGTGTTTGGGTTCAACTCGACACCTTGTGCCCACTAACCCATTTTTTCACAAGGTCACTATGGAGATGGAGAACTAGGGTTTTACCATTTCACAAGGAGTGATGGTGCATGACCCAAATATGAATGCACCAAAATGAAGGTGAAGCAAAACCTAGAAGCATCTAGGTGGTCATATCCTTGTCCAATAGGTATTCTATACAATACACTGACATCAAGCCTAGAAAATAGCATCTATGCAATCATCTCAAGCTGACATTACTATCCAGAGCTCTAAAAGTGTCAAACCCATAATCTGACGAGTGTTCTAGAATTTCCTTTTATCTTAATTTTTTCCTTTTCTAGATCTAGAACTGCATTAACATCAAAACAAGTTAAGTATATTACTTCTTTGTCATTTCCATATCTAACATTGTTATAATTTTCATATTTAGATTTTCTCAGCATAATAAATTTAGTATATGCTTATAGGTGAGTTTAACATCTAATTGGCCTATTATAGATCTAATTATCACCCTTGTGCCATTTCATTTCTATATAACCCTTTAATCAAATATCAGGTTAATGATAAGATCACCTTAGACTTATATTTTAGGGTTAAACATTTAGAAAACCTTATCTTTGAACATCAAACCCTAGCAAAAATTAGGGTTTTTTTATTTTTTATATTATTGATCCCTAATTATCATAAAATATGTGCAACATGGATGCATATATTAACCATTTTTTACTCCATATGTCATATTTTTTATGGTTTGATACATTACTTGCCTTGTCAAATCTTATAAGCAAATACATGCCAATAATAAGTAGGTTTTAAAGCGAAAACAGCACTTAATCTCTCTTTAAAATTCATTTTTCAATGTTATAGAGCAAATATATATATGCCAACATGGATGCTCTCAACCATTTGTCCTACTTAGGGCTTATTTAAATGACAATTACCATCCCACGCCCATTATTTTCCCACAACTTATATTAGATTTTATAGTCCATGTTGTTACTACTCAAAAAAGAAAAATTTATCAACCCACTACGAACCTATTAATATACAACAAGTGCCACCTAAACCTAAGCTTTTAATAAAATATAAGGGATATGACATTATTTACCAATTAAATAATACACATGCTAATATTTCAGTACTTGAGCTCCGAAAGAAATCTATTATTTATAAGGATATCTTATATGAAGCAATGCATGAAACATAAGTTCCAACTAATATTGAGCCTGATTATTTTTTAGATATCATGAAATATCTCATGAAAAATTCCAAACTCATTACCTTTAATCCAATAGATTTACCATCTAAAAATATTGTTATCCAAAATTTGCCTTTGTTTATATAAGCGACAATGTAAAGTAAAGGAATCAAAAGAGTACTCGTTGATAATGGGTTGGGCCTAAACATTTATAGTATACAATTCCTAACCACCATGGGTATTAATGCAAACCTTATTCAAAACATAATTATGCACATAAAAGGGTTTTAAAATTCACATAGCCCTCCAGTTGGACAAATTACATTGGATGTGACCTTAATACCAAAATAATTCCAAATATTTTTTAGGTCATGTCTCAATCCTTACATTATAATTTACTTTTGGGTAGACTTTGGATACATTTAATGAAATTTGTCTCATCTACACTTCATTTATGTGTAAAATTCATACATGATGGGACTTTATTATCCATACTCGTCGATGATGAGCCCTTAAAATTTTGAAAAATGATACATTATGAAACTAGGGGCATACCTCAACATTCCATCCCTCTTGAGCATATTCATATCTATGAAATAGGTGAGTCTAATACAATGAATCCTTTGTCTCAAAATGAAAATAAGTCATAACATCTTGAAGTGCATATAGATGCACATAAAGAGCAAAAACCATTACCAAAAGTGCCAATACAAATAAAAGAGCCTCCAGCATTTGAACTTTCTTTATTGGTCAATATTGAGAAAAATGATGGCCACATCTTAGATTAATATGATAGTGATGATAATACAACTTATGATATGATAGATGAGAAAATGTGAAATTTAAAATTTGACCCACTAGAGCACCTATAATGTTAAATCTAGATAAGGGAAAAATAAAACTAACAGATGAGCATGTAAATGTTTGTTATTCCATACATACCTCTAGGTTAAAATCATTTATTCAACCTTATAGGGGCCAAATTTAATTACATCATGTGAATAATGTGGATTCTTCTCAAAAGGATTTATGCCAAATGCTACTAATCATAACAGAATGGCATACCACTGATATTATCTTATCTTTATTACTTGAACATAGAATTATTTCTTTACCTTATACCAGACACATATTAGGTAGTAGAATGATACCCATAAATGGAATACCATATTTTAATTACCATTAAATCAATGGGCATACTACTAACTAATATGTAGCATTGAAAAATCTACTCCAATAATATAAGAGCAAAGGATGCATATGCAATGTTTCCATAGTAGGCAAAAGGAAAAATATTTATTATCTTTCAAAAGAGAAATATACATCAAAATGAAAAAAGTATGATGATTGAACAATTACTACTAATATTTATGGGGTATATTACCACCATATCAGGTTTGATCTAAATAAGTGGGATACAACTTGAGAGAATACTTTTCTTTCATGATTGGGACATACTACAAATAAACTAATATATTCTCCCTTGGGTCCCAAATATCAAGGATACATTCAGTTGCCCACTAATTGTGGCACACATGTCAAAGCTTTAACTATATGGATGTCAACACATGAACCACATTTAAAACTAAAGTTCAAACAAATTTGGCTAGTTGAGTGGAACGCTAAGCTAGATACTATAAACATGTGTGAAAATTTTCATAATATGGGTACAAAGATTTGCTTACAACATGATGGACATGATTATTTGCCTAAACCATTTTCTTCAATTAATCCATTACATAGAAACATTGAAGTATTGTCACTACATAAATATAAATAAATTTTAAAACACTTTCAAGGCAACCCTACACCTTTTGATGATGAAGTTCTACTAGATTGAAACTATGGAAAAAATAATTAAAAAACCAAAAATATTAAAAAATCCAAGAACTTTTTCAGCACCTACATGTTCTACTAGCTCTTTAGCACCTATGTATTAGTTCCATGTTGATGAATGGCATATTTAGTTACTCCTACATAAAAACATGTGTGTCACACTTCTACTTGAGTGTGATATAGGTGTACACAGATACATGATATATTCCTATGTTGGCCCTTCCCTTTACTCATGTCACATGGACAATGTGGGCATCCGCTTCTTTGATCTTGATACACATAGGTTATATGATTTGATAGTCACTATACACTATCATGTTTGAGATTACATATATACTTACACATGCCTTTATCCATAATTATATCTTACACAGGGTACTTGATATGTTATACATTTGATGTTTTTTCCTAACACATTTGGCTCATGGGATATTCTGACATGTTTATGTTGATTACTTATACTTTCCTTTATGCACTTTCTTGAGTGTCTTATCTTGTTATTATTTTCCTTGTTAAATCATTTTAATATGCTCCTTTGTTTCCCACCCCCATGTCTATGTATGCTTTCTTTGAAATTTGAATATGTCATTATTTTTTGTATAAACATTTGAATATGTTATTCTTGTCTTTATGGACATTTTACTAAGTCATGTCCCTTTAACTATGTGACATTTGAACATGACCCTTATTTTCAGTCTCCTTAGACAATTACCTTTCGACTTGATATTGAATGCTCTTATGTGTGTGTGTTTTTTCTTGTTGATCTTGTATTATTACTATCTAGATGTTTCCATGATATTGATCATGCATATTAGGCCTACATGTGATCATATTGGTTCTATGCACTTCAATGATACATCTACCTAGACATGTTCCCTTCTATATGTTACATGGTTACATTCACAAATTATATAGTTGTCTTATCCTTTTGAGGTGAGCTAACTACTAGCTCCTATTTTTCCCTCGCCTCAAAGGGAGGCATATTAGTGGGGTCATGTCATAGAGGCATGTTCTCCACACTTGGAAAAAATTTAAAATTCAGTGGGAGCATGATTTGGAAGCATGTTCTCCACATTCATTCAGTATATGGTACTTAAATCAAATTTTAGATTCAATGGGGGTATGTCATATGGGCATGTATTCCACACATTCATAGTTCCCATATTTAGTGGAGCCATGCTTTGGTATCATGTTCTCCACACCTATTCAGTAACATCTTTAGGTTACAATGGGGACAATTTTTTGAAACATGTCCTCCACAATGGTACTTATATCAATTTTTAGATTTCTTTATATATAGTGGGGGCATGCTTTGGAAGCATGTTCTCCACACATTCATAGTTTTTTGAATTAAACAAAGCACATAGTTATATGATTTAGATTCATAGTTATGGTAGAATTTTATACACTGGTACCATTTTTATACACAATTTTAGCATGAGACATATCTAAAGTGCATATGATATGAAAAATGTGCCTAATATTTCAAAATCCAAGTTAGGTTTAGATTCCCAACTCTTTTGTGGACTATGACCACATCACAAAAAAATTGTACTGATACCCCATGGACTTTTATGAAGTTTATTGAGCCAATATATTTTAGTAGTTTTTTTCACCTTTTAGTATGGTTTAGGTGATCAAATCACTCAATTTTTCCAAGTTTTTAGGTTGTAATTGATCATCTAGCCTCACCAAATTATAAGTATCATTGGGTTGCATAGTTGATTTAATCTCAACTGCTAGGTGGCAACTCACCTTTTGCTCCATAGTTGGGGGATTGTGCCTCTCTCTCTCTCTCTCTCTCTCTCTCTCTCTCTCTCTCTCTCTCTCTCTCTCTCTCTCTCTCTCTCTCTCTCTCTCTCTCTCTCTCTCTCTCTCTCTCTCTCTCTCTCTCTCTCTCTCTCTCTCTCTCTCACACACACACACACACATAGATATATGCACTTTCAAGATTTATCTATATTTGTCCTCATCTGAATTTTAGAGTCTTACATGTCAGGAATCTAGAACAACAAACATGCTCTGATCCCACTTGTCAGGATGCGAAACCGGAAGCATACAATTGATTACCAAACTTCAAGCAACTTAATATGCGGAAATAACCAGAATCACCAAGTAACTAGAATTCAGAATAACACAGCATATGAGAGACAATACATAACTTGTATTAACACTTTATACAGAAAAGAATACAATAAAGAAGATGCCACTTCTTCTCCACCACCTTACAGAGGTTTCCCACACCTCAAGTGAACAGTAATTCTTCTCCCCAAAGCTCTCCCTCTCACAGGTCCCAACACCTAACTCAAATACAGAGTTGGTGTTCACCTCCCGTGCTCCACGCACAACACAAGTGCTCCACGCACTCCACAAGCACTCCACGTGCTCCACAAGTACTCAAAGTACTTCAAGTAGATCTCCCATGAATCTGCAACAACCTGCAATTCAACAGACCATACTTGTGGAAGGAACTCCCTTGCCTTCCTCTCTGCTCTATCTGAGTACACACCTGTACTCCAAGTAGATCCTGCCTAATACTGCTCCCTGTTGTGTTGCTGTCTATATGACCTTGCACACCTGCAAATCAAACAACGGTTCTGCTCACCTATGAACCTCGACCTTGCACACACATACACCTGCAGATCAATGATCTTACTTACCATGTAGATCTCCTATATAGGCCATGCAACTGTGACCAAGATCCTACACTCCTGAAGAACCCAGCTGGCTCTCCAATCCAGCACCAACACACCTGGTACTGAGGCACTAAGAGGAACGCACCATTGCTCTACCTCACACACAGAAGGAGCTTATAATTATGCTCTCTTACTCCCTAGCACACTTTTCCAATACAACCATGAGTCTATTATATAGATCTCATCAAACAATAATTAGACATCTAATTACAATAATTAGATCCGCAGCTCTCAGTCTAAAAATAGATCTCTTCATGCAAACACTTGGTTCGTTAGCTAACTGCCCGTAAATAGCTCACAGTCGAACCACACAGGCGATCGACGTCGATCCCTGTCTGCCTGGAGGTGACCGATGTCGGCCGATATATGACCGACGTTGGTTGCTTCCCTTTGCTATCCTACTGACGTCGGCTGATCAGACCGACCCCAACTTCTTTGCAACTCAGCAACCTTCAGCAACCTCCTCTCCTATTTGCATCAGTGAAGCTTTTAGCTCCACAATCCTAACAATCTCCCACTTGGAGATAAACAGCTGCACTATACCTGTACCTGTACTCTGTCTAATCTGTTTCCTGGTTTGTATCCCTCTTCAAGCTCCCACCTGAAGACAACCCACCACACATCCCGTGGTGTACCACCTGTCATCCAAGTACCCTGCCACATCCGAACCTACAACACCTGTAGTGAAGTCCTGACCCTGCATAACAACCCCTGCTGCCGGTCCCTCTCAGAAAACCTGAGAACCCACTTCCCCGAATTGGCTCCTAACTCTGACAGCTCCCACTGCATGGGAATATTCAGGTCTATACTAGACCTCATGTGATTTCAGACACTGTACCTATCCAGCCCTTAGTGTGCTCCGATTCTGCATCCCAAACCTCGCCAACACCTGATTCACATCAGCTCCCACTCGAGACAAAATCAGCCTGTGATCTCCATGCCTCCCATGTCAAAGAATTCCGCTGCTCCAAACTCCTCATGACATGCCACTGAACTAATCTTACCCTTAGTTCAGCAAAACCCTGTATGTACACCCCTGCTAGCTAGCATACTATCCACATACAGCAACAGAATGATGTTGCAATCATCATCCCCCTTGTAAGTCAAACCACAGTAGTTACCTGACACTGACTGAAGCCATGCTTCGTCCTCCACCTGTCAAACCTGGTACCACTGTTCTACAGCTCCTCAAGACCATATGACCTGGTCTTCCATCTCACATATCCGTTCTCTCTATTCTTCTACTAAGGAATCCATTCATCTCTGTGCTTTCATCCAGTTGGTAAACCTACCAAAACTCTCGTCTGGTTCTGCATCATAATCCTACCTAGCTCACACCTATTTTCTGGATCCTTCCTGCTATACAATCAGCAACAAGTATGAAGAAGAGGAACATGAATTTGAGGGCCTACTTACGCCTTCAGTCCTCTGTATGGGTGTTTGAGACTCCTTGACAGCGTGCTGTCCACCCAAAATTTGTTACAGTGACTGACCTCGGTCACTCCACAGTCTGCATCTGACTGACGTCAGTTCCATGCGTCTGTACTTGACTACCAGCCTGCCAGCGCTGGTGTCCCTTCTGCCGACGTCGGTCCTCCTGACTGACATCGGTCTTACATACCGCCGAAGTCAGTCCCTTGACCGACGTCGGTCTTACTCTGCCCGACATCGCTGGCTTCGGTCTGCACATGACCGACATCGGCACCTGTCTGTTCGATGCCGGTTCCTCCTGACCGACACCGGTACCTGTGTTCGCCTGTGAGTGATGACTTTTTACCCGCGAGCTCCTTTGGATCAATCTCCATGTCCAAACTACCCTGCTCAGATGTATCCAGCCTCATCCACTGAACTCTGTCCGCCATCTCCTCCAAGAACACCAAGGCTTTCCAGTTCTTAAGCCTGTCAAATATATCTGTCTTCCACTTAAGAACATGCATCTCCTTCCTGCTCATGTGACCAAGCCTACGAAGCCACGTCTCCGCAATAGAAGAAGAATCAGTAATATAAACAAGTAGATAAAGTATACCTATTTTCTTACCACCAGCTAAAAAAGTGCTACCGCTGTGAGAGTTTTTGTGCATCTCTCATCACCCAATCTTTCTGAAGAAATTAGCCATATCTCCAAACTTGGGACCTGCATGACCTTCATCAACACCTGTGTGTTGGTCGTTTGCAATTTCAGCTTCACTTCTCCTTTGCCAATTCTTTGGCAAGGCTTACCAGCTCCTCTACCTGGGGCTGCATGGAAAGAGGCAACCGAATCTTTTATCCAAGATTCAACTTTATCCAAGAAACCTGCAAACACATCCTGTGCAACAACACCTGCTACATCTGTATCTTCAGTTTCTTCATGCTGATCTGCTACCACAGAAGCATACAATTGATTACCAAACTTCAAGCAACTTAATATGCGGAAATAACCAGAATCACCAAGTAACTAGAACTCAAATACAGAGTTGGTGTTCACCTCCCGTGCTCCACGCACAACACAAGTGCTCCATGCACTCCACAAGCACTCCACGTGCTCCACAAGTACTCAAAGTACTTCAAGTAGATCTCCCATGAATCTGCAACAACCTGCAATTCAACAGACCATACTTGTGGAAGGAACTCCCTTGCCTTCCTCTCTGCTCTATCTGAGTACACACCTGTACTCCAAGTAGATCCTGCCTGATACTGCTCCCTATTGTGTTGCTGTCTATATGACCTTGCACACCTGCAAATCAAACAACGATTCTGCTCACCTGTGAACCTCGACCTTGCACACACATACACCTGCAAATCAACGATCTTACTTACCATGTAGATCTCCTATATAGGCCATGCAACTGTGACCAAGATCCTACACTCCTGAAGAACCCAGCTGGCTCTCCAATCTAGCACCAACACACCTGGTACTGAGGCACTAAGAGGAACGCACCATTGCTCTACCTCACACACAGAAGGAGCTTATAATTATGCTCTCTTACTCCCTAGCACACTTTTCCAATACAACCATGAGTCTATTATATAGATCTCATCCAAACAATAATTAGACATCTAATTACAATAATTAGATCCGCAGCTCTCAGTCTAAAAATAGATCTCTTCATGCAAACACTTGGTTCGTTAGCTAACCTCCTCTCCTGTTTGCATCAGTGAAGCTTTTAGCTCCACAATCCTAACATTACAATGATACATATTTTTCAAAACAACTTTCTAATAGACAAGGTGGTTACATCAACACCCTAAACCTTGATCTTTCAATTTTTGTCTATTTCAAGTACTTTCAATCCTAGATTATATGCACTAGTTTTATATTATAGCATACTCTTGGTTGCAGTTCAGTCACTAGTAAAGTACTCAAGTTGGGCACATGCAAAGACAAGGTGTGCATATATACCTAGGTACATATTCCTTTCCTTTAAACTATAAATTTAATTACTGGATTAAAGGGGGGAATGTAGACACTATTTTATGATTATTTAGCACCTCAGTCTTGTACACTTGGCAAAACTTAGACCTTAGTTGTTCTTCTTAGTTTTATACTTATATATGATATTTTATGATTATATAGCACCTCAATCTTATATATTTGGTAAACTCATGGCTTGGATATTTTTTGTAGTTATTTACATTTCCCATTTTTGTAAGTCTTGCATCTATTCTATCTTTATGACCCTTAGCCTTATCTCTTTGTCTGACCAGTCTTATGTTGATGACCCAGGGCCTCTATCTTGCCCAAAATGTTTAAATCATATCTATCTTCTATCTCTATAAGTTCAAAATTTTTACCTCCTCTCCTACTCTTTGGACATTAACATCTGACATAGACAATAGCATCAACGTTACTATTTTGTCCCAATACAAGTGTCTAGTACCCTAAAGTCATATAATTTACAAATGAAACATATCCTAATGGTAAACCTAAGTGATTTAATGTGATTTATTACTCCAAAGGGATTGATATACATACAAGATCAACCCTCATTTATTCGTAACCTAGTTATACCCAATAAAAAGACCAAAGAGCATTCAAATGAATAAATCTTCCATATTTATTCTTATTTTCATAGCAGTCATAGGGACTACACATCTATAGGTCTAAAGTACTGAAGGAGCAGCCCAAAAGCCCAATTTACCAAGTTATAAGCTAGATCATTATTGTACTTGCTTTGTAAATATTGTATGATTCACACACAAGCTAACACACAGGGTAGAACTACATTAGTCTAAGGCCCTCTTCAAAGTATTGGCTATGTAGGCAATATCCTTCGATAGTGGGGTCATTGCGGTCAATTGGACACCATGTGCCCACTAACCCATTTTCCCATAAGGTCACATTGAAGATGTAAATCTAGGGTTTTTCCATTTCACAAGGAGTGACTATCCATGACCCAGATCTAAATGCACCAAAGCAAAGGAAAAGTAAAACCCATAAACATCTAGGTGGTCACATCCTATTTTAGTAGATATTTCATACAAGACATTAACGTCAACTCAATTGTCATAAGTTAATGTTACTATCCAAAGAGCCAGAGATGTCAATACTAAAATCTAATGATTGTTATAGAATCTCCTTCCCACCTAATTTTAGTCTATTCCAAATCCAGAACTACATTAGCAATAGAACAAGATAAATACTTTACTTCTTTGTCATTTATATATCTACAATAGTTGAACTTTTCATATTTATACTATCTCAACATAATAAATTCTATGTATACTTATATCTGAGTTTAACATCTAATTAGCATATTATAGATATAATTATCACCCTTTTGCCATTTCACTTCTATATACCCCTTTAATAATCTAGATAACACCAATCTGGATCCATTTTAGGCTTCAACATTTGGTAAAACTAATTTGTGTGAATGCAAATTTTTTTAGATTCTTAGGGTTTTAAACCAGTTTGGGTTTTAGATTATTATACTTTTTAATTTCCTACTTTTCCTATGTTGCATGCAACCTAGGCATAGCCCTAATTTAGGAGGTGTGCATATTGAACATATTGAGATTACCTTCCACCAATCCAATATGTCTCAAACCAATGAGGGGTCTCATACCTTGGATCATGATGATACCCATGTTAACAATATAAAAAATGTTAATAGGGTTATCATAAAAGATGATTCTAATAATGAAAACCCTAAAATAAATTAAAATGAACAAATAGAACATGATCAAGTGCATGTAATTTCATTGTTTTATGAGCACATTCAATAAAATCGTAAAGATCATGATGGTATCTTAAAAACTTTACTTGAATCCAAAAATTCTAAAACTATAGTGAATACATCCCTCCCCTTGAACACATTAAAACTAAATACATCTAGTGGGGACACAGATTATGTGTTTAAACCTTTGTTCCCTGAAACTATTATTGATACATTTATTATGTAATTACCTATTATTTCAACATAAATACCAATTTCAATTCCTATTACTACTCAAAACATGTTTTCATCCGCTTTGTGACTACTCAACTTGTTAATCTAAATCCTACTAGGCCTACAGTTTAATCATTCCTTCAAATTATAATAACCTTGGAAGACAATATTAAAAACATTGTACAAAAAGCTTTAAAATACCCTCATGTGATGGATTTTCAAGATGTGTTGTATAACCCTCTTGCTCTTGAAATCTCTTTGTACCCTTTGCCAACTATATTTTTTGCACCTAAGTTCACATTTTATGATGGAAAAGGTGATCCTGAATAACATTTTCAAACATTTTTTGTGGCATTCTTTGACTATGCTTCTAATGATAAACTTTTGACCAAATTATTTATAAGAAGCCTCAAGGAATATGTTTTAAGGTGGTTCTAAGATTTACATCTCCAATCTGTAAAATCATTCAAACCTCTTACTGACTAGTTCTTAGCACACTTTTTCATTAACATTTGCAAAAAGGTTTCCTATGCTCAAATTGCTAAAATCAAACAAGGAACCAATGAGCCTATCAATGAATATGTCTTAAGATATAAGATAGTGCTAGCCAAAATGACTAATCTTATGGTAGACAAAGAGTTGAAAGATATATTCAAGAAAATTTTGCTTGCTCCTTTACACGAGTCCATTATTTTCAAGAAGTTCAAATATTTTGATGACTTATGCCATGTTGTATGGGACCATGAAATAAGCAACAAGCTCAAGTATGTAGAAAACACACCAGTTGCATCTACATCTAGTACCAAATTTTATAATTAAACCAAGTTATAAGGTAAAACCTCTTGAGCCTAAAAAGGAAATAACCACCACGGTTAACATAGTTTCATAATAGCCTAATTGGTTCATCCTATCTAATTCACTAAGGAGATAATTTACACTTTTACCTGAATCCCTAGCTCTGCTAATCTAATGGTTGATATAATGCCATCTTATATCTCCCTCATCCTATCTAGGTTGATATGATTCAACCTCTACCCAAAATATATGATGTGAATGTTTATTCTAATTATCATCAAGGTTTGGGACATTCTACAAATAGATACTTCACCTTGAAGCATAAGATCCATGATCTTATCGATGACCAAAAACTTATATTTGAAGATCTTCTAAAGGAATTAATTTCACAACCTGATGATCACCATAAACATAAAATATTTAACAATCTTTTGCAAGACCAATCTAAGAAGGAACCAAAATTCCAAATGTTATTTAATGTACATCCACCTCCATCACATTATAGGCACCCACTAGATGATCTTATTGGTACACACAACATATACCTCATATGATTCATAGACCCTCTATTACTTTTGATGACAGTGAAATTGAGGATAATGACTTTGATATTCATTTGAGCATACCTTGATAAACACCCCATATGCAGTGTTATGATTGATAAAGATGCAAGCTAAAATATTTACACCATGACATTACTTATGCACTTAGGTTATATTCACAATGATTTACATCCTTCTACTAGATTAGTTTAAACATTTGATGGGACCTCCCAGAAGGTTCTTGATAAGAAGATTGACCTACCATTATAGGTTGATCCCACACATGTTGTTACTACTTTCTCAGTTATCCCTTACACATGCATCTTTGATATGTTATTAGGAAGACCTTGGATACACACTCTTCGATAAGTACCTTCTACAATACATGGGTGTGTAAAATACACTCATACCAATCGAGTAATTATAGTTTCTAAAATTCCATATGAGCATCATTTTAAACAAAATAAATTTACACTGAGACAACTAGCTATCAATCCTATTAAGGTTCATTCACCACAAAAGGGTAAGTAATAGGCAATCCCCTTTACTAAGTAGCCAGTACTTGAGAGACCATTACATTAGAGACATATAGTGGATTCCATAGAATCCCCATCTTCTACTACACACCATGTTTAGATATCTAGAGCACATCAAAATGTACATATTGTTACTATACCAAAGAAACAAACAATCACTCAATAATGGGTTCCAAAAACCCTAATCCTATTACTCTTACTATTGTTTCATGACCATATAGTCCTATTTTACATATGAAAAGCACCATTGATACCACAATGATAGATATTACACCTATACATGTTCCTTGGTAGTGTAATTGAGGTATTACACAAGATTTATAGTGGGGAGGTATCTATGACCACCCATTTTATGGCATCATAGGATGATCTTTCCTCTTCAAAAATTCCAAAAATATCAAAAAAATAAAATAAAAAACATTCAAAACCCAAAAACACTATTTTGCACCTATAATTGGCTCCTTGGCATCCATGTGTTACTTCCATATTTATGGATGTCATACTTAGTTGCTCCTGCATACACATATGTGTCACAATTCTAATTGAATGTGATATAGGCATACACAAATACATGATACATTCCTATTTTAGATGTTGGAATTTACTTACACTCATGTCATATGGACATTGGGGGAATTTATTTCTTTGATTTTGATAGACACAAGTTATATTATACAATGATCACTCTACATTATCATGATTGAGTTCACATATGTACTTACATATACCTATTATCCATGATTATATCTTGAATAGGGTACTTAATATGTTATATGCTTGACATACTTTTTCTAACACATTAGATCCATGGGCCACTATGACATGTTTAGGTTGGTTGCATATGCTTTATTTTATGCACTTTCTTAAGTGTCTTATATTCCTTTTCCAATCATTTGAATATACTCTTTACTTATAGCCCCTGTGCCTATGTATGATTTATTTGACATTTACATATGTCATGGTTTGTTATATGGACATTTGACTATGTCATTCTTTCCTTTATGGACATTTGACTAAGTCATGTCCCTTCAATTATGCAGCATTTGAACATGCCCCTTGTTTATGGTCTCCTTGGACCATTGCATTTTGGATTATTTTTAGAGTGCTCTTGTGTGTGTGATTGTTTATTTTTTGATCTTATATTTTTAATATCTAAACATTGACATGATATTTATCATGCATCTTAGGCCTTCATGTGATCACATTGGTTCTATGTGTTTCACTGATACATTTACCTAGACATATTCCTTATATATGTTACATGGTTACATTCACAAATTATACAGTTGTCTTATCCTTTTGAGGTGAGGTAACTATTATTTCCTATCTCTCCCTCACCTCAAAGGGGAGGCATATCAGTGGGGGCATGTCACAGAGACATGTTCTCTATACTTAACATAGTTTCCAAATTACAGTGGGGGTATGTTTTGGAAGCATGTTTTTCACACTCATTCATTATGTGGTACCTATTGACTATTTTTTGTCCTTGGACCTAGAAAGGAAACAACATAAATATTGATTACCCTAGTCCACCTTATACTTCACTCCTCTCATATCTCTTGATGAGTCAAGGTAGTTCAAGAGAAGTCACTAGTTATTGTGATCAAGGAATTTGACAAAGAGAGAAGGTTAGATCAAGTGTTAGTCAATAAAACTATGAAATTAACATACTAACATCTCTAAGCCTAGATCTTAGGGGGAACTTAATGAACAAAAAATAATTGAAAACCCAATGGAAATACAAATAACAATAATCTTTACCTTCCTTGAGAGATCTAAATGATTTATTCATTGGCTTGCTCAAATTATGCTCAAAAGGTCTTCATCAATGGGGATTGGCTATCTCCATCTCCTCTTAGCACCATGTTTGGCTTGGCTTGGCTTGCCTTGGCTTAATTTTGGTATTATAACATTATGCATTTTATTTATGGATTAACTCCAGTATTATAACTCTACTATGTTTCAAGCTCCCTAAATGAAGAGCTCTGGGCTTGCTTTCATAGGCTTCAAAATCACTTGGAATGGGTTAAATTGGAGCCTTGGTTGAGTTCTAAAGGTGTGTTTGGCATATTCCTAGGATATTCTTTAGATATTTCCAAAAGTGACAACTCACAAAAGGTAATGATTAGCTTTTAAAATGCTCTTGATAATTAAATTTTCCTTTTTGATAATTGATTTAATAGCTCATGGATGAATTCAATTAGGATTTGGTGCTAATTAGCCATTTTTAGGATTTTTGACATTTTTGAATGATTTTGAATTAATTTATGGTGCATTTGTTCAATTTAATTGATTAATAGGCCAAATTGATTTATTGCATGGTTATAAAGCCAAATTTGAGACATTTATAAATTCTTAGGCTAAATCGTGAATGGTTGGTAAGAATTGGTCTAAAATTAGATAAGAATCCATTGGTGGATAAATTTAGGTGTCTATAATTTGCCCCTGTTTGGGAAGGCATTACAAGCTATAAGCACAATAACATCTTCTCAAAGAAAAAATGTTTTTTTGTACTTACAACTTCAACAGTGATGACTAAACTATAGTTTTCCCCTCAAGAGAATGGTTGGCACAAGTAGGTCAGAAAATGGTCCCTCGAAAAGAGAAGTGAAACGAGGGGACCAAAGAAAGGAAGATGATGGGGTGAGAACATAATGAGTTTTAAAAAATAGTTAAAATCACTAAGAATTCAAGTATGATGATGTATAATGGTTTGCCTAAAGGTAGTTATAAGCATTGTACCCTGATAGTGGCAACTTGGTATGATAACACAATGATTTACCATAAGGCATTTATAGTCATTAAGAAGACAGAGTTGCCCCACTTAAGACAAACAAACAAGATAACAACACACCCTTATTTGGGTAAAAGAAAGTAAATTTGGTGAAAATGTAATGATTTACACAAAAGCAGCTATAATCACTACGAAATGCAGGTGGGATGGTGTACAATGATTTTCCCATAGGTAGTTATAATCATTGGACCCCGATTATGGAAAACATGATTGATTGGTTGATGGTGATGATAACTTGACACAGAAGGTAATGATGAATTAGAATAACCTACTAGTAAGGAGATATGTGTCTGAACCAACAAAGGTTGAAACTATTTCATGGTTAATTACTCTATTTGAGATATGATTGGGATGTTACCAATGCTGATTTTAGGGAGATGTAGATGCCACCATTGTTGAGTAGACTTCTTGAAGTTGATTTTTGTTTTAGCACTGTATGGTAGGCATCATGATATAACAGCATGAGGACTAGGCCAAAAAATTCATAAGGACTGACTCCCATAATCTAATATTCAAGGGAAAATAATGCACCAATGATAAAAACCATGATGGCAATGTAAACATATGAATATGGTTGGATTCAAGTATAAATGTGTAAGGAATCACCCAAGGAATGCACATAGATTGAATCAATTTAATAGTGTTTAAATCACAAATAGGCACACAAACAACAAACAAACAAACAAACAAAGAATCAAAAAAACAAATAACAGTTAGTCATAATGTTAGTATAAACAACATGATGAACATTGCCCCTAAAAAATAGGTGACAACTTAACAAAATGGGGGGAAATAGAAGAAAAGAAAGGGGTGGTCAAGATGTCTCCATATGCACTAGGCAAGTGGACACTAACTACATAGTTCCATGGACATAATATCTAACAAAAAATTCAAGCCAAACATAGTTCTCTTAGGAAATGGGAAAAAAATGATAACTAATGAAAAATAAACATGATGGATGTGATAGAAGAATAGGAATGTTCTTTCAAAATGATAAGTGCATGGGATAAAAGGCAAAAAAAAGATGGAGAAACTAAGGAACAAGTGATTTTCTTGTGACTTAGGATGGGTTCCTAGAATCCTTAAGACAAAGAAGTGGTCAATGTTTTTGGTGTTTTCTAAACAATTTTACAAATGTTTTTGGAAATTTTTTAGTATCTCAACTCAATTGAGAATGATGAGACACTAAATGGTCTAAGCTCATAAAATAGAGAGAGCATGGCTAAGGTTACTTGCAAAAAGTTGAGAGTGTGGCTTAGGTTTCTCATAAAATGGTAAAAACATGGCTTAGGTTGATCATGAAATGTTAAGAGCATGGCTTAGGTTACTCACAAAATAGTTAGAGCATGGCTTAGATTGCTTGAAAAATGGCAAGAGCATGGCTTAAGGGTGACTAAGTTGACCTCAATAAGTATCAAGCATTACCTACATAGTCCCAAGATGAGACTTCAAGTCACTGTAGTTTTACCTTACAGCAGAGGAATCTAACAAGTGTAGTAGCCAATTCAAACAAAATAGGTACATTTGGTATAAAGGCATAGTATGGAATAGGAAATGGCTAGTTGGCACATCAATGCATGATAAACAAATGTTTTCCCTAGTTTGTCCATAGGTGGTTATAACTAGGATACAATAACATAGGTCAATGGTACTAATTTGACCATCATATCCAAACTACTATCTTACTACTCCAAAATACTACCTCTATTTGGAATGCTTGAAAGAATTATTGAAACTGAATCTAAATCCTTTTGCTGAAAGCATGAATGGAACCAAATGGAATAGAACCAAGGTCATAGGTTTGGGTAGGGAGTGAAAAAACAACTCAATTGATGAGAAAGGTATAATATAATGGATATGTGATAGGAAAAAGTGATAGCTTGGTAGGATGATAGGACAGTAAAATGGTATAGTAAAAAGAAGAATATTGATAAAATGACATAACTTAAAATGGTCCTTATAGACAATACACCAAGTCACTTAAGCGTAGTAGCACTTGAGGTGGATAATGTTCATCATCTCATTAAGTTCATTTCTATTTGGTGTGGCAAGCATGTATGCTCATGTTCCATAATTTTCTATAATGATGAAAGGACCAGTTGGGTTTGAACTCACCTTTATGCTTTTTTTTCATTGTGGTATTATTTTGGTTCTCTTTAAGGACAAGATCACCAAGTTCAAATTCCCTATGTTTCACATGCAGATTATAGTGGCCTCATAGTCAGTTTGGATAGGATTGGAGATTGTTAAGTGCCACTGTGCATTTCTCATCAAGTAACTCTAGCTCTTGTAGGAAAGTTATTCAATAGTCATTGTCATCCAAGACATGCTTGAAAGAGATGCATAGAGAAGGCAACTTAGCCTTAATGGGAATAATGGCCTCAGCGCCATAAAAATTTGAATATGGAGTGGCACCTATGGGGGTATGGTGATTAGTACGGTATGCCCAAAGGGCATGAAATATTTGAAGGTGCCAATCATAGCCATCATTATTAACAATCTTTTTTAGGATGTTGACAATGGTTTTGTTTGATTCTTCAGCTTGGCCATTACATTGAGGTTAATATGATGTAGAAAAGTGTTGTGTGATTTTATACTCGGTACATAGCTTTCCAACATCCTTGTTCTTGAATGATCCTCTATTATCAAATATAATGTTGGAAGGGATACCATAGCGGTAGATGAAATGGTTGAAAATGAATTTGGAAATTTGTTTTCCAGTCACATAAGTGAGGGGTATAGCTTCGACCCACTTAGTGAAATATTTAGTGGTAGTAAGGATATGTTTATGGCCATCAAATGAGGTGGGATTGATATCCCCAATGAGGTTGAAGCCCTATGCAGCAAATGGCCATAGTGTCAACATTAGTTTCAGAGTCTTGGTTAGGACATGAATCAGATTGGCATACCGTTGACACTTATCACACTTCTTTACATATGCAATTGCATCTACATCCATCATGGGCCAATAATAACTAGTAGGTAAGAGCTTTTTGGATAAGATTATCCTGTTGGTGTGGGCTCCACATAATCCTTCATGAACTTCCTATAACACTAATGTATATTTTACCAAAGATAAACAACAAATCAAAGTTCCATCAAAAATACGGTGGTAAAGGGTTGATCCGAGTAAGGTATAATGGTTGGTTTGATGGATGAAGGCTTTGGATTGCTTTCAAGATAGGTCAAGTGGTATCATTTGGCCATGGAGGTAGTTGTAAAGGTCTAAGTACTAGATAGAGATAAGACCAAAAATATCATAAATCATCACAATGGTTAAAGGTTCATGAGCAGGTACTAGAAAATTCTTGATGAGGAATTGATATGCTTTAGCCATGTCTATTTGGAAAATCAGAGATCCAATAGTAGCCATAGCATTTGTGGTTTTGTTACTTGCCTTTGGTATATGTTCAAACTAAATTTTGATAATCTATTGCTTGAGAGTGTCAACTATGGCCTTATATGGAACCAACTTATCATTTTTGGTCTAAAAGTGGTATGTAATTTGATTGATGATTAACTAAGAATCACCATAAACCTTGAGATGAGATATGTTCCATTCTACCACGTGTATAAGTCTTGCAACAAGTGCTTCATATTTGGCCATGTTGTTGGTACAAGGAAAGTTGATCCTAAATGATTTAGGGATTAGGTCCCCTTTTGGTGTAAGAAAATTAAAGGCTTGCCCCCGATCTATGTGAATGATGCATCAAAATATAGCTTCCAGTGTTACTCCTCAAGAGGTGTGTCAATTATGGTCATTATGGATTCATTGGGAAATTAGAATGTGAGTGGATCCATATCAGTAAGGGGTGATTCAACAAGTTGATTTAGTAAGATCTTGCCCATTAATGGATTTTTGGTTGATGTAATCGATGTCAAACTCATTGAGAAGCATGATCCAATTGGCCATGCTGCCTTATAAAGCTATTTTAGATAGTAGATAATTGAGCAAATTTATTTTTGAAATAACCATGGTCTTATTATTTAACATGTAATGGCATAGTATTTGAATTACAAAGACCATGGCTAAACAATCTTTTTCTATGGGTGTATAATTATGTTCATATATGACCAGTGTATGGCTTAAATAGTACATGGTGTGTTCTTTTCCATTATCATCATGTTGAGCCAAAAGTGCCCCCAAGGCATTGTCAACAGATGATAAATACAATAAGAATGGCTTTTTCGACATAAGAGGCAACAAAATAGGTGGATTTGATAAATAGTCCTTTAGCTACTAAAAATCTATTCAACAGTGATCATCCTAGTGAAATGTGACTCCCTTCTTTAGAAGATGTGTAAAAGGATGGCATTTATTAGCCAACTATGATATGAAACATCAAATACACTAGATCTTACCCTATAAACTATGGAGCTGCTTCAAATTAGTCAATGGTGGCATCATTGTTATGGCTTGGACTTTAGCTAGATTTAATTCAATGCCTCGATGAGACACAATGAAACCAAGAAATTTCCTTGATGTGACTCTAAAGATACACTTTTTAGGATTAAGTTTGACTTTGTGCTCATGCATTCTTTCAAATATTCTATGTAGCATTATTGGATGATCAGCCCTGGTCTATGATTTACCAAGAATGTCATTGACATAGTATTCAATATTGTCATGCATCATATCATGAAATATGAGAGGCATGGCTCTTTGATAAGTGGCCCTTGCATTTTTAAGACCAAACATTATAACTTGATAACAAAATGTTCCCTATGGAGTGGTGAATGCTATCTCGTGCTAGTCTTTTGGTGTTATTTTGATCTGGTTGTACCCTAAAAATACATCCATTAATGATAGAATTTCATAACCCATTATGGAGTAAACTATCATGTAATGTTTGGCAATGGAAAATCATCCTTGGGGAAATCTTTATTTATATCTCAAAAATCAATACACATTTTGATTCCTTATAACTTTTTGCTAGTTGGTACAACATTAGAGATTCACTCTAAATAGTTGATCGACCAATTACATCCTGCTTCCAAGAATTTTTCCAACTCTTCCTTCACTAATATAGTAATGTGAGGATGCATTTTATGCAAATTTTGTTTTACTAGTTTGGCATCAAGATTTACCACAAGGTGGTGCATAACCAAGGTGGGGTCTATACCTGGCATGTCAGAATATGCCAATGTAAATATGTTAATAAATTCCTTCAAAAGGGTTGTAAGGACTTCACGCTCTTTCTCAATAAGGGATGTGCCTAGTTTGATCCACTTTGGGTCATCTAGGGACCTGATGTTCACCTTTATTTTGTCCTCCAATAAAAGGTTTGAACCATTGTCAAGGATAGTGGGAAATGATTTAAAATGATTCATAATGTTAGATTCCTCTATTAAGACATGTTCTTTGAGCTATCTTAGGCATGATGAATAAAAATCCCCTAATGGGATATATGGCCATGTAACAAAGACTATTGGAAATTCCTCAATGATTTGATCAAAAGCTTGTTGTTCTTTAAAACTAAACTCAAACTCAGACAAGTTCATTGTTGGTGGTCTTATGATCTATGTTTGAAGAAGATTGAACACCCCCATCTAATGGTGCTTGAAACAAGTTTTCACCACTAGACTAGTCCTTTTTTTCACTTTTTTCCTAGTCAAAAAGTACCTCAAAGATATTTTCACTTTGGGACCTCAATGTTTTATTTATTTGCTTTTGGTTAAGGGTGTTCACCCGCTCTCCAAAAAGGCCTTAGGATCCAACTTGATTGAGAACCCTAATTTATGGTCCACCAATGGAACATTGTCTCTAAGGCCCAAAAAATCATAGAAATACTCATTGTTTTGAAACTCATCAATCAACATGTTGGATTATTTTTGGTCCTAGTCTATCAATTGGGGATAATACGATGGTAGTGGGTTGTGATGAATTATTGGTCTAAGGGTATAAATAGAATGAGGGTTAAATAGTTGGTCTCAACTGGGTCATCAAAAAGGCTATGGTCAAACTCTACTTTGCTATCAACATCATCATCACTAGTTGATGGAAATGGAACATGATTAAGGTATATGGGGTCACCTCTAGGTGATTTAAATCTAAGTCCATAAGGCCCTTTGTATCTAGTCATGAAAATTGATTCAAGTTTTTCTTGTTGATTTGGTCTAAGGCCACCTTCTTCATAGTCTTTATTCTTCATGATACTATTAGGAATAGGATACTTTGCATTCTCATAAAAATTGACCTACTTGTCATTGTATAACCACGATTCATCTCCTTCAAGAGGTTCATGTTCTAGGATAGATGTTGGTATAAATGTGATGGGTCTTGGGCTATACTTTCGCCTTTGCCTTTTTGTTGCCATTATGGATGAAGTGGCTTGGGTTTAGGTCTTCCAAAGGACTTTGGGTTCTATGGAAGGTTTGAAATGTGAAAGGTATCATGGGTTGGCTCAAGTTTTCTTTATTGATTTGGTCTAAGGCCACCTCCTTCATAGTCTTGATTCTTCATGATACTATTGGGAATAGGATACTTTGCATCTCATAACCTATTGTGGAGTTGACTATCATGTCAATGTTTGAAAATGGAAAATCATCCTTGGGGCAAGCTTTGTTTATATCTCAAAAATTAGTGTAAATTTTGATTCCTTCTAGATTTTTGCTAATTGGTACAACATTGGAGATCCACTTTGAATAGTTGATTGATCAAATACATCCTACTTCTAAGAGTTTTTCTAACTCTTTCTTCATTAATACAGTTATGTGAGGATGCACATTATGAAAATTTTATTTTACTAGTTTGGCATCAAGATTTACCACAAGGTGGTGCATAACCAAGGTGGGGTATAAACCTGACATGTTAGAAAATGCCCATGCAAATATGTCAATAAATTCCCTCAAAAGGGTTGTAAGGACTTTAGTCTCCTTCTCCATAAGGGATGTGCCTAGCTTGATCCACTTTGGGTCATTTGGGGACCCAATGTTCACCTCTATTATGTCTTCCACTAGAAGGGTTAAACTATCTTCAAGGATAGTGGGTAATGATTTAAACTAATTGGCAATGTTAGATTCCTCTATTAGGACTTGTTCTTTGATCTCTCCTAGGCATAATGAATCAGAATCCCCTAATGGGAGATATGGCCATGTAACAAAGATTTTTAGAAACTCTTGAATGATTTGATCAAAAGCTTGTTGTTCTTCAAAATTAGACTCAGACTCATAGACAAGTTCACCATCATCTATGTTTGAAGGTTGAACACCCCCTTTTAATGACATCTAAAATAGGTTTTCACCACTAGACTAGCCTTTTTATTTAATTTTTCCCTGATCAAAAAGTGCCTCAAAGAAGTTTTCACTTTGGGACCTTAATTTTTTATTTATTTGCTTTTGGCTAAGGGTGTTCACCCACTCTCCAAAATAGGTCTTAAGATCTAACTTGATTAAGAACCCTGATTTATGGTACCCCAACAAAACATTGTCTTTAACACCCAAAAAATCATAAAAAGCCTCATCATTTTAAAACTCATCAATCAACACATTGGATTATTTTTGGTCTCAGTCTATCAGTTGGGAATAATACAATGGAAGTGGGTTGTGACAAATGACTAGTCTAAGAGTACAAATAGAATGAGGGTTAAATAGGTTGATCTCGGCTAGGTCATCAAAAAGTATATGATCAAACTATGCTTCACTGTCAACATCATCATCACTAGTCGATGGTGATTGAACAAGATTAAGGTACATGGGGTCACCCCTAGGTAGTTTAAATCCAAGTCTATAAGGCCCTTTGTATCTGGACATAGAAATTGGCTCAAGTGTTCCTTGTTGATTTGGTATAAGTCCACCTCCTTCATAGTATTATTTCTTCACGATACTATTTGGAATATGATACTTTGTATTATCATAATAATTGGTCTACTTATCATTTTACAACCATGATTCATCTCCTTTAAGAGGGTCATGTTCTAGGCCATATGCTGGTATAAATGTGACAGGTCTCGAGCTATACTTTTTACCTTTGCCTTTTTGTTACCATTATGGATGAAGTGGCTTGGATTTAGGTCTTCCAAAGGACTTTGGGTTCTGTGGAAGGTTTGTAATGTGAAAGGTATCATGGGTCAAATACTCTCTTGGGCCATTAGCCAAGATGGTATAATGATTGGATATTTTAGGAGGTGGCATGTGGGAAAGGGAATCAAGGGTATTAGGATTAATGCAATTATCCTCTAGAAAATCAATGAGTATTACCTTTCCCTTATCCTATTTTGCCACTAGATTCATGCTAAAATGATAGTTATGGCTCTTGAAATCAGCCTCTAGGTGTTTGTAGTGATCATATGGATGCAAATCAACTTCCATTCCTGAGTTGGAGAACTTGATACATTAGTGCAATGTCAATGGGATGACACAAATTTCATGTAACCAAGGTATACCCAAAAGCATAATGAATGAAAAATTAAGATCAAGCACATGGCAAAGTGTATCATGGGTCAAGGCCCCAAGGATAACTGGCAAATATATGGTACCTTGTGATTCTCATTCTTCATTATCATAGGCTTTGATGGTTATCATTTTTTCTTGAAGATTTACCATCATGTACCCAAGAAGCTTGATGAGATTTAGAGACACTATGTTTAGACGTGATTCATTATCTATAAGAACACATTTCACTTTGTGCAACTTTATGCAAACTTTGATGTATGATGGATTATTATGTAGTGGGCTAAGGGATGACATGTCGCTTTGGTTGAAAGTGATTTTTTGGGTTAAAGCTAGGTGTCTAACCAAAGCTTGGAATTTATCAGGGGATATGTCACTTGAAATAGTGGATTGGCTAAGGAAATCATTTAGAATGTATTTTGTGGATTGTTAATGTATGCAACAAATCTAAAATGGATATATGTGCTAACATCTTTTGCAATTGTTCCATAATGTCAAACTTCTTTTCTTGATCAGTGTTAAATGGCTTATTCTGAGGTATAATGGATGGTTAGGTGATGGGTGAAGTAACAGATGGTTATGGGCTTGGTATGGTGATCTTTGACCTCCTAGTTGTGATTGCATAATTAGGATTAGATATAGGACCATGATTTCTAAAAAATGATGGTGATGGTGGTGGACCAAATAGGATAAGTCTTGGTTGTTGGTGCACTTGTGCATGGTCATGAGGCAATGATGAGTTATTGGTATAGGGTTCAAAGTTAGTAATCCTTGCTTTTTGATACACCTATATGTAGTCCCAAGTCAAGGAAGGATTATCAATGTGAGTTGGTAGATTGTCATTTCTTAGTAAAGGTCTTGATTGATTGGTATTTGGTCTTGAATTGATGGAAATAATGTTAACACGACCTCCTACAATATGACATACAAACCTATTATATTCATGTGAAAATACATGGTATGTTTATTGGTTTTTGTCATTCTGACCTTGGTTTTATCCATTATTTGGATGCTATCAGTTCTAATGTTGGTGATTATGTTGATTCAGCCTTGGTTTTTGAAATTGTTGTTGTTGTTGGTATTGTACTAGCCATTGTTGTTGTTTTTGTTGCTACTATTAATATTATGGTCAGTTGTTATACTGTGGAAAAGGGTTTTGAAAGATTCCAAGGTTCTGAATGGAAGCACCATCATCTAATGTTATCTCCCCATTTTCCAACATATTCTAAATCAAATGTTTAATTTGCACATAATGACACAAATTATGTCTATTAACCTAATTATATTAATAAAATCATTTTGGTGGTACCAATTAGGATAAGGAATGCCCTCAAGATAATGTTTTGATATAGGTCAACTAATTAGATTAGCGGTGGTGAGATTACAAAACATAGATTCAACAGGTTCTCCAAGGTCACTAAAAATATGATGAGTAGGTATTGTTCTCCTTAGAGGAGGGGATTGTAATGGCAAAGGTTGTTGTATTTGTTGCACAGGCCTGGGCTATTATGCTTGTTGTGTTTGTAAAAAATTTATGGGTTAGGTGTATTTTGTATATGCTACATGGATTGAGCAGATGGTGTTTACACCATTTGGACATGATATGACTTGGTTACTCCATTTCCCATAACATTATTATTGTAGTTGAATTGCTTTGGTCTATTATTGTTATTGGTCTGTGCTAGTTGTGATGTTTGCACTTGGACTTGATGTTGGTTTTGGCCATTTTCATGAGTGGATAAGGAATGCCCTGAAGATAAAGTTTCGATATAGGTCAACTAATTAAATTAGTGATGGTGAGATTACAAAACATAGATTCAACAGGTTCTCCAAGGTCACTAAAAATATGATGAGTAGGTATTGTTCTCCTTAGAGGAGGGGATTGTAATGGCAAAGGTTGTTGTATTTGTTGCACAGGCTTGGGCTATTATGATTGTTGTGTTTGCTAAAAAGTTTATGGGTTAGGTGTATTTTGTATATGCTACATGGATTGAGCAGATGGTGTTTACACCATTTAGACATGATGCAACTTGGTTACTCCATTTCCCATAACATTCTTATTGTAGTTGAATTGCTTTGGTCTATTATTGTTATTGGTTTGTTCTAGTTGTGATGTTTGTACTTGGACTTGATGTTCATTTTGTCCATTTCCTTGAGTGGTACCTTGACTCTAATTTGACAAATTAAGTTTGATGATCCCTTTGTTAATAAGGGCTCGCTCAATCAACAAACATTTTTCAATGATATCTTTAAAGGTATGCACACACTATAATTTCAAATGATAGGATATTTCACTATACAATTTTTTGGTAAACACAATGACTAATTGTTTATCTAATAAATTGTGGGTGAATCAACTTACAAGGGATCTCTATCACTATAGATAACTTGCAAAATTTTAATCAGCCTTTTTCTTAGCTTGAGTTAAGTTGACCAATGAAATCTCATGCTCGAGATTATATGAAAAGTGATGCACAAACTTGTCTAAAAGATCATCAAAATATGATATTAAATTTTTGGGTAACTTTAAAAACCACTCCAACTAAGGCTTATCTTTCTAGACTCCTTGGAAACAACAAAAAAATGTATATGTCTCTATATGCCACTAACTAGCATGTAATAAAGAACTCAATCAAATGAGACTTGGGGTCACTTTTCCCCTTGTATTTGTCAAAGTTTGGTGGTTTGTGTCCTAGAGGAAATGGTATCTAAAATTAATCCATGTTAAATAAATAAGAACACATGTCATCCAACTTAAACTTTTTTGTTTGTTTCCCAGGTTGGATGGCAACAATTGCATCCTTCATCTATTGTAGTTCTTGGGCTAGGAAACTAGAGGGAACATTGGTTTGAGATGGAATATTAGCGTGGGTAGAGATTATTGAGTAGTCACAAGTGGAGCACTTTGACCTAGGTATGATAGAGGTATTTTTGGGGGTATGTTGGTTTGGTTGGGGAACGAACCAAGAATATGCATGCATAGATTAAAATACAATTATTAAAATTGCATTTGTAGTTGTGTAATATTTTGGTTAGGGTTGGATATGTAAGTTTGATTTTGGGGATTGTAATGTTGGGATGGAGGGATATGGTTGTACTATGCCTATTAAGGTTGAATAGGGACATGCTTATGACTAATCAAACCTTGTTATTGAGGGGGTATTTGTGAACCAAGACCCTATCTTTGAACTAGTGGCACGTTCTACATAAAAGGCAAGGGTTACCTGATCAATACTAGAGGAACATTGGAACCTCTTTGTTGCATGAATCCTAGCTGGGAAGTGGATGCATATTGGATATTTATCATTTATTGTTGGCCAATAGTCATACATTATTGATTAGACATCATTTGGATTTGAATTGGTATATTGGTCTATGAGGAAAGAGGTATGTTCACTACTACCTAGTGAGGTGGAACATTGGTTGCCCCTATTGAGTTAGCAATATGTTATGCCTCTAGTACATTGGTATGTTTGATTATGCTTGTTGTTTTGGAACACTACTCATTCCCTATTAGGGAGGAGTAGGATTCATCACATTCTATTGTTGAGGCATGACTTTGGTTATTGGCTACCTACCTACCCCTATTGATTGAGTGCTTAAAGAAGTAGTTAGTTAAAGATTAGTGGTAGTATTTGGTTGAGGTTGAGACATATAAATTATTACTCCATGATTTTGAGAACCACCCATGGTATTAAATAAAGTACACTTGTTTGTGAACTAGTTGTTTGTGTACTTATACCACTTTGGTTTGGATTGGATATTGCTTGCACATTGTCCACTACATTTTGATCAGTACTCTATGTAGAATTAGAATACACTTATTCAATGGTTATCATATGAAACAAGTTGTCAACCGAAGTGTTTTGCATGAATGGGTTTACACCCTGATTGTCTTGACTAGTCAATTTTATTAACACTCCCATTGAAAGAACTAAATTTATGAGAGGCTTATTTAACATGGTCATCTGATTAAAATTATGTACTAGGTTCAAGTAAGTTTGGTATGTTGTCTTCATCTATACAAATTGATCCTCCATGGGGTCCTTTCCTTTGACAAGTATACTAGGGTCCTGATATGTCATTGAAACTAGAGTTAAAGGGTTGCTAGAAGAAGCCTATTGAATGTACAGTATGTTTTGAGGCATTCTTACTAGACTTAAGAAATTCTCACGAGGGAAGTCCATTAAAAACTTATCCCCTATTTCTATAGCTCAAACCAAAATCTCATCCTTTTTTTCCAATAAGTGAAGCTCAAATAGATAAAATCATATGTGGATGGTTTAGTAACATAGTATGGTTATTGAGGAAATGGCTTTTCAACTATAGATACCAAAACTAGGTACTGCTCTATTTGTTCTTGATCTTGCTCTAATTATGGAGACATGTTAACCAAATAATGAGCTAATGAATCTTGCTTTTGTGCCCCTAATTAAGTGTTATAATATGGATAAGGATTTATCTCATAAGCAACATTGTTTGCATAGGGGTCTTGAACAATTTCTTCTTGTGAGACTACATTACGAAATCTTGAATTATACATGAGACCACTACGAGTGTAAGAAGACATGTTGGGATCCATAGTAAATGTTTTACAATCAAAAGGAATATTTTTACAAACTCTGAAAAAGTGATGTCTAAAAAGAGGTTCAAAATTAATCTAACCTAGTCAAAAGGATGGATAGGTATATCCAAAAAGATTGATGTAATGATTTATGATAAAACAAGCTAATGTTAAATGTCCAATGTTACACATCTCACACAAAAAGCTCAAGTAGATGGATCAAAAATTAAAATGCTAGATTCAAGGATCAAAGTGTTTCAAATGAGTCTAATCTAGGAAAAATAAATGATGCTAGGTCTTTTGGCTAAAAATGATGTCAAAATATAGGCTCAAACAAAAGTATCTGCTAAGACTTTTGGCCAAATGGCATCAAAATCTAGACTTTAAAGATGAAATATTTAATCTAACATATTTGAAACACTTCTAATAAAAACTAGGCATTTGATTCCTCGACATAAATTTGATCAATAAGTATGAGGTATGAAACAAAAGGCACTTGGAGATAGTTTATTTTCTCCAAAATAATGGCACAAACTAGACTCTTTTGACCATTGAGCTAAACAAAAATTAATGGCGTAACTGCGCTAGACAAAAGCTCACAAAGAAAACTTGAATTTGTTTGAAATTTTAGAAAAACTTGGACTCTATGTAAATAGGCCTATGAAATAATTTTTTAAATAATTTGTTCAATGTAACAATGCTAAAATGCTCAAAAGGTAAGACAAATGTTTGCTTCAAGACTCTAAGGCAAAATGGTTTAACATGATTTCGATAGTGTAACACTACTCTCCTCAACTTAAATGACACACACACACACACACAAATTTTGACAAATCTCTAAGGTAAAAGTGTGATATCAAATGAACTTAAGACAAATGGTAAAATAGGAAAGGTAGTGCAAAAGGTATCCTAGGACTCAAAGCATGAGCGACATACAAGATGACTTTAGTATTACCAAATGATGATAATGATTATGAGTCTAAAAATGGCCCTCAATTCAAATTGGAAATTGAACCTAAGTTCCCTCAAATTTAGTTCAAATGGCAAACCCACTGAACACATCAACCTTATGTACTTATAAAGGTTCAATTTTTAATTTAAATTATCAATGAAAGACTTAAGAAAATTGGGCAAATGGTCTAGACTGAAATAAGCAACATAACTACACCAAAATGGAAGATATGACACAAAGTTTATGATAAATTTTTGAACAAAGAAAAAGATGATTTTCACTTGGGCAGTATAACACCTCCTTGTTCAAGAAATGGTGGACAATGTGTTTAGTTATGTAACCCTTTTTTTAACAAACAGTATTGACTCCAAACAAGACCAAGTAATCTAAGACAAAGACAACTCAAATAATTAATCATCTTAAGCCCTAAATTGATAAGGTATGGCAAAGTGGGGTTAACTAAACTAACAAGTTTTTGAATATATCTAAATGGATCAGATGTACAATACTTTCATGTCAAAGTTTAATAGAAATAACACATTAATTGGGTCCACATTATATGGCTTATTGTAAAAAGGTTTTTCCCTTTTTACAACCACTACATCTATAACTTGCTTAGTGTATAGTGATATCCAATATGATCATACATCCTAGGCTTAGCTATCAATGATAGGAGATGGTTTATCCACTCAAACCATCATCTCAATGTAGTGATCCCAATTTATATACCCCCTGTAGAGAGGAGTTGAAGATAATGTCAGGAGATGAATTCTTGGGTTAAGGTTTCCCTATAGAACTTATGGGAGGTAATGAAGTCCCCCTCACAATCCAAGATGTAATAAAAAAAAACTAAGTAAAAAAGATTTATGGTTATTTCTAGATCACCCAAGCCATGCAGGTCTTGGGGAGAGCCTTCACAACATATCTTTTACATCTTTGGACTAAGGCACATTGTAATGAAGATGTCATTTTTGCTCAAAAAAAGATAAATAAGCAAACAATGATAAACAACTTACAAAATATTTGAAGTGAGATCAATTTTAAAGTGCTAAATGAAAGGTTTTGTGGTGTTTTTTAGCCCCTTAGCTTTAATTTGTAAAACTTTGTAAAGAAACAATCACAAAACCATTCAAAGAAGCATCTAAAGTTTTTCCTTAAGCACCAAATGAAAGTTTCTAATTAATTTTTAATAATCCAAAAAGAGGTTAAAAATATGTAATTAATCTTTATTTGATCACTTTTCAAATAGGTCTTTCAATAAAATTATCAAAGTGTAGTTCAGCTTTGAAGCTCTTTTGTGAATGAGACAAGCAACTTGGAAAAGTATGCTCTTGGGTTTGGATGACCTGTCGACCTGAAGGTAAAACCACAAAATATAAACACATTAGGTTAAGAAAAGGTTTTAAAAATTCAATAAAAAATCTTAATAAGTTTTAAAAAAAACTAAACTTATGAAACATGCAAACAACAAGTTAGAATATTAAAATAAATAAAACCAAATACATAAAACATAAAAAACTGTAGTTAGTATTTTAATCATAAATTTTACAATATCTATCAGTTTGTCACTAAATTTATATAGGTTATAAATAACTCCAAGGCACACCACTATGCAAAAAATTAGGTCAAAATAGTAAATTAAAAAGTTATTAGCTCTGTACTATATGTTTTTACTAGAAAAATAGAAAATAAAAAGTGAAAGTTGTTAAAAGAGTCATAACTTCTAAACTAAAAATCAGATTTTAATGAAATTTTGAGATAATTAGGATGAAACCAATAAGAAAAACCTATCAAAAATTAGGAAAAAATAAAGTGAATTAGAAATAAGAGATATTCTAACATCTATTTTTGTTCAAATATGTAGGGTGTGCAATCGTGTCCCAACAAGTGTGCCATTTGTGATTAAAGAATTTGATAAAGAGAAGAGGTTAGATCAAGTGTTAGTATATACAATCATGAAATAAACATACTAACATCTCTATGCATAGATCTTATAGGGAGCTTAATGAATAAAAAATAATTTAAAACCCAACAAAAATGCAAAGAACAACAATCTTTACCTTCCTTAAGAGCTCCAAATAATTTCTTCATTGGCTTGCTCAGATTGTGTTCAAAAGGTCTTCATCAATTTGGCTTTGCTATCTCCAACTCCTCTTGGCACCATGATTGTCTTGGCTTGGCTTTATGTTGGCATTATAACACTATGCATTTGCTTTATGGATCAACTCTAGCATTATAACTCTACTATGTTTCAAGCTCCCTAAATGAAGAGCTCTAGGCTTGTTTTTATAAGCTTCAAAATCACTTGGAATGGGTTGAATTGTAACTTTGGTTGAGTTTATTAATCTTTTTTAAGTTTTAAAGGTGTGTTTGGCATATTCTTAGGATATTCTTTAGATATTTTTTTTAAGTGATAACTCACAAAAGGTAATGATTAGCTTTTAAGATGCTCTTGATATTTGAATTTGATTTTTTGATAATTGATTTAATTATTCATGGATGAATTAAATTAGGATTTGATTAGTATTTTCTTACGATTTGGTGTTAATTAACCCTTTTTAGGCTTTTTGACATTTTTAAATGATTTTGAATTAATTGATGGTGCATTTGTTTAATTTAATTGATCGATACGACAAATTGATTTATTGCATGGTTATAAATCCAAATTTGAGACATTTAGAAATTCTTAGGATAAATGGTCAATGGTTGGTAATAATTGGTCTAAATTAAGATAAAAATTCATTGGTGGCCAAATTTAGGTGTCTACAATTATCATGTCAAGGAAAATAGATCTAGTGTTTTGTCATGCCAAGAAAATATCATGGTGGTTGTCTTTATTGCATGTTTAAACTTGTGTCAAATGTCCTCCTTGTGTTTAGAAATGTGTGAAGGTCCATAATAGGTCTCGAAGTGGTCTTAATAGTCCAAATGTGCCATGGTGGAGATGACTAAAAGTTACAACTGATAACTCATCGTGAATCTATATAGTGTGTTGAGAATATGCAAATTATGGCTTGATCATAAGTTTTATGGATGTCATATATGTAGAAAGGAGCCTAAATTAGGTCTTTAGAGTGTAATAAAATATTTTAATAAGTTTTAAAATGCCATATAATTTAAACCTTCCTTTGAAGCCATATACCTTATCTTAAGGAGAATAGTTGGCTTTAAAATGATGATATTTAACCTCAAAAGGCCACTAAGACCACCATTCACATCCTCAAAAGCTTTCATGAATTCCATTATTCAATATCCATGTATTTTAATATGCTAATATTGTCCTTCTCATAATTTAACACCTTTAATTACCACTAAATGGGCCCCACACATGTGAAAACATGCCCCTTCAACTTCCCAAGCCGTACCGTGAGTTTTCAAATGTTGTCTAACACTTATTTTCCCTCTTCCTACCCACCAATGGTGATTCATGATTTGAAACATGAGAAAATGCCTAAATTTTATAGGTTACATAAGTTTTTAGAGTGGTACAGATCTGTACAGTATGAATTTGCTCAAATAGAGTCAGGGGTCTACAAGGGGAGTTTAACACAGGCATATGATGAAGAAATCCAAGTGTTTTAGGACCCAAAGAGATAAAAACCAATTCACTTCCTCCATCAAGCTCTTTGGTAGACATGAAGAGCACTTTAGGTTTGTGCTTAGTCCATACAGGTGAGAGGGGGAGGATCCAGGCTCTTGGCCAAAGAAAATAGACTTGATGACCTTACAATCATGGGCATTATTTTTAGGATTAGTCATCCAGGTTGTATGAAAAAACACTAAGAAGCTGAATAACTTGGTTACCATCTTCATCTACATAAAGCAAAAAAAGGGAAAGGTTTCAATGCATTATTGGCCTATCTAATGAAACTAGTGATTGTTTATGTTTTCTCTAGTCCTACATAGACATTGCATGGTACTTGTTATGACATTAATATATACCCTTGGATATAGTTCTTTAGGATCCCTCCAACTAAGCCATAACATGGGAACAACCCCAGGTTGTGGGTAACCTATGATGTTGAACCTCCTGAGAAGATCGGCTTCCTCTTGATGGATCACCTAAACTAATGCTACTATAGAGAAAAGGGTTAGAAAGTGGGGGAGAATGATCCTAATAAAGTTAATCATGTGATGCACCAAATAAAATTTGAGACTCCCATAATATTAAACCCACACTAGATCAGCATAAGACAATGCTAGCTCACATAACCTCTCAATCTAGCTCAGTGCATAAGTGTTTCATGGACTAGGTTCAGGTAGAACGCTAATCCAGACCTGTAACTGACTTGAATACACCTTAAAAGAGGTAATCAAGAAGAAAAATGGATATGAAAGAATCTCATTCACAAGGCCATCATGCACAAGCTTACTAAACACTCATCAAAGTTAAGAGATATGTAAAGAAATTATGTTATTACATCAAGAGGTAGTTCTTACAAATGCTTGATAAGGTTTAGGCTTATTAAGATGAGCATATTTTGAAATATCTTAGAGAGTCCCCTACTCTTCAAGATCAAAGATTCATTTTGAAAGTCTATAATCTAAGAGAGAGAGAGAGAGAGAGAGAGAGAGAGAGAGAGAGCTTATAAATGGGAAATAATGGGTAATATAGAGAAAGGGAAAGAAAGAGAGGAAGACCATGCATCAAAAAATCAATCAATAAGCTATCACCACCTTTCTTGAAATCTTCACCACATTTTAATCTAATCAAGACTGATACTTCATTGATAAATTAGCCTTTATTTTCTCCAATAGTCTTCAAACTCTTCTCATTGGCTAAGAAATGTACTAGAAGACAAGAATCTATTCAGGATGATGAATCATGACCTTACCATTTGAAAAAAAAAATTAAAGGCTCTAAAATAGAAATGAATGCTCCAACTACTTCTCTAACCACTGAATCCCTTTGCTTTTATCTTCTACACCATCTCCGCTTACTTTTATCATAAGAATAAAATCCTCATACCTTAAATCTAGATAGAGCCATGCCATGTCTGCTTTGAGTGGTGGTAAGTACCTAATTTCTTGAGGATAAGACCATGTAGAAGGATGAGACACTTTTCCATAATTATATATCTACCCCTATCCCAAACCTTATCATAGGTTTACTATAGATGAAAACCAATCCCATTTATTGGTTTTCATATAGCCATAATTGTAATGGAGATACGTAGGTTTCTTAGTCTCATTTCAATCAATATCTGCCCATCTTTGATCTCTATTAGGCCTAGAAAGACCTATTCTTCATCTACATAGCTTCAATGGCATCATTTGAACTTGAAATATATGTCCTAGTTCATCCTAGGATCATACTCGAACTTGGCTCTATGTATACATCTACCTAGGTTTGGGTCAAAAACTACCTCATCGACCTCCATCAAAAATCTCCTAAGCTTGACTATTAATATCAGTCATTGATCTTGATTCAAGCCTTCAAGATTAAGACACATGGCAATTACACATTTAACCTCAAGATATATTGTTAGTTTCATCTATTTCTACACTTACACCATGTCTCGACCTTGTACTTAATCTAAGCTCATTGACCTTTTGACCTTACATAAACCATCGATTTGTTATGGCTTAAACACACTCTATTGATTTATTTGGTATTTATTGTGTTCATGACACTTGGTAGCTTCTCATTAGCTTTCAATAGTCACTGACTCATTGACTTCTTACTCACCATCAATTTGTTTAGGTATGATAAAATTTGCTCTATTTATCTATTTTGGCCCACTGGCCTTGTCAATCAATGTGCATCATTGGATCTTCATTCAGGCACCCAAGATATTGACAATTTTTAGCTTTGTGTTCATCCTTTGGAACTTTTGAATCCAAATATCTATTTTATGAGGCTTAAACTTGACATCTGTGTGCACGTTTCACTCTGTAAGTCTAACTTTAAAGGCTTATATCTTGAGATAGCAATCTCATCAAGACACCAAAATTTTAGAGGATGATCATAGCACTAAATGCATCATTTCCACATGATCCTTTGGGCTTGAGAGGCTTCCTGAACATACTTATAAAATGCACAAGCAAACTGGTCTATTCATTTCTCTATGATGTGTGATGATGGTCTAGTTCTTTTAGACTTGTGTTTGAACTATTGTTTAAATCTCCAAGGCTCGAATGAACTTCTAAGGCTTGTGCAAACTTGATTCATGTTCATGAATGCTATAATCACCATGGAAACCTACTTTCTCAAATTTTGACAAACTACACTTTAAGTTTACTTAAAGTGTTTCAAAAGATTTGAAAGTTGTATGTGATCTTTTAACCACTCATTCCATCCATAACTCTACTTAGCTCATCCATCTAGGTAGAAGCTTTGTATGTGGGAAAAAAAATTCCAACATCTTTGGCTACTCATAGAGAAGCATGCTTGATATGCTTGAGAACCCAGACTAGTTGCCTTATTTGATCTATTATGCATGGAGTCATAAGCTAATATGAATTTAGTAAGGACATCCCTTTCTTTAAAACCCTCTCTTGAATAAATAAGGACCAAAAGAAACAAAATAAAATAAAATTCCCAAGGCACTTTGGAAAAGGAAACACACAACAAGAAAGGAAACCAACCTAAACAAATCAAGGGCAACTAACATACAAAACAAATGTGCACATAGGCACTAGAAGAAAGCATGAAATTTACTATAATATATATAATATTTTACAGCAATTTATAAGCACCTCCCTCTTAGGTCAAATGGTAAACTTTTAGTATCATTCACTTATAACAAACCAAGATGAAAAATACCTTGCTTTAGAGGTACTAGAAATGGTGAACCAAGCAGCTTGATGGCCAATCATTTTGATGTGCTCTCCAATGGATGAAAAGGACCAAACATGCCTCCGTCATAGACATACTAGTCCAATTCTTCCAAGCTTAGTTTATGTTGGACTGCAAGATCACTTCTTGATGTTTCTCATCACCTTTGAGAAAGCCTTACATGAAGACTTCATTTAGGCTCTTGGGAGAAACTACACTTGGTTCGCTTGGTGGTTCAAAAAGACCATATCCTTCCCCCTTGTCCTTGTGCAAATTATGATTGATCATGCTTAGAGAAGTATGCTCATAATGTTTTGGAGGAAGGACATGTCTCTTAGCCTCTTCAAACTCATTGGTTATGACATTGAACTGTTGCCATAACTCTTCAAGCTTTTTACTGGTATGTTCATCAAATTACATTTCTTGAGCATTTCAGATGTCTCCTTCATCAACCTCATTCAAGATTTAGTCTTGGTCTTCAACTAAAAATGAGGGTTGACTTAACCATCCAAGGGTCAAAACATCACATTTGTCTTGTTCAAGGTCTGATCTGATTTCCTCTAACTCCAACATATCAGGGCTATCTTCAACTAACACCTCATCTTGAAGTGGACCAACCTTAGGCACTTGGTTCTAATCCTCTTCTTCATCTATGTAGAATGGACCTTTAGTAGTGCAGTCAAGTTCTACCCCATGTTCATCTTGAGGATTATCTTATTCAGCCAAGTTTGAAACATTAAGTTGTTCCATTTCACTCAAGAAATCCAAGCATAAATGTTGCCATTGATCTTCTAAGTCACTTGAGCTGCCCTTAACCTCCATAATAGGTTCATGAAGGTTGTCCTCTTGCTTCTCATCAAGCTCCTACAACTTGAAAGATAAAACATGTTCTTCCCTATGAAGTGGGTTTCCTATTATGATCTCCTCATCATAGACACTTGAATTGTCTTTATGTGGCTCAGTTATGACTGCAAGCTCCTCTATCTTTTGTAAAATAGGCTCTTTTTCCAAGAGAGAGATGGTGGGAGGGTGAAGAAGTTCACCTTGCTTGTAGCTTAAGACAGTGTCCTTCTAGCTAGGGACTTTGAATGGCTTCTTTAGTGGCTCTTGAACTAGTACATGGACCTCCACAACCAACAACTCCTCCTTCTTTATGCCCTTCTAAAATGATTTCCATTATGGAAATTTGTAAGGAATAGACACTTTTTCTTCCTTTGAATGGTTATAAGAGAGGATGGCCTCACAAGTGAGGGTATGGCATAGCCAGGGTTGAATATGTTAGAGAAGATCCATGATGGAATGTCTTCATGCTCTTGAGTGGGAATTGGGTATGGGGGTATGAGAGGGAAAATTGATTGACTCAAGCTTGGCATACTCTTTCTCCCACTGCTCAAACACTTTTTCAATGGATAATACCCACCCTTTCAATTTTTGCTTCTCAACCTATGGATAGTCAACTTCTTCAATGGATGCCCACACATTCCAAAAATGTTACAATAAAATATTTATCCCCTCCATGGCATGAATTGGGAATTCTTGTCCAAGCTTAACCCCCTAATTGATTTTCATGATTGTTCTCCCTTAGTCCAATATTGCCTCTCTGACTTTTGATAAGGATGGATTTTGACAAGCTTGACAAGGGGGCTAATCAAATTTCTTGAAGGTTAAAATTGAGGCTCTTAGAGGGGAGAGGACACCTAAGACTAATCCAAATGAGCCTACTACTCTTCATAAGATATCAACACACTGTCTGTGTTCTAGATCATGCTTCTCATCATTATTATGTCCTCATTTCTACAAGATGACCATTGTTCACCCTCACAAATTGACCATCTATTATTGACCAAATAAAGAACACTCCTAAACTCTTGTAGATCATGGATAAGGATGATAGAAGAAACTTCTAAACCCCTACCAATCTCCCTTATCAATTCAATATAAACTAATAGTGCTTTCTTGACTCCTAACAAGGATGTAATAGGATAAGCCTAATCTTGACAAGGGGAATTAGAAGATTGATTAGAATAAAAAGGAGGCTAACCTTGGTCATATACAGGGGTATGAGGGTTATAAAGGCCATGATAGGGATGATAGGTTATTTGAAGGCCACTTGGGAGGAACACATACACATTATTTTCCTGATAAGTGTCATGCTAAGGTAGAGAATAAGTATATTGATCAAAATATGGTTGACTATACATACTAGATTATGATGATTAGCCACTTATTTAGGCTACTTAAACTAGTTGATAGATGCTTGGATTTGCCATTGATTTTTGAACACTTGCCTTCAAAGGTTGATTGGATGAAGAGAACATCAAAAGTCTTCACTAGTGAACAATGTAGTAAGTCCCACCAGGCATGTTAGAAATTTTTATGACATTAATCCTCACCCCTGGAGAGATTTCTTCAGTCTCCCTCCCACTAATCTATAATATGGGAATAACCCCAGGCTATGGGTAACCTATGATGGGGCTAAACCTCTAGAGAAGGTTGACTTCCTCTTGATGGATCACCTAAACTAATGCTACTATAAGGGAAAGGGTTAGAAAGTGGGGGAAAGGGATCGTAATAAAGTTAACTAGGTGATGCACAAATAAAATGGGAGACTCCCATAATCTTGAACCCACACTAGATCATCACATGATAATGTTATCTCACACAACCTCCCAATCTAGCTCAGTGCATAAGTCTTTCATGGACTAGGTTTAGGCCGAATACTAATCCAAACCTTCAACTAACTTGAAAACACCTTTAAAAAGCTAAGAAATAAGGACAATATATATGGAATAATCTCCTTCATAAGGTCATCATGAACAAGCTTACTAAACACTCATCAAAGGCAAGAGATAGGTAAAGAAAGTTTGTTTTTGCATGAAGAGGTAGTTCTTACAAATGCTTGATAGTGTTTAGCCTTATCAAGATGAGCATGTTTTTCAATATCATAAAGAGTCCCATACTCTTCAATATCAAAGAGTCCTTGTGAGAGTCTAGAATGAGAGAGAGAGAGAGAGAGAGATCTTACAAATGGGAAAGAATGGGTAATATAGAGAAAGGGAAAGAAAGAGAGGAATGGAATGCATCAAAAAATTAATCAATGAGCTATCACCACCTTTCTTGAAATCTTTGACACATTTTAATCCAATTAGGACTGATCCTTCATCGATAAATTAGCCTTCATTTGCTCCAATAGTCTTCAAACTCTTATCATTAGCTGAGAAATTCACTAAAAGACAAAAATCTATTGAGGATGATGAGTCATTAACTTGTTATTTGGAGAAAATATTTAAAGGCTATAAAATATAAATTAATGTTCCAACTACTTTTCTAACCACCTAATCCATTTGCTTTGATCTTTTACACCATCTCCACTTGCTTTCATTATAAGAACAAAATCCTCACACCTTGAATCTGGATAGAACTATGCCATGTCTGCTTTGAGCGATGGTAAGTACCAGCTTTATTGAGGATAATACAAGGTAGAAGGATAAGACACTTATCCATAATTATATATCTACCCCTGTCCCAAACCTGATCATAAGTTTACTATATACGAAAACCAATCCCATTTATTGGTTTTCATATATCCATAATCACAATGGAGATACATAGGTTGCCTAGTCACATTTCAACAGCTAGTTACCCATATTTGATCTCTATTAGGCCTAAAAATACCTATTCCACATTTTTATAGATTCAATGGCATCATTTGAACTTGAAATATCCATTTTATTTCATCCTAGGATTATACTCAAACTTGGCTCTATACATCCATCTACCTGGGTCTAGGTTCGAAACCACTTCATCGACCTTCATCAAAAATCTCTTTGGCTCAAATTTTAATATCGATTGTTGATATTGATCTAGGAATTTGAGATTAAGACACTTTGAAATTGTGCATTTATCCTCAAGATATATTATCAGTTTCATCTTCTCCTATGCTTGTGTTATGTGTCGACCTCACATTTAATTTGATCTCATTAACCCTTTAACCTTATGTGCACCATTAATCTACTTTTTCATAGATTGAACATGCTTCATTGATTTATCTAGTAGTTACTATGATCATGACACTTGGTATCTTCTCATTAGCTTTCAATATTCACTGACTTGTTGAGTTCTCACTCACCATCAATCTACTTTAGTATAATTAAATATGCTTCATTGATCTACTTAGGCCCATTGGCCTTGTCAATTAATGCGTGTCATTGGATATTCATTTAAGCACCTGAGATCTTGACACTTTTTAGCTCTACATTTATCCTTGGTAACTTTTGAATCCAAATGGCTATTTTATGAGGCTTAACTTGACATCTATGCCCACATTTCACTCTCCAAGTCTAACTTTAAAGGCTTATATCTTGAGATAGCAAGATCATCACAACACCAAATTTGTAGAGGATAATCTTAGAACTAAATGCATCATTTCCATGTGATCCTTTTGGCTTGATAGGCTTCATGAGCATACTTATAAAATTCATAAGCAAACTGGTCTATTCATTTCTCTATGATGTGTGATGATGGTCTGGTTCTTCTAGACTTGTGCTTGAACTATTGTTTAAATATCCAAGGCTTGAATGAACTTATGAGGCTTGTACAAATATAATTCATGTTCTTGAATTCTATGATCACCATGGAAACCTACTTTATCAAATTTTGACAAACTACACTTTAAGTTTACTTAACATGTTTCAAAAGCTTTGCAAGTTATATGTGATCTTTGGACCACTCATTCCATTGAAAACTCTATTCAACTCATCCATCCAAGAAAAAACTTTATATATGGGAAAAACTTGGCCAACAATTCCTTCACCTCTTATTCACATGTGTGAGCCTATAAGAGTGAGAAATATATATGTTGATATCATCTACAAACTACAAGTAGACTTCCATGGACAGAAAGGGATATTTAGTGTATATATATGATAATGAATAATGTTTTGTGTTTTAGTGATGATGCCTTAAAGGGGTTAAAATTCCCTTAGTTAAATTTTAATGTATATATGTACTTTTAACTCTCTCAAGTGGTGCTTCCAAGTGAGATTGCCTATAGGTTTGGGTTTTACTACAAGGAAAGGCAGTGTGTTGCATGACAGTGGATTAAAGGTTATCAAAACATAGTAATATACACAAGAAGTATTGTATTTATACCACAATGCCCTTATTTTAATATTTTAAAACTTTATTATATCACTTTTAGGCCAAAAAACTCTTGATATAGTCTCAAACACCCTCATATTTTTGTTTAGCAAAAACTATAAATGTTTAGCAAAGTTTAAGGTTTTTGGAGAATCCTAATTTTGCATTTCTCAACATATATGCCTCATTAATGACCTCAAAGTTTTATGCTCTATTAGGTATGTCTCAAGATATGCTTAGGGTCTTTATAGATCATTTTGGTTATAAGTCCATATTTCAATCCAAGCCCTCAAAGAACCTATGCCATTTGATAACCTCATCACTATCAACCTACCTCATCATAGGCCCTGAGTTCCAAGTTTTAAGCTCCATGTGACCTTATCAATCATCATCCATAGGTATGAACCCTATACTCAATTCCAAAGCATAAAAATATTGTCTAAATACCTTATAATCTTACTATAAGGAAATTAACTTATATAGGTATGAACCTTATTGAGAGAGCATGATCACCACCTTCAGCAAACAAAACAGATTCACTTTGCAACATCCTTCAAAGTCATTATATGAAAATGAGTCTCAAATATAAATGAGGGACATGACTAAGAAGATGTCTATATTAAGGAGATGAATTAGAACATAATAAATCCATTATGATCTCAAGTATAACTAAGAGGGAACTCTCATAACTTAGAAACCTAATCCACAAAACTCTTGTCTATCAACATAAATAACTCAATACTCACACTACTTTTGATAGTAGGTACCCTCAACCTTGAACACAAGATAGTATATACACATGAGAAAGGAACTCAAACTAAGAAGGAAGGAATGGCATGGATGTCATGTCACCAAAAGTAATGAAACCTATAGGAGTGCACAATGAACTAAGTTGAGCACATACAGTCAGTCAGGGTTACCTATAAAGTGAAGGTGTTAAACTAAAGAGAGTGGAAATATCACTATGTATGTAAATAATAAATCTAATATGATGATGACATACACACTCCTTAAGAGCTCATGTGATGGTGTGATTAAGTCAGTGACTATCTGGATTGAGTTTCAAACCCATAACATGCAAATTATTGATCTGGGCAACAATTTAGATGACAATTCGGGAAATGGGTCCACCCCAATTGATGGCAAAACTTTTGGGAGCCATAACTTTTACACCATAACTCCATTTGCCTCACCATTGGAACCGTTGGAAAGATAATAATGAGGGGAACATCATGAGATGGCATTAAGTTCTGTTCAATGAAGTTTGACCCCTTAAAACCCAATAGAAGTGCCCCAAATTTCAATTTTAGTAGTGCGGTCTAAAAATAGTAAGTTTCTAAAAATAGTAATTCCTCGAATTTTGTATTGTTGTAAATCACGGAAGTCGAACCACTTAATATCCCTCAATATTGGTGACCTTCCACATCCTACTCACACCTTTAAAACATGTATAAATGAAGATGTAACCTGAAATGGAAATTAGACATCTCTTCTCAGAGATAAGCATATGTTTGGGTCTACAAATTTGATCAATAAGACATCTCTTCTCAGAGATAGCATTATTTGAATTGTTTTGTTCTTATTTCTTGAATTATCTTTCAACCAAAGATTTCAAGTTTTGGATCAGTGGTATCAAAGCGGTTTGTCTTTAGAGTGTATGATCCCAAAGATGAGGTCATATTATAGGAAGCTTGGGTGGAAAAGAGAACCAACAGACTATCCACCTATTCACTCCAAATGACTTCAAATGGTAGACAACACTAAGACATCTGATCCTTTCAAGGAAATGGTGAATAAAGCGCTCCAATAGTAGCAAGCACAGATGCTACAACATTTTTTTCAAATTTTCCAATAAATCTCGATGGGAAATTTTGGCTCTTCATCCTCACCCGCACATCCTTTCATTGCCCCAACACCCTTCAAGGTTCAGGTGAATTTTGATATCCCTATATTTGAAGGCAAAATCAATGTTGATTCAGTAGAAAATCGGTTGGATCAATTGTCATCTTATTTTTCTTTGAATAAATTCACCGATAAAGAGAAGATTACTTTTGCTCTTATGAAAGCATCATTACCTGTCAAAAATTGGTGGGAAGTGTACAAAAGAGATTCAGTGCAGATGATATTGGCCTTGAGATAGAACCTACTTAGGATGATTTCATAGAAGCTGTGAAGGAAGAATACTACCCCATTAGAGCATATGATGATCTGTATATAGAGTGGCAACAACTTCGCCAAGGTAAGGAATAAGTTGTTTAATATTACACTGATATTTTTCATTCTCTATTTCCAAGATTGGGAATCTAAGAAAGTGAGAAACACAAGGTTCTCAAATATCTTGGTAGACTATAATGGTACATACGAGGAGAAATGGAAATCTTTAATTTGGAAACCCTTGGTGAGGCATACAAGTTCATAGTGAAGATTGAGCAAAAGCATGGAAGAATGAATACGAAGAGTCAGCCTTCAAAAGGGAGAAGTGACAAAGAAGGTTAAACATGAGGCAAAAATTAGAAGTAAAATGAAGGAAAGGCTGGGAAGTGGTGTGATTATCACAAATCTAGAACTCTCTCCAAAGAAGAATGTCAAGCTATCAAGTCCCTGCTTTTTAAGTCACAATTCTCAACATCTACTAATTTGCCTCACATAGACCCTACAGTTGAAGAAGTTGAAGAAGAGATTATAGATGTTGAGCCTGAAGCCATTGTTGCTTCATCACAAACCCATGAGGAGAGGCTAGATGACAAGAAAAGGTTGTTTCACTCTAAGTTATGGGTGAAAGGTAAGCCTCTGCATTTCATTCTTGATAGTGGAAGTCAAAAGAAATTAATCTCTGCTAATATTGTGAAAAGCCTAAATCTGTCCATGAAGCCTCACCCAAAGCCATATAGTATTAGATGGTTGAGTCTAGGGAGAAACCTCTGTGTCACCCACCAATGTCTTCTCTCATATGCAATAAAACCTTTACAAGATGAGGTCTTATGTGATGTGGTCAATCTAGATGTTTGTGATGTACTCTTTGGTCAGCCATTCATGTATGATCGACATGGCATCTATGAATCAAGAACTTGAAGGATCACTCTCACTCTTGGAACGTGATGCTACAGGGTACCAGAGGTACCACCTTCTACATCTATCTCTCTGATTAGTGCCAATAAATTATTTATCATAGTGGTCAAGCCACAAGAATCTAAAAGGGTTGGTGTTACAGCCATGACTACACAAACAACACAACAATAGAAGCAAATAGATACTAAGTTGAAGAAGTTCATGGCCTTTCATCTACATACTAATGGTCAGACAGAAATGGTGAACAATTGAGCCCTGCACAGTTCTATAAATCACAGTCCCTTCCAAGTATGCATCAAGAATCAAATCAAAGTGAAACTACCTCAATTGATGACAAATTCTAATTCAATAGGGACCATTGCTTATCAATGAGGGAGGAATGATCTGGGCAACAATTTAGATGACAATTCGGGTGATGGGTCCACCCTAATTGATGGTGAAACTTTTGAGAGCCATAATTTTTGCACCGTAGCTCCAATTGACTCACCGTTTGAACCGTTGGAAAGATAATAATGAGGGAAACATCATGAGATGGCATTGAGATTTTCTTAATGAAGTTCAACCCCCTAAAACTCAATAGAAGTGCCCCAAATTTTAGTTTTAGTAGTGCAGTCTAAAAATAGTAAGTTTCTAAAAATAGTAATTCCTCAAATTCTGTATTGTTGTAAATCATGGAAGTCGAACCACTTAATATCCCTCAAGATTGGTGACCTTCAACATCCTCCTCACACCTTTAAAACATGTATAAATGAAGATGTAACTTGAAATAGAAATCAGATATCTCTTCTTAGAGATAAGCATATGTTTGGGTCTACAAATTTGATCAATAAGACATCTCTTCTCAGAGATAGCATTATTTGAATTGTTTTGTTCTTGTTTCTTAAATTTTCTTTCAACCAAATCTTTCAAGTTTTGGATCAATGGTATCAGAGTGGTTTGTCTTTAGAGTGTATAATCCCAAGGATGAGGTCAGATTATAAGAAGCTTGGGTGGAAAATAGAACCAACATACTATCCACCTATTCACTCTAAATGACTTCAAATGGAAGAAAACACCGAGACATATAATCCTTTCAAGGAAATGGTGAATGAAGCCCTCCAACAGTAGCAAGCACAGATGCTACAACAATTTTTTTAAATTTTTCAACAAATCTCGATGGGAAATTCTGGCTCCTCATCTGCACCAGCACATCCTTTCATTGCCCCAACACCCTTCAAGGTTCAGGTTAATTTTGATATCCCTATATTTGAAGGCAAAATCAATGCTGATGTAGTAGAAAATTGGATGGATCAATTGACATCTTATTTTTTTGTAAATAAATTCACCGATAAAGAGAAGATTACTTTTTCTCTATTGAAAGCATCATTGCCTGTCAAAAATTGGTGGGAAGTGTACAAAAAGAGATTTAGTGCAGATGATATTGGCCTTGAGATAGAACCTAATTGGGATGATTTCATAGAAGCTGTGAAGGAAGAATACTACCCCATTGAAGCATGTGATGATCTATATATAGAGTGGCAACAACTTCCCTAAGGTAAGGAACAATCTATTCAAGATTACACTGATATTTTTCATTCTCTATCTGCGATATTGGGCATCCAAAAAAGTGAGAAACATAAGGTTCTCAAATATCATGGCAAACTATAATGGTATATATAGGGAGAAATAGAACTCTTCAATTTGGAAACCCTTGGTAAGGCATACAAGTTCGCAGTGAAGATTGAGCAGAAGCATGGAAGAATGAATATGAACAATCAACCTTCAAAATGGAGAAGTGACAAAGAAGGTCAAACATGAGGCCAAAATTGGAAGAAAAAGGAAGGAAAGGCTGGGAAGTGGTGTGATTATCACAAATCTGGAACTTGCTCCAAAGAAGAATGACGAGCCATCAAGTCCCTACTTTTTGAGTCACAATTCTCAACATCTATTGCTCTGCCTCACACAAACCCTACATTTGAAGAGGTTGAAGAAGACATTATAGATTATGAGCCTGAAGCCATTTTTGCTTCATCACAGACCCATGAGGAGAGGGTAGATGACAAGAAAAGGTTGTTTCACTCTAAGTTATGGGTGAAAGGTAAGCCTCTGCATTTCATTCTTGATAGTGGAAGTCAAAATAATTTAATCTCTATTAATATTGTGAAAAGCCTAAATTTGTGCATGAAGCCTCACCCAAATCCATACAATATTGGATGGTTGAGTCCAAGGAGAAACCTCTCTGTCACCCACCAATGTCTTCTCTCACATGCAATAAAACCTTTCCAAGATGAGGTCTTATGTGATGTGGTCAATCTAGATGTTTGTGATGTACTCTTTGGTTAACCATTCATGTATGATCAACATAGCATCTATGAATTAAGAACTTAAAGGATCACTCTCACTCTTGGAACATGATGCTACAAGGTACCAGAGGTACCACCTTCTACATCTGTCTCTCTGATTAGTGCCAAGAAATTTTTTCTCATGGTGGTCAAGCCACAAGAATCCAAAAGGGTTGGTGTTATAGCACTAACTACATAAACAACACAACAATAGAATCAAATAGATACTGAGCTAAATAAGTTCATGGCCTTCCATCCATAGACTGATGGTCAGACAGAAATGGTGAACAATCGGGCCCTGCACAGTTCTATAAATAATAGTCCCTTCTAAGTATGCATCAGGAACCAAATCAAAGTACAACTACCATAATTGATGACAAATCTTGATGCAATAAGGACCATTGCTTCTCAAAGAGGGAGGAATTATCCAGGAAAAAATTCAAATGACAATTCAAGTGATGGGTCCACCCCAATTGATGGCATATCTTTTGGGAGCCATAAATTTTGCACCGTAGCTCCAATTGACTCACTGTTTGAACCATGGGAAAGATAATAATGAGGAGAAAGTTGTGAGATGGCATGGATTCTACTTGATGAAGTTTGACCCCATAAAACCCAATGGAAGTAACTTAAATTTCAATTTTAGTAGTGCAGTCTAAAAATAGTAAGTTTCTAAAAATAGTAATTCTTTGAATTCTGTATTGTTGTAAATCGTGGAAGTTGAACCACTTAATATCCCTCAAGATTGGTGACCTTCCACATCCTCCTCAAACCTTCAAAACATGTATAAATGAAGATGTAACCTGAAATGGAAATTAGACATCTCTTCTTAGAGATAAGCATATGTTTAGGTCTGCAAATTTGATCAATAAGACATCTCTTCTCAGAGATAGCATTATTTGAATTATTTTGTTCTTGTTTCTTGAATTATCTTTCAACTAAATCTTTCAAGTTTTAAATCAGTGGTATCAGAGTGGTTTATCTTTAGAGTGTATGATCCCAAGGATGAGGTGAGATTACAGGAAGCTTGGGTGGAAAATAGAACCAACATACTATCCACCTATTCACTCCAAACAACTTCAAATGGTAGACAACACCAAAATATCTGGTCCTTTCAAGGAAATGGTGAATGAAGCTCTCCAATAGTAGCAAGTGCAGATGCTACAACAATTTTTTCAAATTCTCCAACAAATATCAATGGGAAATCTTCGCTTCTCATCTACACCCACACATCCTTTCATTGTCCCAACACCCTTCAAGGTTCAGGTGAATTATGATATCCCTACATTTGAAGGCAAAATCAATGCTAATGTAGTAGAAAATTGGTTGGATCAATTGTCATCTTATTTTTCTTTAAATAAATTCACTGATAAAGAGAAGACTACATTTGCTCTTCTAAAAGCATCATTGCCTATCAAAATTTGGTGGGAAGTGTACAAAAAGAGATTCAGTGCAAATGATATTAGCCTTGAGATAGAACCTACTTGGGATGATTTCATAGAAGTTGTGAAGGAAGTATACTACCCCATTGGAGCATATGATGATTTGTATATAGAGTGGAAACAACTTCACTAAGGTAAGGAACAATCTATTCAAGATTACACTGATATTTTTCATTCTCTATCTGTGAGATTGGGCATCCAAGAAAGTGAGAAACACAAGGTTCTAAAATATCATGGCAGACTATAATGGTACATATGGGGAGAAATGGAACTCTTTAATTTCGAAACCCTTGGTGAGGTGTACAAGTTCACAATGAAGATTGAGTGGAACCATGGAAGAATGAATATGAAGAGTTAGCCTTAAAAATGGAGAAGTGATAAAGAAGGTCAAACACGAGGCCAAAATTGGAAGCAAAATGAAGGAAAGGCTGGGAATTGGTGTGATTATCATAAATCTGGAACTCACTCCAAAGAAGAATGTCAAGCCATCAAGTCCCTACTTTCTGAGTCATAATTCTCAACATGTACTACTCTACCTCACATAGACCCTACAGTTGAATAGGTTGAAGAAGAGATTATAGATGTTGAGCCTGATGGCATTGTTGCTTCATCACAAACCCATGAGGAGAGGCTAGATGACAAGGAAAGGTTGTTTCACTCTAAGTTATGGGTGAAAGGTAAGCCTTTGCATTTCATTCTTGATAGTGGAAGTCAAAAGAATTTAATCTCTGCTAATATTTTGAAAAGCCTAAATCTATCGGTGAAGCCTCACCTAAAGCCATATAGTATTGGATGTTTGATTCTAGGGAGAAACCTCCGTGTCACCCACTAATGTCTTCTCTCATATGCAATAAAACCTTTCCAAGATGAGGTCTTATGTGATGTGGTCAATCTAGATGTTTGTGATGTACTCTTTGGTCAGCCATTCATGTATGATCCACATGGCATCTATGAATAAAGAACTTGAAGGATCACTCTCACTCTTGGAACACAATGCTATAGGGTACCAAAGGTACCACCTTATACATCTGTCTCTCTTATTAGTGCCAAGAAATTTTTTCTCATGGTGGTCAAGCCACAAGAATCCAAAAGGGTTGGTGTTATAGTCTTGACTACACAAACAACACAATAATAGAAGTAAATAGATACTGAGTTGAAGAAATTTATGGCCTTCCATCCACAGACTGATGGTTAGACAAAAATGGTGAACAATTGGGCCCTACACAGTTCTATAAATCACAGTCCCTTCCAAGTATGCATCAGGAATCAAATAAAAATACAACTACATTGATTGATGAAAAATATTGATGCAATGGGGACCATTGCTTATCAAGGAGGGAGGAATTATCTGGGCAACAATTCAGATGACAATTCAGGTGATGGGTCCACCCCAATTGATGGCAGAACTTCTGGGAGCCATAACTTTTGCACCGTAGCTCCAATTGACTCACCGTTTAAACTGTTGGAAAGATAATAATGAGAGGAACATCATGAGATGGCATGAAATTATGCTTGATGAAGTTTGACCCCCTAAAACCTAATAGAAGTGACCTAAATTTTAATTTTAGTAGTGCAGTCTAAAAATAGTAAGTTTCTAAAAATAGTAATTCCTCAAATTCTGTATTGTTGTAAATTTTAGAATTCAAACCACTTAATATCCCTCAATACTGGTGACCTTCCACATCCTCCTCACACCTTCAAAACATGTATAAATGAAGATGTAACCTAAAATAGAAATCAGACATCTCTTCTCAGAGATAAGCATATGTTTGGGTCTGCAAATTTGATCAATAAGACATATCTTCTCAGAGATAGCATTATTTGAATTGTTTTATTCTTATTTCTTAAATTATCTTTCAACCAACTCTTTCAATTTTTGGATCAATGGTATCAAAGTGTTTTTTCTTTAAAGTGTATGATCCCAAGGATGAGGTCAGATTACAAGAAGCTTGGGAGGAAAATAGAACCAACATACTATCCACCTATTCACTCCAAATGACTTCAAATGGGAGACAACACTGAGACATCCAATCCTTTCAGGGAAATGGTAAATGAATCCCTCTACCAGTAGCAAGTGCAGATGCTACAATAATTTTCTCAAATTCTCCAACAAATCTCGATGGGAAATTATGGCTCCTCATCCACACCTGCACATCCTTTCATTGCCCCAACACCCTTCAAGGTTTAGGTGAATTTTGATATCCCTACATTTGAAGGCAAAATCAATGTTGATACAGTAGAAAATTTATTGGATCAATTATCATCATATTTTTATGTAAATAAACTCACCGATAAAGAGAAGATTACTTTTGCTCTTTTGAAAGCATTATTGTTTGTCAAAAATTGGTGGGAAGTGTACAAAAAGAGATTCAGTGTAGATAATATTGGCCTTGAGACAAAACCTACTTGGGATGATTTCATAGAAGTTGTGAAGGAAGAATACTGCCCCATTGGAGCATATGACAATCTGTATATAGAGTGGCAACAACTTCGCCAAGGTAAGGAACAATTTGTTCAAGATTACACTGATATTTTTCATTCTCTATCTGTGACATTGGGCATCCAAGAAAGAGAGAAACACAAGGTTCTCAGAATATTGTGGTGGACTATAATGGTACATACAGGGAGAAATGGAACTCTTCAATTTGGAAACCCTTGGTGAGGCGTATAAGTTTGCAATGAAAATTGAGTAGAAGCATGGAAGAATGAATATGAAGAGTTAGACTTCAAAATGGAGAAGTGAAAAAGAAGGTCAAACACGAGTCCAAAATTGGAAGCAAAAGGAAGGAAAGGCTAGGAAGTGGTGTGATTATCATAAATCTAAAACTCACTCCAAAGACGAATGTCGAGCCATCAAGTCCCTACTTTTTGAGTCACAATTCTCAACATCTACTGCTCTGCCTCACATAGAACCTATAGTTGAAGAGGTTGAAGAAGAGATTATAGATACTGAGCCTGATGCCATTGTTGCTTCATCACAAACCCATGAGGAGAGGCTGGATGATAAGGAAAGGTTGTTTCACTCTAAGTTATGGGTGAAAGGTAAGCCTCTATATTTCATTCTTGATAGTAGAAGTCAAAAGAATTTAATCTCTGCTAATATTTTGAAAAGCCTAAATCTATAAATAAAGCCTCACCCAAAGCCATACAGTATTGGATGGTTGAGTCCAGGGAGAAACCTCTGTGTCACCCACCAATGTCTTTTCTCATATGCAATAAAACCTTTCCAAGATGAGGTCTTATGTGATGTGATCAATATAGATGCTTTTGATGTACTCTTTGGTTAGCCATTCATGTATGATTGACATGGAATCTATGAATCAAGAAATTGAAGGATCACTCTCACTTTTGAAATATGATGCTATAGGGTACTAAAGGTACCACCTTCTATATCTATCTCTCTGATTAGTGCCAAGAATTTTTTTCTCATGGTGGTCAAGCCACAGGAATCAAAAAGGGTTGGTGTTACATCCCTGACTACACAAACAACACAACAATAGAAGCAAATAGATACCGAGCTAAAGAATTTCACTACCTTCCATTGACAGACTGAAGGTTAGATAGAAATGGTGAACAATCGGGCCCTACACAGTTCTATAAATCACAGTCCCTTCCAAGTATGCATCCAGAATCAAATAAAATTAAAACTACCACAATTAATGACAAATATTGATGCAATGGGTACCATTTCTTCTCAAGGAGGGAGGAATGATCCGGGCAACAATTCAAATGACAATTTAGTTGATGGGTCTACCTCAATTGATGGCAAAACTTCTTGGAGCCATAACTTTTGCACCATAGCTCCAATTGACTCACTGTTTAAACTGTTGGAAAGCTAATAATGAGGGGAACATCATGAGATGGCATTGAGTTATGACTGATGAATTTTGACCCCCTAAAACCCAATGGAAGTTCCCTAAATTTTAATTTTAGTAGTGCAGTCTAAAAATAGTAAGTTTCTAAAAATAGTAATTCCTCAAATTCTGTATTATTGTAAATCTTGGAAGTCAAACCACTTAATATCCTTAAAAATTGGTGACCTTCCACATCCTCCTCACACCTTTAAAACATGTATAAATGAAGATGTAACTTAAAATAGAAATCAGACATCTCTTCTCAGAGATAAGCATATGTTTGGGTCTACAAATTTGATCAATAAAACATCTCTTCTCAGAGATAGCATTATTTGAATTGTTTTGTTCTTATTTATTGAATTATCTTTCAACCAAAGCTTTCATGTTTTAGATCAATGGTATCAGATTGGTTTGTCTTTAGAGTGTATGATCTTAAGGATGAGGTGAGATTACAAGAAGCTTGGGTGGAAAATAGAACCAATAGACTATCCACCTTATCGCTCCAAATGACTTCAAATGGAGGACAAGACCGAGACATCCAATCCTTTCAAAGGAATGGTGAATGAAGCCTTCTAATAGTAGTAAACATAGATGCTACAACAATTTTTTCAAATTCTCCAATAAATCTCGATGGGAAATTTTAGCTCCTCATCCACACCCACACATCCTTTCATTGTCCCAACACCCTTCAAGGTTCAAGTGAATTTTGATATCCCTACATTTGAAGGCAAAATCAATGTTGATGTAGTAGAAAATTAGTTGGATCAATTTTCATCCTATTTTTTTGTAAATAAATTCACCGATAAAGAAAAGATTACTTTTACTCTTTTGAAAGCATCATTACCTATCAAAAATTGGTGGGAAGTGTACAAAAAGAGATTCAGTGCAGATGATATTGGCCTTGAGACAGAACCTACTTGGCGTGATTTCATAAAAGTTGTGAAGGAAGAATACTACCCCATTAGAGCATATGATAATCTATATATAGAGTGGAAACAACTTCGCCAAGGTAAGGAACAATCTATTCAAGCTTACACTAATATTTTTCATTCTCTATCTGTGAGATTGGGCATCCAAGAAAGTGAGAAACATAAGGTTCTCAATTATCATGGTAGACTATAATGGTACATATAGGGAGAAATGGAACTCTTTAATTTGGAAACCCTTGGTGAGGCATACAAGTTCATAGTAAAGATTGAGTAGAAGTATGGAAGAATGAATATGAAGAGTTAACCTTCAAAATGGATAAGTGACAAAGAAGGTCATACACGAGGCCAAAATTGGAAGCAAAAGGAAGGAAAGGATGGGAAGTGGTGTGATTATCACTAATCTAGAACTCACTCCAAAGAAGAATGTTGAGCTATCAAGTCCTTACTTTTTGAGTCATAATTCTCAATATCTATTGCTCTACCTCACACAGATCCTACAGTTGAAGAGGTTGAAGAAGAGATTATAGATGCTGAGCCTGAAACCATTATTGCTTCATCACAGACCCATGAGGAGAGGCTAGATGACAAGGAAAGGTTCTTTCACTCTAAGTTATGGGTGAAAGGTAAGCCTCTGCATTTCATTCTTGATAGTGGAAGTCAAAAGAATTTAATCTCTGTTAATATTGTGAAAATCCTAAATTTTTCCATGAAGCCTCACCCAAAGCCATACAGTATTGGATGGTTGAGTCTAGGGAAAAACCTCCGTGTCACCCACCAATGTCTTCTCTCATATGCAATAAAACCTTTCCAATATGAGGTCTTATGTGATGTGGTCAATCTAGATGTTTGTGATGTACTCTTTGGTCATTCATTCATGTATGATTGACATGGCATATATGAATCAATAACTCGAAGGATCACTCTCACTCTTGGAACATGACACTATAAGGTACCATAGGTAACACCTTCTACATCTATCTCTCTGATTAGTGCCAAAAAAATATTTCTCATGGTGGTCAAGCCACAAGAATCTAAAAGGGTTGGTGTTATAGCCCTGACTACACAAAAAACATAACAAAAATTAATAGATATCGAGTTGAAGAAGTTCACGGCCTTCCATTCATAGACTGATGATCGGACAGAAATGGTGAACAATCGGGCCCTACACAGTTCTATAAATCACAGTCCCTTCCAAGTATGCATTGGGAATCAAATCAAAGTATTACTACCATAGTTGATGACAAATCTTGATACAATGGGGACCATTGCTTCTCAAGGAGGGAGGAATGATCTGGGCAACAATTCAGATGACAATTTGGGTGATGGGTCCACCCCAATTGATGGTGAAACTTCCAGGAGCCATAACTTTTGCACCATAGCTCCAATTAACTCACCGTTTGAACTGTTGGAAAGCTAATAATGAGGGGAACATACTGAGATGGCATTAAGTTTTTCTAGATGAAATTTTACCCCCTAAAATCTAATGGAAGTGAGCCATATTTCAATTTTAGTAGTGTAATCTAAAAATAGTAAGTTTCTAAAAATAGTAATTCCTTGAATTTTGTATTGTTGTAAATCATGGAAGTTGAACCACTTAATATCCTTCGAGATTAGTGACCTTACACATCCTCCTCACACCTTCAAAACATGTATAAATAAAGATGTAACCTGAAATGGAAATCAGACATCTCTTCTTAGAGATAAGCATATGTTTGGGTCTGCAAATTTGATCAATAAGACATCTCTTCTCAGAGATAGCATTATTTGAATTGTTTTGTTCTTGTTTCTTGAATTATCTTTCAACCAAAGCTTTCAAGTTTTGGATCAATTATGGTGTGATTGTGCATATAATCATGTTGATAGAGTTATAAAATATTGACCTCAAGGTTATGATCAAGACTTAGAATATGATATTTGAACCCTTATTCCATCCCTATAAGGTTCTGAGAGAGATCGTTTAGGTCATCACACTAACTATTGCAAACACCTATACGAGATAGTGATATCCAAGGAAGGCTTAAGAAAGAGGAGGGTTAAAAAGATGGTCTGAGTAGATGAGAGTATAAGTAGAAGAAAGAGAATAGACTGGGGAAGATGTTATGACAACATGGAATCTACAGGTGCATTTACATATGGGTTAAGGCTCTAAATCCCAGTTTTACCTCCTCAAGGCCTAAATCCACCATGACCTCTCAAGGCCCCATATCCACTTCAAGGGAAAATTCAAACCTTTAGGTAGACTAAACATAGTGTTGGTTTATATGAATATGTTTTATATCCTAGAGGAGGTGTTTGAAGTATAGGAGTGCAATGTGATAGTTCATTTTGGTTTGTCCTCTCCTGAGTTCTACTACTCTAAGTAGTCATGTCAAGTTACACTTTTTATCACTAATATATTTCACCAAAAAGGGACTCAAAATCCATGAAGGAGTTAGTGGACTTCAAGAGCTTAGATTTATGAACAAATGTTAATAAGGTTACCTAAACAAACTATCTAGAAGAAAGCTTGAGACATATCATCTTATACTCATATCTCCACACATAATTTGAATGGGATCCAAGGCTATTTAGAAGTGATGAAGGGGTTAGTAGGCTATAATTTCATGACAATAAGTTTTGGTTTGAAGGTCCATACTATATGATCCATCATTAAGATGGTGGACCTCTAAACCCCTCCTTAAACCCTAGTTTAGACCTGATGAAGGAATTATGCCCCCAAATGCATCCAAATAAAGTAAGTAGACTACAAAATAGTCTTAATGGTCTCCCTAGGTTTCTTAAGCACTCAAATTACCTATTGGTTGGTGTGTACAGGGGATATACTATATGGATTAGGCCTGAAAGAGCCATTTTAAGCCTATGAGCAAGGATTTGAGAAGGATCTGCATACTCCATAGGTTAATGAGGAGGGAGAGGGGCCCAAGGATCTCAAATGAATTCACATTAGTCACCTATAGGGGCCCCCATGCCTGATATGCACTTTCAAACAAGCCTGGGTGGTTAATTAAGAGACTGTATGTATGTAATAGGATGTAGATGGCTTGATCAAGCTAATACATATGCTCTAAGGGTCCTCAGGGGTGATTTCCATGTTAGATAAAGTGTTTAATGCCTCATGACCATAAAAATTGGGTTAATAAATCAATAACCTTACATTTAATCATGATGATCTAGCCACTTGAAGGTTGAAGTAGAGGACAAAAGGAGATAAGATGACATATCAAACCTTCATATAAATGTTCATCATGTTGTTTTATATATTTGAACCACTTTGGTTTGTATGGGAGAAGCCATAGTTGGTCATTTTAGCTTGAGAGTGTATTAGGACTACTCAGAATGCTCATTTCCCACCTGAGAGGCAACTTGGTAAGCTCGTAATTATACATAATGATTGAATGGGGAGATGATCACTTTAGAAGAGTTGAGGAGCCTTATCCATAATAGATCAGTAGAATTGGTTAAGAGGTTAAGACCTTAACCTATATGAACCATTATTACGAGTCTAGTACCCTCTTAAACCTCCCTAAAAACCTAATAAGGACCCAATTGGGAATATTTTAGATAAAATTCATTCAAATGCATTAAAATCACCTAGTAAACACTTGGGTCATATAGTCCACTCATAATAGGCCTCAACTATGGTAATAGTCTATACAGATAGTGTGTGGATAGTGCATAAACACCTCTAAAAACTACAAGTTTACAAGGTTGTAAGAAGAAAATGAAGTGTAATACTTGTTCAAGGGTTGAAGATAATTGGAAGGGATATTATGGAACCTATTTGACCTTCTCAAATTATGAAGTGTTCACAAATCTACATGAAAATGCTTATGCAAGTCCCTACCAATTAGGAAGTCTTAAAATGCACGAAGGAGGTGACCTAGTCATCTAAGTGGAGTGAGATTAAAAGAGTGAACTAATGGTAAAGTATAAACCTTGATATATAAGCTTGGTTTATATTGAAAACAATCTAACTCAATCAGATTGGAGGTTTGATTTATCTCCCATAATCATCCAAATAGTGAATTACCAAGAGAATAGACTGTTTGTCTAGTGGGCTCCTTTAATCAACAAAATGAGGAAGCTCATGGGCATAGAAGGCTAGTATTGAATTAATTATTCATCATAAAAAAATTGTAGCTTCCCCTTAAGGTGATAAATCTCCATATCCATGGTCATTATGGAGGAGTTAGATGGTTTCTTGAACATGCCCAATATGAAATAAAAGGAAGCTACTTAATGCTTCAAGGAGAAGGATTAATTGGACCCTTTCAATGCTTGATAACTAATGAGAGTAGAGGGAATTCACCAAATATGGAATGCATATACTCTCCATGGGTCAAACCTTTTTTAAAATAGACTCCAATGCCCAAAGATGTTCATTTAAGGCACTAGTCAACCCAAGAAATACATGGAAGAGTGTGGAGGGTTGTTGTGACTATTTTGTGAGTGGATTATGGCCATTATGGCCTCTTCATTCCACTCATACACAAATATTCCATTCTCTTTCTCTTGGTCATAATTCTATATATTCAAGCCTTAAGGCCTTTGTTTTCATCCCTCGACTGGGTGTAGAAAAACTCTACCAAATTATATCTTAAACCTCGAGAATCAATAAGAAAGGACTTTTTATAGACATATTTATTAGAATTAGTGTGTGTTATGATTTTTTGACTTGAAAAAAGGGTGATGTTCTTTCTCCTTTGTAGGTCTTCTCTTTCACTTAGTTGTTATATTATCATCCTATGTAGATCATGTGATGTGTTAGTGTGTGGTAGTTGTATTGGAGAGTGAGTTGGCTCATAGTACCTAAAGTAGGCCTCTTTTTCATTACCTTAAATTTTTATACCTTCCATATAGCCTTCACATGAAATAGTTATGTCTAGGAGTTCATCAAGAAGCATATTTAGTCATTAGTCTTTTATTTGATTCACAAAGTGTTGTTTGAATATCAGTCGAGAGAGGACAGATGAATATTAGTGCATCACCATCCTTAGAAAAGGTTTATTTTATGTTTTCACTCTACCTTTTTTCATCCCAAAATCATTGTCTTAGGAAGAGAGATTAATTTGATGTACCAGGGGAGCTATACCCATAACCTACATGTTTGGTCTTCCTATAGGTCACCCATAACCTTTAGACCAATCCTATGTTACCCTAAGCTTGAAGAGAACTGAACCATCTTATTCAAAGGGTGTAGCTTGGAGTGCTAACAGTTATGGCATGCCCAGTGGAACCAACATTCAAGTGAGTTGGATCATGCATTTACAGTCTTGGAATACATCAAAGAGCTTCATGTACTTTAGTGGTAGATTTTCAATCAATTTACATGCAAAAGGTGGTCACAAAGTCTTCCTCAAAAGTTTGTTGAGTTTTCATTAGACATTGCTAGGATAAATATATATCATGGGTTTAATCCCAATTTTACACCCCCTAACTCTTCGAATTCTACTCAAATAAACACTATTGCAAACCCTACACCTCCTATGGCTAGGCTTGGAATGCAAGTCTTTGTGCCCTCCAATGATGATATCCCCTTAAACCTCAATCATTTTGATGACATACATTTTTCTACCCTCAAAAGCCTTCCCTATTTCATAGGATAGAACTCAACTACCCATGTAGAACATATTTTAGACATAACCAATTTATGCTCAGTCCATAATGTGAGCTAAGAGAATGTGGATATGAGACTATTGGTAACATACTTAAAGGGTAAGGCACTCATTGGTATATGGGTTTAACACCTTCATCCATCAATACTTGGGATGAATTTGGGGAGCATTTGTGCAAACACTTTGAGGATAGGAGTGACCATCTCTCTTTGATGGAGCAACTCACCACAATTAAAAGGGCTCCCCAAGAATTTATGGTAGATTTCAGCTATATGTTTCAAAAAACATGCGCTAAGATCCCCATATTCATCAATCTCACCCCCAATTATGCATTCTTGTACTACTTAAGATCCCTAAAACTTGATATGGCAGTCATGATACAGTCCATGGGGGAAGCACTCTACCAAAATCTTATAAGGTGGCTATAGGGTAGAAAATTATCTAATCCAAGTAGAAAAGGTCACCCCTAGACCTTTCATGTCTTTATTCCTATAAATTCAACCCCCTATGCCTACCATTACTCCTTTACTAGCCCCAACCAATCATGATTAGGTAGATGGAAATTGTTTCTATTCAAAATTTTGTTTTTCAGATTTAAGAGAGAGAAGAAACTAAAGAAATAATGGACAAGGCTTGTGAAGTACCTGGATATATTTTGCGCACCGTAAATCCAGACGCTATGAATACTCCTCTTTGGCTGTGAAGGAATAACACCTGAAAGAGATAAACACTAAAAACACGAAGAATATTAGTTGATAAGAGAGTGGATTGCCAAGCAAAAGCTTGGTCCTAGAAGCGCCAAGGCTTCTTCAAGGATGACAATCCACTGTTTAAGACAGAATATGATAGAGACAGAAAAGAGAAATAATGAAAGATGTGAAAAGAAAAGACTAAAAACAAATGCGTACCTGATAAGCTGTAATCTGGTAAACACAGTCGCCGACATCGGTGGTATTGCCGTCGTCGGTCAGAAGGTTGCCGACGTCGGTTGGGGAGGTGACCGGCGTCGGTCGGGGCAATAGTCAAGAGCTAGTTACAGGATTGGTTTCAGGGCTGTAGGATAGTCTATGGTCTTGTCTGAGGGTCTGGGGGTCTGTGCGGGGTTATTTGAGGGCTAAGGGATAGAGAATATTGACTGGGAATAGACTAGATAAGTGACAGAGACGAAAGGCAGATGGACAGGAGAGAGGGCTTATCAGCCTCTCCGAGAAGAACAGAGAAGGTTTTGGTGAAGGATATTGGAATAGACAGAAGACAGAGTATTTGATATAAATGAAATGATATAGAAATAAAGACAGCACAAATACTTAGCTGTGTTGAATAGTTGATGAAGATAGCATGCAGTCCCGGTACAAAACGTTGGATACAAGATCTCAGTGCCTGAGAGAAGTTGTCAAGTATGCTGATCCCTGCAAGAAAACAAGATGCCAGAACACCAGAAAGTAAGAGCACCAAAGCTTTGTTTCACCGGGAGAGATATTCACCTGTTAGATCACTCGAGATTTGAAAACTTTTGATTTTGATTGTGATTACCCAGAAAGAGGAAGAGAAGTCAGTTAAGTATAACCGACGTCGGTGATTCCGCCGGCGTCAGCCGATAGGTGGCCGACGTCGGTGGGGTTAGAACGGACAGAACAAGCCACCAAGCCTGTTTTTTATCCGCCAAGTGTTCTTATGTGTTGGAGAATGCCAAGGGTTGTGCTAAATACGCACGAGAGTTTGTTAGGAGGTTAGAAGAATTAGGGAGAGATCTTGAGTGAGTCATAGGAGGAGAATTAGTCTAAGGTGAGGTGTCTAGGCAAGGTGTCCTAGGCGAGGTGTCAAAGGAGGGAGGGGTTAAAGGGACTTATTTAATTAAAAATAGTTGATTATTTCCAATTAATAAGACTTAGGTGGGTTAGGGACCAAGGAGGACTAGGAGGGAGAAAGGACCAAGGGTTAGACACTTTTTCGGTGTCTACATTTGCCCCTTTTTGTCTTGTTGATTGTTCTGGACGAACTGCAAAACAAAAATAGGAGTTAGTTGCCCCAGGTATGGGATAAAGTTGATTTCGTAGACAAGAATATATGAGAGTTGGTTGCCTGATTATGGATGAGGTATCCCCCCTCAAAGCAGGAGTCGAGAGAAGGGAACCTGGAATCGGGTGCTCCTTTGACAGAAAGTGATAGATAGGGTGAAAGATAGAGTGAGAACGCTGCAAAAATTGTGATTGCGCAGACACCACTTCACGAGGATGGTCAGGTCAAATTGTCGCAGGTCAAAGGTTAAGGAGTGCCAAAATTGAAAGAATCGGGCCCCAGCATTAGTCGTAGCTGATCGGGTTATTCAATCGAGGCTGAAGCTCCAATAGTCATCGTGTTCCAGGTATCCCAGGCTTAGAAAGTGCTCCTGAAAACATGAAAAAGTCACAAGTAGTGCGGATCAACTGGTGTGTGATCCTATACTTGTGAGGGTCCAAAAATATGCGCACAATTTTGCTAACCAATGGTGGAATAGCATACAGGCAAAAACAACCAAGGCAAACGCTTTGGAAGTGGTCACGGTTTAGGAGATGGGCATGATCTCCAATGTCTGGTGGTCGATGGATAGATGCAAAAAGTAATCTAAAAGTGCCCCAAGGGGCCAAAATGACATGGTCTAGAAGGACTTGACTTGATTAAGGACATGATTTAGGTCATTTGGAAAAGGGATAAAAGGTTGAAGGCCACTGACGTCGGCTACATAACCGACGTCGGTGTCTAAAATGGATCGACGTCGGCAAAAGTCGGCCGACGTCGGCAACCTAGGGCACGCCGATGCCGACATCGGCGGCCTGCCAAATCTGACAAAATCGGATTGGTGGCCCACCAAAAGTTATTTGTTATTTGATTGAAAGAGAAAAAGGAGCTCTAGAATTTGTTGAGTGATAGTGACCTTGAGCTGACCCAGGGAGTAGTGCGAGGTGGCAGAAGAGCATTGGTGGAGAGAAGACACTGATTGGACACTGTAAGGATGCATTTAAGTCAGCAAGATTATGCAAAGCCATTAGGATAGAAGAGATGGCAGAGGGGAGTAGAGGGCCCGCAGGAGGTCCACCACCAGCGGCTCCCATCGTGCCACTATGCCGGCGTCGACGGGATGAGGTAGGAGGGTCTTTGAACCATATTTGATTGATTTTGCTTTTGAATTTAATTTTTGAAATTTTTGTTATTTTAGGCAGAAATTGAGGGGGGAGGGTAGCTAAGAAGGTGGGTAGGTTGTCTAAGAGATTTTAGGAGTAATTTAGAGGGTTTTTTGGGTAGTTTAAGAGACAAAATGGGGAAGCCCTAAAAATTAGGGCTCGCCCCGTTCGGCCCTAGGGCCGAACCAGTCGCCGATGTCGGCGATAAAGCCAGCATCGACTGACCAGCGACCGGCATCGGTTAGTAACCTGCTGACGTCAGTCACTAAGTGACCGACGTCGGTTAGGAGAGTGCCGTCACCGGCATGCTAACCGATGTCGGTGGCTGCCTGGTCAAAAGAGGAATGAAAAAAGTTTAAGTCGAGGGGTTGAAATTACGTCAAAGATTTCCCGGGTGTCGAGGTAGGCATAGATGATCAAATAGGTTGGTAAAACAGGAAAAGTAGGAACAATGTTAACATGAGATTGCTTTGGGTGGGTGCAGGCTAGATAGACTCTGATGCTGCGGGATCGCCTCCTGACTTTGCTAACGCAGATGCGTGGAGGCGTGTCTGTCGAGGAGTGGGCACAGATAAGCGCCGTTGGACTAGGCGGGTTGAGATGCTACTGCAGAGTGGCGAGGGATGTGAGCCTCATGGTTGCTTTGATCGAGCAGTGGGACCATGCCACCAACACCTTCCACCTGCCTACGGGCGAGATGACAGTCACGGTTGAGGACATCTATCAGATTTTGCGGCTATCGGTGCACGGAGCAGACTTGTATGCGTGCTCAAGAGAGGTGCATGACATTCATATGGTGATGTTGTTTGGAGAGTATGTTGTGGAGATGAGCTACCACTCGGTGAGTTTTGCCTATGAGCCATTGTACGTGGCAGATGAGGAGGCCCATCAGCTAGCGATTTTGATGATGATCGGCATCACAGTGTATGCATTGCCAGATGCAGAGGGCGGCAAATTTTTGATTGTTATGACCAAAGTTTTATTAGAGATGATAGAGCAGAGGACAGTGTTCGCCTGGGTGCCAGTCTTTTTGGCTCAGGTCTACAGAGAGCTATGGGACATCAGCAGACGGCAGTGGTACAGCTTATGTGTAGGCCACCTCCTGCACTATTGGGCCTATGAGCACATAGTAGTCACACGACCTCTCGGCCTCCCAGTGGCGATTCAGGCTGGCTTCAGAGTTGGATTCAGATGATGGCGCGAGGTTATGGCGTAGACACAGATGGATGGAGTGGTCAGGGACATCGACCACTACAGGGGAGTGCTGGAGGGTTTGATCTCGGTAGACATCATCTAGAGACCATATTTGGTCTATCCAGCATTCAGAGACCAGGGAGAGCAGCTGGTTGGAGCTCAGAGCCAGAGATGGGTCAGGGGCAGGCGAGCCAGTGAGCTCGAGAGGATCCCTGCAGAGAGAGTGTGGCGCTAGTATGGGCTACTATAGGATGTGCCTCCCGCCTTCCCATAGTATAGACGGGATGACATAGAGGCGCCGCTCCCACTTCCAGAGGAAACAGAGGAGCCCGATTTTGAGGAGTTGCCAGCAAGACCTGGGATAGTCGACCCAGGGTGTACAAAGGCCTACACAGCATGGTGGTCAGGTCAGTACAGAGGGATACAGGTCAGGCAGCAGCCAGATCTATAGGCCATCACCAGGGAGTGGGATACAGCCCACGAGGAGAGAGACATGGCTCAGGCCCACGTCTCAATTTTGTAGGATCAGCTGGCAGGCGTGACTGGGCAGCTTGCAGAGGTGACAGGGTAGGTGGCAGCATTGACAGCGCAGGTCACTCTGTTACAGGGATAGCTGGCTACAGCTCAGGGACAGCTGGCTGTAACTCAGGTACAGGCAGGTGCAGGGCAAAGTTTTGGAGGGCAGGGCCCTTTGTAGCAGCCATCGTTTTCACAGGGGGCAGAACCATCAGCATTGGTGCAGCTAGGTCAGCCACAGCCACAGGGGTCAGGACAGGGCACGGCAGCAGGGCAGATGGGTCCACCGCAGACTATATCTATGGTTAGATACAATGATGCACTGGATGAGATCGCGTACTATGAGAGGGCCATCAAGGGGATCCCTCATATACAGTGATACTCGAAGATGAGGGCAGAGCAGAGCAGACAGAGATCGATGTCACGAGCGACAGCTTCAGGGTCACGCAGACGGCAGAGATCAGAGGGAGGAAGAGATACAGCCTCTTCTCGACCACCGCCACCACCACCACAACCACAGCCTTGAGGGCAGCCCCAGAGTTGTATTATTATTTTTGATGTATATACCGGCCTGTGAGCCGAAGACGAGAGATGTATTTGATTTTTGAGAGTGAGAAATAGATACAGGTTGTGTCTGCTTTGTATAAAACTGATTTTTTGATATATAAATGATGAGATTTTAGCTATTGATGTGTTATGGAGATATTATAAATGTTTGATGTGTTTCATGATGCATGTTTTGATATGATATGTATGATGATTATGATGATGCTAATGATGAGAGTGATGTAAATGTTATGTTTAATGATGATATAGTGATTTATGATGATTAGATGATGATAGATGTGATATGGAATGTTTAACTTGTGGATTATGCAAATGTTTAATGAGTTATGATGAATGAAATTTATGACTAATGACTTATGAGTATATAATGAAAATGAGAGTATATTAATGATTATGTGAATATATTTATTGACTGTGATGTGATTGATAGGTGACGAGAGAAGGAGATTGAAGAAAGTGACGAAGAAAGTGGCCAAGCTAACCCCAGAAGACCCCATGTCAACTGAGTGCTGCCTACATAGCCCCTATTGTTAGGGGCCTCAGGCCTATGTAGTTCTCCCAAAAGGGAGGAAGAGTCAAAGTGGGTGATGGTCTAGTCAAGGTCAAGGTTATGGTCATAGTCATGGGTATGTTTGAAAAGGTTTTGGTTGAATGTGACTAAAGTGTAAAAAGAGAAGTGAAAGGCATATTTGCTCTTTCATTGACAAGGACCAAAAAGTCAGTATAGATAGGGGTTATTAGAACCAAGAACCCCATTATGTGTTGCGTCGTTGACCATAAGTTATGCTAGAGTGGTGATCGAATCACTTTGACACTAAAGTGAGCTCGAAGTCCCTTGAGTAGGTTATAGGAAAGAAGGATAGGACAACCCGTTTTAAGAGCAGAGATAACTTTGCCCCTTTTTATAGGAGACCCTGAGACAACATAAGCCAAGTCCATGACCTTTTTTTTTTTTTTTTTTTTGAGGCTGATCAATACGGGAAGCCTGTATAGTGATGTCATTGTGTTTGATGGTCAGTTATGAAGCTGATCGATGCGAGAAGATTCTAAGATAGTGTTGTTTATTGCCAAATTTAGTCATAGCCATCCTTCAAGGGAGTGGTCTTTGCTTAATAAAAGGGCTTTTGAATAGCTGTCCTTCGAGGGAGCAGTCTATTAGTTACAGCAATAATAGTACAGCTGTCCTTCAAGGGAGCAGTCTGCTTTTTAATTTGATTTTGTGACCTTGGTTATTTTGACATTTTGATTGATTGTTGATGGGAATTTGAGTCATGGACAAGACTTATAAAAGTTCAAGGGCTCCCTTTTATTAGGACAAAGTATCCATACTATATAAAAGGGTTTTAGAGGATTTATTAAAGGAAGTAGGGTTGAAAAATAATAGGATTAGCTGGATGAGGGATTGCTCAAGGGATGAGCTCAAGTTAAATGCTAAGTAAACAAGTACTCAACTAGCAATAAAATGGTCGTAGATGCAATGCATTAAGGGGTTCAGGTTCTGGTCGGCCTTCAAGAGAAGACAGACAATAAGTCCCTGATCCGTACTTGTGCGTGATAATGTAAGGTCTGAGCCAATTAGGAGCGAATTTGCCTTGCTTACTTCGTTCCATATTAGTCACATGTTGATTCTCTTTGAGGACGAGGTCTCCGATATTAAAGTCTCGTTCTCTCAGATTTTTGTTATAGGCTCGTCTGATTCGACTTTGAAAGACATGGAGATGATTAAGGGCAGCAAGACGACGCTCATCAAGTAACTCTAATTGAGCTAAATGATCTTGACGAAAGTCATTATTGGAAAGAATGTCACGTAGAGAAATGCGAAGAGACGGGATCTGTACTTCGAGAGGTAGGACAGCCTCTATTCCATATACGAGAGAAAAAGGGGTAGTGCCCATAGAGGTTCGGATGCTAGTGCGGTAAGCCCACAAAGCGAAGGGAATTTGAATGTGCCAGTCCCTTCCAGTGTCGTTGACCACCTTCATGAGAATTTTAGTCAGAATTTTGTTGGAAGCCTCTGCCTGCCCATTTGCTTGTGGGTAGTAAGGCGAAGAGAAACTGAGCTTCATGCCAAATGAATCGCATAGCTTTTAGACAGCTTTGTTTTTGAAGGACTTGCCGTTGTCAGTGATGATTTTATGAGGGACACCGAAGCGACAGATGATGTGGTTATTGATGAAGTCGACAATCTTGTCGGCTTTTATGGAGACAAGAGGAATAGCTTCCACCCACTTAGTGAAATACTCAGTAGCGGTGATGATGGACTGATGATGAAGAGACGAATGAGGATTAATCTCACCGATGAGATCTAAACCCCACTGTGAAAAAGGCCAAAAATCCTGAGCAACTTGTAAGGCGTGGCTGGGGAGATGAAACAAGTTAGCATGCTGCTGACACTTGACGCATCGCCGAACATAATCGCTACAGTCTTGATGAAGAGTAGGCCAATAATAGCCTAAACGAAGGATGCATTTGGCAACCGAATTTCCACTGAAATGTCCACCACAAATCCTGTCATGGGCTTGCTTAATGGCATGAGAGGCTTCAGTGGAGGTGAGACAACGAAGAAGGAGGCTGTCGAAACCTCACTTATAAAGAAGACCACCTAGCATGGTATAGCGAACGGTGCATTTGATGAAAGCTCATCGCGCATTGCTAGAGAGGTTGGGAGGAACGAGAGAATGAGTCAAGTAGTCCTCAAGTTGTTTATACCAAACATCTTGTGAACTAAAGTCTATGGTGTGGACAAGATTGATGTCAGTGGAAATGTATGAAGGCAATGGCACACGATGTACCGTGACATAAATTCTCGATGAGGATGATGATGATGAAGGAATATGCGAGGCAAGGGAAGCCATGGTGTCAGCAAACTTATTCGTCGATCGAGGAACAGTCTGCAATAAGTGATGGTCGAAAGATGTAAGAAGAATGTCAACACAATTTTTGTACCTTTGCAAAATTTCATTTTTGTAGAGATATGAACCGTTGACCTGATTGACGACGAGATGCGAGTCGCCAAAGATGTTGATGGTCTTGATGTTGAGGGAAAGGGCGGTTTGAAGTCCCAAAATTAAGGCCTCGTATTCGGCCATATTATTGGTACATTCAAAGTCGAGTTTAAAAGACAGAGGCATGGGCTCCCCTTCGAGAGGGATGAGAATGACCCCGGCACCTCCACCAAGTTGACATTTTGAGCCTCCGAAGAACATGGTCATTTGATAAATGGCGTCATTGGTAGAAAGAGTGGCGATGGACTCGTCAGGAAACTCACATTGAGAAGGTTGATTGTCGAGAAGTGGGGCATCAGCTAATTGATCAACGATTGCTTGCCCCTTTATAGATTTTTGTTGGACAAATTCGAGGTCGAGCTCAGCAAGCAACATGAGCCACCGAGCCATACGTTGATTCTGATAAGGCTTGGAGTGCATATACTTGAGAGGGTCGGTGTGAGTGATGATGAAGGTTTTGTGGTTAAGAAGATAATGGCAGAGCTTAGTAGCAGCAAAGACTAATGCCAAACAAAGTTTCTAGGTATGGGTGTACCGAGTTTCATAGTCGACTAATGTTCGGCTGATGTAGTAAACGGCTTGCTCGCGGTGTTGCTCGTCTCGATGTGCAATCATGGCACCTAACGAATGATTGGTTACGAAGATATAAAGGTAAAAGGGTTTATCATCTTGAGGTGGAATGAGGACAGGTGGGGAGATCAAATAGCATTTAAGGGCTTCAAAAGCCTCTTGACAATCCTTATCCCATGTAAAAGAGATGTCTTTTTTAAGAAGATGATGAAAAGGTTGGCAGTGATCAGAAAGTTGCGAGATAAAACGTCGAATGGACTGGAGTTTCCCTTGCAAACTGTGAAGCTGTTTGAGATTAGATGGGGGTGGCATTTCGAGGATAGCGTGGATCTTGGTGGGATCTATCTCGATGCCACAGAAGGAAACAATGAAGCCTAAAAGCTTACCAGAGAGGACCCCAAAAACACATTTCTTGGGGTTAAGGCGAACATTGTATTGAAAAAGTCGAGAGAAGATGATTTTGAGAATAGTCAGATCGTCACGGCGAAGTTTGGACTTGCCTAATAGGTCATCCACATAGTCTTCCATGATTTTATGGAGGAGATCGTGAAAAATGTAGGTCATAGCATGCTCATAAGTGGCGCCTACGTTCTTTAAGCCGAAAGGCATGACCTGATAGCAGAAAGTCCCCCATGGGGTCATGAAGGTGGTCTTGTGCTGATCTTCCGGTGCAACCAAGATTTGATTATATCCTGAAAACCCATCCATGAGAGATAACATCTCATGACCGGCCATGAGATCAACAAGTTGGTCAATGTTTGGAAGAGGAAAGTCATCCTTGGGACAAGCCAAGTTGAGGTCACGATAGTCCGTACAGATTCGGATCCCCCCAGTCATTTTGGTAACAGGAACGATGTTAGAGACCCACTGTGAATAATCGATGGGTTGGATGAAAGAGACTGAAAGAAGACGCTGAAGCTCTTCTTTAACAAGAAGTGCAACATGAGGATGCATTTTGTGAAGCTTTTGCCTAACAGGCTTAGCCTCTGGGTTTGTGACGATGTTATGGGTAGTGATGGTAGGATCAATGCCAGGCATATCGGCGTATGTCCAGGCAAAGGCTTTGCTATGGTCAGAGAGGAACTGGGTATAGTCAAGCTGCTCCTGAGTGTCTAAAGATTGACCAATTTTTAAGACATGAGGAACATCGGAAGATGAAAGGTTAATGTTAATGGTCGATTCATTTAACATAACCTGCATTTCAGAAGGGAGGGAGCATTGAATGAAAAAATCATCAGCACCCATATAGGTAAGAATGGCATCGTCGTCTATGCAGTGGACTGTGTTGATGGTTGATGATTCATCATCTATCATGCTAGGATAAACGAGAGGAAGAGATTTGGGAACCCCGTTAAGTTGATAGGTTAGAGGTTCCAAGTGGATGGTGTTTATGCAAAAAAAAAACTAGGAGGGATGGAAACCACCGACTCCGTAGGTGAGGAAGGAAGAATAGGCGAGTCTAGAAGAAATTGGTTGATGTCTAGTTCAGGGGAAAGGTTTATGAAAGCCTCAGTGGGTTCTTGGAAACCCAGTCCATACCGTTTCTTCGCATTATCGTCATTGGGTGTTTTGACAGGCTGATGAGAACCTTGTTCGTAACATCCAAAGCTGAAACCCTTCCATGCACACCTATAAAGATAGGTATGTGCAAAGGTGGGGTTGCTAAGAAAGGAGAAATCTGATATGAAGATTTGAGGCGAGGAAGAAGAATTTGATTCAGTAGGGGCTTGATCCAGCCCCCCATAGACACGATTGGTGCGAAGGCTAGGAGGACCATAAGGAATGACCATCCCGATCTGACAGTCATAGTTTGGGTGTTGATGAAGTTGTCCATACTCTTGAGGAGTTTGGAACATGTCTAGAGTAAGGAGACGATATTCTCCTAGTGAAAGTCTTTGGAAGATGTCGTCCATGGGGTCCTTGGTTGGTAATTGAGAAGAGGATGTGGTGGCGACCGCGGTTTGCACACTAGTTGACGCTTCTACGGATGGAGGCGATGCTTGGGTTGATGCTTTAAGCGGGATAAGAACGTCGTTTGGGCTATAGGTCATGTTACAGGTTTTAAAAGGTGATGGGTCAGCGGGAATGACATGGATTTGTTTGTCATGTTCAAATTTAACACAACGGTGGAGTGTTGAAGGGACGCAAGCCATGGCACGAATCCAAGGTCGCCCTAAGAGGATGTTGTATTGGAACTCTCCTTCGATGATGTAGAAGAGCTCTGGGATTGTGCGTGGACCAACGCGGATGTGGAGGACAACAGTGCCGATGGTGTTAGCAGTTGTGTCATTAAAAGAGTGCAAGATTGCGTCAGTTTTAGAGACGCAATTCTTGGGAAGAGCCAACTGATCAAAGGCATGGGTGGAGATGATGTTGATGCTAGCACCCCCATCAATCATAACTCGTTTAATATGAGTTCGATCAACGTAGGCTGTGATGAAAAGGGCGGCATCCTGATCTTCCTCGGTAGAGGTAGGAATCTCAGAATTACTGAAAGTGATGGATGCGATGGGGGATAAAGAATGGACTAAGGCAGCAAGTGGTTGAGGGTCTTCAGGTTGAACCTCAGCTGCCTGTAGGGCTTTGATTAAAGCCTGACGATGTTGGGGGGAGCTTTGAATAAGGTCATATAGGGTCATCTTCATAGGCATTTGGTGAAGTTGTTTTATCATAGATTCTGTGATTGCCTGTGAAGAAGTGGGTTGGGACGCACCTAAGATGGAAATCTTGGGTTTTGGTGGTTGAGGTGCTTGGACGAAAGGATAGGTCCAAGGGATAGCAGCTTTTTCTTTTGCTTTGTCCTTTTGTGACCTAGTGGTTACATGAATGGCATTGATTTCGAAGATAGTAGGTGAAGAAGGGGTTATGGTCTGTTGGTGAAACGTTGATGTGGTTGATAAGGCTGGATGGGAAGGTGATGAGGGTTGGTTAAGAGTGTCCTCAAGGAGAAGAGTGTCTTTCTCCATAAAATGGCGAATGACGGCCTTGAGGGCACAACAAGTCTCGGTATCGTGCCCTGGTGTGCGATGATATAAACAAATCTTTGTATCATCGAACCAAGACGGTTTGGACCCGAGAGGTTGGAATGGCTTAATGGAAGGAAGGGTAATGTTAGAAGTTTGCAAAAGTTGGCGTAATATTAAAGCGTATAAACCTTCTAAGGGGTCCACGCTTGTTGATGCATGACGCGCTGGTGACTTCTGCTTGGGAGATGTTGAAGAAGGTTTTCGTACCACCTTTTGGGTTGGTGGTGCGGTGATAAGTGAAGATGGCACTTTCTTTGTGAGAGGTGCCGAATTTTTGAGAGGTTGACTTATGATTGGCGAAGGAAGTAATGGAGGCAATTTGTGTTGGTTAATGGTCGGAGTAAGAAGCACGCCGAGTAGGGTGGAAGGATGAGGACCTAAGATGGAGGGCAAAGCTGACGGTGGAGGAGGAGTTCATCTTTGTGGTTTGGCAGTCTTCTTCGACTTGGTTGGAAGACTACCTTTGGGCGAGGTTTGGTTCAAGTCCACCTTCACTTGCGGGTGAGTGAGGGTAGAGAGAGGGCGAATGCCAAATGGCTTGATTGGTTTGGGTTGGGTAGATGTAGATTTGGAAGCGGTGGTTTGGTCTTTGTTTGGAGTCTTGGGTGATTCTGCCTTAGGAGGATTGGCAGTATGAGATGAGAGGGTACAGGAATGTTGAAGAATTTTAAGATGTTCCCACAATCCCCGATGCTCCACTTTCCTTGAAGGGAGAAGTTCTAATTTCTCCACTAGTCGAGAAAATGGTTGGGAGGACGTTGGATGAAGTTGGGATCCTTGAGAAGACGTGTTAGGTGCAGTAATAGTCTCAGACCCGAGGTGTGTGGGAGTTTTAGCTAGATTGTCGTTGGTTGAGGAAGATGGAGAGTCAGGTTCTTCTCTTGGTGGAGAAGGAACTGGAGAGTGTGACTCCTCAAGTGGGTAAAGGGCAGGAATTATGGTGCCCTCCACTTGTGGGCGAGGAGTAGGTAAGGTTAGGTCCTCCATAGGAAGAAGAAAAGAGGATGGTGAGATCGGTTGCGTCGGTAAAGTTAAGGCATCCTCCAGGATGAGAGAGGTTGATGGAGAATTGACTGGGGAAAGAGGTTCATCCACACGTGATGGACTGGTAGATGAGTTAACCTCTTGAGGTTGGTTAGAGATGAAAGGTGAGACCGTATTGACAGTTCGAATATCATGTTCATGCGTGTTGTCAATTAAGGTCTGGACATTATTATTTTGGGTTGGTGGATGATTGGGGAATGGCTGTTTGAATATGTCGATGCCCTGGTTTGAAGGTGCATTAGGATTATTTAGAACAAGCTCTCCCTTTTCAAGCATGTCCTGGACTATGTTTTTGAAAGTTTTACAATTTCTTGTGTCATGACCCTTGACACAATGGAAATTGCAGAAGTCATTTTCCCTGTACCACGTAGGGATGGCGCATGAGGGATCGAATTGTGGCGGTGGTCAAATCTGGGGAAGGTTGATAATCCCTTGTTTGACAAGTTTTTCCAGTATAGATGCGTACGATTCTCCAAGAGGAGTATATTGTCTTTGAACATACCGCTGCTGGAATTGACGGGTGGCGCTCTGAGATGTGGAGGGTTCAGCTTGATTGGATGAAGAAGATGAGGGTCTAACGACCACAGCGTTAGCTGCAACTTTAGACTTAGGATTTGACGATGAAGGTTTAGATGAAGAAGAGTCATTAGTCTTGGAGTTGGGGTTCTTGCTCCGTAACTTGACTTTGTTCTCCTCGATGGCACGTAATTCAAGTTTACGGGCCATCGTGAAGGCTTCGTCAAAAGTACGGAAGGTCTGAACCCTCAAAGTAGAAGAAATGTGTTTGGCGCAAGCTCGGGAGAATAGTTCGATAAGTTCAGTTTGAGGTAAGGAAAATGAGAGTTGGTTGATGAGACCTCTCCAGCGAGCAATGAAATCAGCTACTGATTCGTCCTCAAATTGACGAATGGTGTAAAGGTCTGTGATTGAAACCTTTTTGGTAATGTTAATGGAGAAATGGTCAAGAAAGAGCTGCGCCAGTTGTGTAAAGGTGAAAAGGGAATGGCTGGGAATGGAGTTGTACCAGTCGAGCACAGCGCCAAAAAGGGACATAAGAAATGTGCACAAGAGTAATGCGTCATCATGGGCGATAAGATAGCAGGCATGTCTAAATGCCTGTAAATGTTGTTGTGGGTCTTCCTTGCTTTGAAAGCGTGAAAATTTGGGAAGCTCCCACTAGTTGGGGTATGGTCTAATTGGGACGGAAGGATGAATAGGCTCATTACAAATTTGCTCGTATGATAGAGCATTACGTGAGCCGAAAACAGAAGTCTCTAAGCTGGACATTTTATCCATCAGCATCTTGATGATATCTGTTGACGAATTGGTGGGTGGAGCGCCCCCTAGATTATAAGGCGCTTGAAAGATATTGGGAGGAGCGTATGACGTGGATGGTTGCATAGACGCAACATATGGATAACTGGTTATTAGAGTGAAAGTTGGGGCCAAAGGCACTTGTGTTATGGGGTTGGTAGGCATAGGTTGAATAGGGGCCATCAAGGATGGTTGAGGAGTGGCTACGCTTGTTGACGGATAAATGGTTACCCTTGTGTTGATGGGGGCAAGAGTAGGGGGAATAGAGACTAAAAGGTTTTGGAAAGGTGTGGGGTTTGGTTGAGTGACTTGAGGTTGAGGGAGTATCGGAACCCCCATGGAGATAGGTTTAGATGGAGAGGTTACGTTCTGAAGGTAAGATACCATTGGGTTATTGGTGGAGGTGTTGTTTAATGGTTGAATGGTAGGGGCGATTGATGTGATTCTTGTGTCAATTAAGGAAGTTGGCATCCCATAGATTGGGTTGCCTAGGGAGTCTCGCGTTTGGCTATTGGCGAGATAGTGTTGCAAGGCTTTAACGTTAAGGTCTAAGAACCATGTAAAGTCTTGGTCCCCTTCTGGGACGATAGGAGTTTGAGGCAGGGTTGGGAGAATGGGAGTTCTTTCAGTTTCCAAGTTGAACTCCATTATTAGACTGGTTGTAGGTGGTGAAGGTGGAAGCGGTTGTTGACTAGCGTGGTCAAGAAGGGCCTTGGTTTGACTGCGTGTCAAAACCATTCAAAGCTGGAAAGGGGCAGGTTTCAGAAAATTGTGTTCTGTCAGTCTCAAAAAACCAGAATGGATGATTAGACAGTCAGAAAGTTGGATTTTAAGCTTGCTGGTTTTTGGAAAAAAGAAAATTGACAGAGACCGACGTCGGTATAAAAACCGATGTCGGTAAAGGAGACTGTCGATGTCGGTCAGATGACCGATGCCGGTTAAGAGAAGTTGCTGACGTCGGTTATAGGACCGATGTCGGTTACTATGTTTTCCAGAAACTTAGAAAAAAAAATTTTGGAAATGAGGAAAACGTCCTTACCAGCTCAAAAAAGACAGATAAAAATAGAAAATGTGGTGATGACAGACAGAGCCTAGCGTTAAATCCCTATAAATAATTTTATTAGGATCGTATGGCTTATGCCTTAATAAGATGTTTGAGGAAGTTGGCTATAAGAAGGGTCCTAGAATAGGCAATCTAAAGATGGTTTCAGGTAGTTAAGGTGCTCAAAAATCTGTATTAGCTTCCGTACAGGCCTGGTGCTAAGGAGCAAGCTCCCCTCACTTCACGATTCCAGTGGTTAGCTGGTTTCGCTTAGCCAATAGATACTTTCACTATAGTTTATACTCTGCCAGAGAACAGAGTTGGCTTTCCCCTTGGTGGTGAAATCCAAGTAGGATTGCCGGGTAGGGGTAAGGTTGTCCGTTGGGTGATGAAATCCCAGACGGGCCTTGTCTCAAGTGTGTTTTATGTTTTATTGAGTGCTTTTGGTCTGGTAGTGTAACATCATGTGATCTACGGTTTATTCAATATGCGTTTAAGTTACTAGATGTGGACTAAAAAGATGCAAGAAAGCAAGAAATGAAATGCAACAAGTTTTAAAGTCCCAAATCGAAATATGATAATGGAATGAAAACAAATTGGAGAAAGGGTTTGAAGAAAATGATTTTTTCTTTCTAGTCTAGAAAATGCAAGAAAAAAGTAAGAAAGAGTTCCTTTTAATTTCCTGCTTATGATTTTTTTTTTTAGAAAAGAAGAAGGGATGAAGGTTAAGAAGCCTAATGCAACTAAATGAATACAGAAGAAAGGGAACCCAAGGAAGGCCCTAAAGGGGTCCCATCGGGCGTGCCAGAATGTTTCTATTCAAAATTTTGTTTTTCAGATTTAAGAGAGAGAAGAAACTAAAGAAATAATGGACAAGGCTTGTGAAGTACCTGGATATAGTTTGCGCACCGTAAATCCAGACGCTGTGAATACTCCTCTTTGGCTGTGAAGGAATAACCCCTGAAAGAGATAAACACTAAAAACACGAAGAATATTAGTTGATAAGAGAGTGGATTGCCAAGCAAAAGCTTGGTCCTAGAAGCGCCAAGGCTTCTTCAAGGATGACAATCCACTGTTTAAGACATAATATGACAGAGACAGAAAAGAGAAATAATGAAAGATGTGAAAAGAAAAGACTAAAAACAAATGCGTACCTGATAAGCTGTAATCTAGTAAACACAGTCGTCGACGTCGGTGGTATTGCCATCGTCGGTCAGAAGGTTACCGACGTCAGTTGGGGAGGTGACCGGCGTCGGTCGGGGCAATAGTCAAGAGCTGGTTATAGGATTGGTTTCAGGGCTGTAGGATAGTCTATGGTCTTGCCTGAGGGTCTGGGGGTCTGTGCGGGGTTATTTGAGGGCTAAGGGATAGAGAATATTGTCTGGGAATAGACTGGATAAGTGACAGAGATGAAAGGCAGATGGACAGGAGAGAGGGCTTATCAGCCTCTCCGGGAAGAACAGAGAAGGTTTTGGTGAAGGATATTGGAATAGACAGAAGACAGAGTATTTGATATAAATGAAATGATATAGAAATAAAGACAGCATAAATACTTAGCTGTGTTGAATAGTTGATGAAGATAGCATGCAGTCTCGGTACAAAATGTTGGATACAAGATCTCAGTGCCTGAGAGAAGTTGTCAAGTATGTTGATCCCTGCAAGAAAACAAGATGCCAGAACACCAGAAAGCAAGAGCACCAGAGCTTTGTTTCGCTGGGAGAGAGATTTGCCTGTTAGATCACCTGAGATTCGAAAACTTCTGATTTTGATTATGATTACCTGGAAAGAGGAAGAGAAGTCAGTTAAGTATAATCGACGTCGGCGATTCCGCCGGCGTTGGCCGATAGGTGGTCAACGTCGACGGGGTTAGAACGGGCAGAACAAGCCACCAAGCCCATTTTTTATCCGCCAAGTGTTCTTATGCGTTGGAGAATGTCGAGGGTTGTGTTAAATACGCACGAGAGTTTGTTAGGAGGTTAGAAGAATTAGGGAGAGATCTTGAGTGAGTCATAGGAGGAGAATTAGTCTAAGGTGAGGTGTCTAGGTGAAGTGTCCTAGGCGAGGTGTCAAAGGAGGGAGGGGTTAAAGGGACTTATTTAATTAAAAATAGTTGATTATTTCCAATTAATAAGACTTAGGTGGGTTAGGGACCAAGGAGGACTAGGAGGGAGAAAGGACCAAGGGTTAGACACTTTTTCGGTGTCTACAGAAATCAAGTAGATAGATTGGGCAAGATAAAAAAGTTGCTCAAAGCCCAAAATAATAAGATAGTGGCCTTAGAGAGGCAAAAAATTCCACCCCATAGACCTTATCAAGTACCCTACCAAGCCTCCTATCATCCCTACCAATATAATAAACCTCCTTATTATCCCAATCAACAAAATAAAGGGTAGATCACTCGAGTAAGGCCATATAATAGTTACAACTACAATTCTTCCAACAGCTCTAGAGCCATAATCCCAACTCAAAATAATTATGCTCAAGAGGGTCAATGGCCTACTCAATGGGGGTAGTCACATGATATGTCAATGGTTCCAATTGGTGATGTTTGTTAATAATATTTCATGTAGTATGATCTAGCTCTTCTAACACATGGAAATTAACCTACTACACAACATAAGGAAGGTCTTCCTATGCCACTTGGAAACACCCCCTTCATGACTCAAGTTGAGATTCCAAGTCAACAAGGGGAAAGTGGTATTAAATCACCTTTTTAAACTAATTTTTTTAACTTTAAATAAGGTGAACACTCCTTTGAACAAGTGGTAGCAAATCAGGGTCAGGATGCAGTCAAGGTAGATAATTTAGTTGCATCCCATACAAGGGCTAAGAGAAGGGTAGTTGGTGTGGTTTAATACTTGAAAGGGAAACCTCTCTACCTTTTCAAACATCCCAAGGGGTATCATCAAATCATAAAATGCAAGATGGGAAAGGGCAAAATCATAGAGGTCCTTTCATACCTCAGTTCAACCAAAATCCAAATAATACTTTTGCTCCTAAGTTATAATCCAAGGTAGCTAGCCCTCATCTTATCATTATAGATCAGATGAAGAAGGTCCATGTTACTATCCCTATGTAGGACACCTTACTCAATTTATAGTAAAAATAACTCCTTTAAGAAGAGCTTTCCAAACTCCATGTCTTGGACAAACAATCAAAAAAGGTAAGTGTGGTCCTCATTAATTCTAATCAAATTCATGAGGCCTAAGCACCTAAGGTAGTCAAACCACCTCCCTTATATCTCTCAGTCATCATAGGTTATTCCCTAGTGCATACTTTCATGATATATAGTGGGGTTGGCACTCTATCATGCCTAAGTCTATAACAGATAAATTGGGGCTAAAATATGAACCAAATACAAAAAGTGTTTTACAGTTAGATGGGTCTCCTACCAAGATAATGGGTGTCCATAAAGAGATTAAAATCATATTGTTTACTTGTCTTAATTGCACTATATCTCAATATGTGATAGTATTTTACCTCACTTCCTACTTTGCCTTATGTTTATCTAAGGATTTCACTACCAAAATAGGGGGTTATCTCTCTTTTGATTGGTCTTATATGGTTTTTAGGACCATGTATGGGACAAGGGTTACCATAAGGTCTAAACCTAACTCTAGGTTCCAATTAGATCCCTACATGAACAACTTATCAAATGTCAATTGTACCATCTTGGATGAGGATGAACACCCCAATGACCAAGAGCTCATTGAACCATTGGAAGGCATATCAGATTTACTCTTTGATGAATGGGTAATAGACAATCATGGCTATGATCCTTAAAAAATTATTGAAGAGGAAATTTTGGTTGTGTAATTCATGCATGAAGAAGGAGCTACCATACTAAGTCTCACTAGCACAAGCCAAGAGCATGAAGCGGTATGGCACTTATTATTTGATGGCTCTAGATCTAAGAATGGAAGTGGGGCAGGTGTTATGCTTGTCTCCCCTTCCAAGAAAAATTACTTTTTTACCCTAATATTTCAATTTAGTTTCACTTCCAATATAGTATAGTATGAATACCTCATCCATAGGCTACAATGGGCAAGTAAGAGAGGCATCAAACCTCTACAAGTGATGGAAGATAGTGAGATAGTGGTGCATTAGGTGAGAGGCCAAATTTTAGACAAGATTCCACTCTTGAAGGCCTACAAACATAGGATTTGGGACATCTTGGAGTACTTTTAATATTTTAACATTTGCTCCATTCCTAAAGAGGCCAATCAATATGCAGACTGGTTGGCAGCCATTAAAGCGCAATATGACATACCAAGTGGAGTCAAGGAATTCAAAATGTAGTCTTAAATCAAGGTGGTATGGAATCATTTAGTCCCTGAAAATGAGGTGAGATATAAAGTGTTTTAAAGTTATAAGTAAATTTTTTGCTTCTTACAACATGAGGAAAAATTCTACTCAAAGAATCAAGGCAAATTGTAACATCAATATGGGGACTAGATTGTCCAATTGAGGACAAATAAGCTTCATAAGGTCTTGGTAACATTGGAAAGTATATTTAATGTGGATGACCAGCTAAGGAAAGATAAGGTAAGCATATCCACTAAGGAGGAACACTATGAAAAAGTTGCCATATTCAAAGACAAACTACTCAAACTAGGAAAGGTGAACACCAAAGAGGAGAAGGCAACCTTCATAGCATTATGCCAATAATTTGTAGATGTTTTTTCTTGTACATACCATGACTTGAAAGGTTTTGACCCTAGTTTGGCTCAACATACCATAGATTTGGAGGAAAGTGCTAAGCATTTGAGATAAAAGCAAAGACCGATCAAGCCCAAGATTGAGATCCTTATGAGGAAGGAGTTAACAAAGCTTATTGAATCCAACATTATCTTCCCCATCAAACATTCTTCACGGGTGGAAAATCATGTGCCTATGAAGAAGAAGAATAGGGAGATAAGGTTGTGTGTGGACTTTATAGATCTTAACAAGGTATCACTAAGAAACCATTACCCTCTACCATCTATGAATCAAGCTCTTTGGAGATTTGAAGGTTCATAAAGGTTTTTCATGCTTGATGGATACTTGGGTTACAATAAGGTATTAGTGAGGGAGGAGGATCAACACAAAACTACTTTCACAACCAAGTGGGGCACTTATGCATATAATAAGATACTCTTTATACTATCTAATGTAGGGGCTACCTTCCAAAGGGCAATGGATGTGGCCTTCCAAGGGCTCATAAATGAGATGGTGCTCATCTACCTTGATGACATCACTATGTTATCCAAGGAACCCAAGGATCACTTGACACATTTGAGGTTGGTGTTTTATAGATGCAAGTAGTTTGGGGTCTCCATGAACCCCAAAAAATGTATATTTGGAGTCCATGAGGGTAGACTTCTAGGACATGTTGTGTCAAAATATGGCCTCTCCATTGAACCTAAGAGGATAGAGGCACTCCTTGATTTATTACTACCCAAACACAAGAAGGGATTGTAAATTTTAATGGGCAATATCAACTTTTTCAGAAGATTCATACCTAGATTTGTATAATTGGTGAAGCCTCTCACTCACATGCTCAAGAAACACAAGGATTTATCATGGAACAAAGAAGGTAGGAGAAGTTTTGAGGCCATAAATCATGTCATTGCCCAAGCTCCCACCATCCTCAACTTTTATTTTACAAAATATTTCTTCGTGTATGCCTTCTTTATAAGTGACACTATTTTTTCTATGCTCATGTAACAAAATAGTGAAGGCCTAGAATAGCCCATAGCCTTCTTCAATCAAATATTGGATGGGTATGAATAAAGGTACACTTATATTTAAAGACATGTACTTGTATTCATGAGATGCCTAAATAAGTTCTGACACATGGTGTCTAACAATAAGATATTTGTAATGGTAATTCCCCCTAGTATTAAGGATTTCATCATTAATGGAGACTTAAGTGAAAAGAGGGTTGGTTGGGTGGCTAAGTGCATGGAATATGATATACAGGTGAAGGTTACTAATTTTATCAAGGGTATAAGACTGTATGAATACCTTACAATAAATGTGAAGGAATAAATAAGTGGTTTTGGTAGTTTAATATGATTAACAAGCAGTTGCAACTATGTCTCCTTCCATCTAGACCTAAGACATGGTGAATTTATTCCAATTGGTATAATGTCATATATCCTTTGATAGTAAAAGGAGGAGGCAATTAATACTACAATCCATCCCTTACATCTTGGTTGATGGGGTATTCTTGAAGAAAGACCTTGGTGGCATGCTTTTGAGGTGTGTAGAGACTAGTCAAGTTGACAAAATTTTAGGACATATTCATGATGGGCCTACAGGAGGGCACTTTGCATCCAAGATCATAGCATCAAAGATCATAAGAGTTAGGGACTCCCATTCTTGAGATGTGTTATGTTCACTAGCAAGCAAGGATTAAATACCTTGCCTTTAAATCCCATTCAAGTTGAATAACCCTTCATGAAATGGGGCATAGACTTTATAGGTATGATTTATCCCCCATATAGTGTTTGACACAAGTGATTTTTTACATTTATTGACTACTTTACTAGGTGGGCGGAGGTAGTTTCACTCAAGGAGGCAAATGAGAACTCAGTTTTGGAGTTCTATGACAACCTAGTGACTAGATTTGGGGTCCCCTCCACCATTATATTATACAATGCATTGGCCTTCATTAGTGAAAATTTGAGTGAGTGGGACCTTAATCATGGTATCTAACTCAATTATTCATCTAATAACTATCCATAGGGAAATGGAATAATAGAGTCCACCAATAAGAATCTGATTAGGATCATTAGAAGGATAATGGAAGATAACCAAAGGGAGTGGCACACCAAGTTAAGTGTTAGGGTGTGGAGCTAAAAGCTTCACCTAAGGCAAACAGGGAGGTTTTCAGAGCATGACAGTCGTCGACATCGACAGGCCACAACCGATGTCAGTCAAGGGACAGTGCAAGGGAAATCGACATCGATAGGAGATCGGCCGGTGTCGATCACCTCCAGTCAGGCAGGGACCGACGTCGGTCGCCTGTGGCGGTCAGAACTATTGTTGACAAACAGTCAGTTAAGTGAACGCATTGTTTGCATGATGAAGACCAGTTAGATTCTTGAGCCGCAAGTCTAATCATTATATGCATGAGATCTATATAATAGACTCATGGGTTGTATTGTTAAGTGAAGAACTATGTTGAACTTGTAAAATCCAAGTGTGGAGCTTGGAGAGTTCTTCCCATGGTGGAATCAAGTAGGATTCCCCATGTATGTAAGATCAGGTTTGATATGCAGGGTGTTGTAGGATCATGGTGGAGATCTACATGTGATAAGTAAGATCAGGTTGGTCTACAGGGATGTGTGTATGCAAGGGTCAGAACAGGATCGGTGGGGGAGCAAGATCAAGGTGACAGCAATACATCAGGAGCAGGATCATGGTGAGATCTACTTGGAGTATCGGTTCATACTCGATTGTACTGGATGTACAATGAGGTGAACAATAGCTTGTGTTAGTTGTTAGTTGTGACCTATGAGAGAAGATTACTCAGGTGGGAAGATTACTTGGAGCCCTTGAGGAGGAAGCCTCACAGAGGTGGAAGAAGAGTGTGATCTCTTTATTGTAATTTCCTTTATAATAAGTTGAATACAATTGTGTGTTGCCTCTCATATTCTGTGTGTTTTCTCATTGATAGTTATTTGTTCTTCTGCTTATTTCCGAATGTTTAAGTTGCTTATACAATGGTAATCATGTGTGCTCTTAATTCTGACAAGTTGTGTCAGAGCTTTTGGGAACTTAGGTCCTATCATTAAGGACTACCTTATGGGTAGATAGGATTAATAACAAGAAGTGTACTAATCAGTCACCTTATCTCCTTTTTTATGGAAAAGAATCAAGACTACCCATTTCACTCGAGCTAACCTTGAAACTTGCATACCAACTTGAAATCATGGAGAGTGATGCAATGGAAGTGATGATGAATGAGTTGAGGGAGATATAAGAGACAAGGGAGGATGTCATGCATGTCATGTGGTCTAATAAAGATTAATTCAAAAGGTCATTTAAAAATATATCCTCTTTAAAGACCTTTCAACAAGATGACATTGTACTTAAGTGGGATGAGAACCGTGCCAAGCCGGGTAGGCATTCAAAATTTGATAGTCTTTGAAGTGGGCCATATATCATTACCATTTGTAAGGATATAAATGCCTTCCAATTGTCCAAGCTGAGTGGTGATGAACTCCCTATCCTTTTCAATAGGATGTTTTTCAAGTATTGTTATTAGAAGCACAAAACTCTCTTGTACATAGTAGCTAGTTTCCTTCTTCCAAGTGTTGTATCACATGTTTTGTTAATTGTTTGCTTATCTAGTTGCTTATTGATGTGTGTCTTTATTGTTTATTATTTCTTATTTTGTGTCTTGTTGAGTTTATTTTAGTATTTAAAGCCTCCAAGGTACTAGTTAGTATGGTAGTGCAGTCAAGAGTCTTCATCTAGGCATGAATGATAGATAAAGAGATCCTAGGTCCTCTTGACTAGTAGGTAGGTCAAGCCTATAGAGTCACTAGAAATATTGACTAATTTTTACCCTTAGGCCTAAAAATGAGTCAACCTAAATATTGAGTACCCTAGTCAACCTTAGACTTCACTCCTCTCATACCTCTTGATGTGTCAAGGCAATTTAAAGGAAGTCATTAGTTGCCATGTCAAGGATAACATGTCTAGTGTTTTGTCATGCCAAGAAAATATCATAGTGGTTGTCTTTATTCCCTATTTAAACTTGTGTCAAGTGTCCTCATTATGTTTAGACATGTATGAAGGTCCATAATAGGCCTTGAAGTGGTTTTAACAGTCCAAATGTGACATAGTGTAGATGACTAAATGTTAGACTAAATGTTATCAATGATAACTCATCATGAATCTATCTAGTGTGTTGAGAATACACAAATTATGGATTGATCATAAGTTTATATATGTAGAAAGGAACCTAACTTAGGTCTTTATAGGGTCTTAAGATATTTTAATAAGTGTTAAAATGCCATCTAATTGAAACCTCCACTTGAATCCATACACCTTGTCTTAAGGAGAATAGTTGAGTTTAAAATAATTATATTTGACCTCAAAAGGCCATTAAGACCACCATTCACATCCTCAAAATCCTTCATGAATTCCATTATGCCATAAACAAGTGGTTCATATGCTAATATTTTCCATCTCATAAGTCAACACCTTCAATTTCATCTAAATGGACCCCACATGTGTGAAAACTTGCCCCTTCAACTTCCCAAGCCATATCATGAGTTTTAAAATGTTGTTTGACCCTTATTTTCCCTCCTCCTACCTACCAATGGTGATTCATGATCTACAACATGAGAAAATGCAATAATTTTTTAGGTTATAGGAGTTTTTAGAGTGGTACAAATCGGTATAGTATGGATTTACTCAAATCAAGTTAGGGGTCTACAAGGGGAGTTCAATATAGGCATATGATGAAGAAATCCAAGTTTTTTAGGGTGATCTCTTTGGCATACATAGAGATCACTTTAGGTTTATGCTTACTTCATACAAGAGAGAGAGGGGGAGAGTCTAGGCTCTTGGCCAAATAAAATAGACTTGATGAACTTCCAATCATAGGTATTATTTTTAGGATTAGTCTTTTGTGTTGTATGAAAAAACACTACGAAGATGAGTAACCTAGTTACCATCTTCATCTACATAGGGAAAAAGAGAAGGAATGGTTTTATTGCATTGTTAGATTATCTGATGAAACTAGTGATTGTTTATGTTTTCTCTGGTCTTGTAGAGACATTCCATGGTAACCTTCACCTCTGGTTCACATGTGTGAACCTATAAGAGTGAAAAATATTTAAGTTTCCATCATCTATAGACTGTAAGTATATTTCCATGGGTGAAAAGGGATATTCAATGTATATATATGATAATGAATAGTGTTTTGTGTTTTAGTGATGATACCTTGAAGGGATTTAGATTCACTTAGTTCAAGTTGAAAGTACAGATGGACCTCTAACTCTCTCAAGTGGTGCTTATAAGTGAGATTACCTACAAGTTTGGTTTTCACTACAAGGAAATGCAATGTATTGCATGATAGTGGATTAGAGGTTATAAAAACATAAGAAAGGACACAAGAAGTATTGTATTCATACTAGAATTCCCTTATTTAAATATTTTGAAACTTCATTATAACACTTTCAGGCCAAGAAACTCTCAATCTACTCTCAAACACCTTCATAATCTTATTTATCAGAAACTAAGGATGTTTAGCAAAGTTTGAGGTTTTTAGAGAATCTTAGGTTTCCATTTCTCAATATATATGCCTCATTAATGACCTCCAAGTGTTATTCTCTATTAGGTAAGTGTTTAGAGATGCTTAGGGTCTTATATATCATTTTGGGTATAAGTCCATAGTTCTATCCAATCCCTCAAAGAGCCTATGCCATTTGATAACCTCATCACTGTCAACCTACCTCATAGGCCCTAAGTTCCAAGTTTCAAGCTCCATATGACCTTATCAATCATCATCCACATGTATAAACCCTCTACTCAAGTCTAAGGCATAGAAACATGGTCTAAATACCCTATAATGCTATCAAACACCATTGGTACTATGATGAAATGAACTTATATAGGTATGAGCCCTATTGAGAGAGTATGATCACCACCTATAGTAGACAACTCATATTCACGTAGTAAAAGCCTTCAAAGTCATTATATGCAAATGAGTCTAAAATGTAAAGAAGGGCCATGACTGAGTAGATTAATGTCTTAAGGATATGAATTAGAATATAAGAGATTCATTGGGATCTCAAGTATAACTAAGAGGGCACTCTCCTAACTCAAAAACCTATTCCATAGATCCCTTTTTAGTCAACATATGTGACTCAGTACTCATAGTACTATTGATAGTTTGTACCCTCAACCTTGAACACAAGATAATATATGCACATGAGGAAGGAACTCAAACTAAGAAGGAAGGTATGACATGGACGTCATGTCACTAAAGGTAATGAAACATATAGGAGTACATAATAAACTGAGTTGAGCACATACAATTAGTTAGGGTTACCTAGAAAGTGAAGGTGCCAAACTAAAGAGAGTGTCAATATCAGTATGTATGTAAATAAGAATTCCAAAATGATTATGACATCCACACTCCTTAAGAGTTAATATGATGGTATGATTAAGTTAGTGGCTATTTTATTTGAGTTGTAGACCTAGAGCATGCAAGCTATGGTTTGACTGTACATACAAGCGTGTTGACAGAGTTAGAAAAGATGGACATTAGGTCTATGATCAAGACTTATAATATGATATTTGAACCTTCATTCCATCCCTATAAGGCTTTGAGAGAGATTGTTCATGTCATCACACTAACTATTGTAAACATTTGTATAAGATAATGATAGCCAAGACATGCTTAAGAAAGAGGAGGGTTAACAAGATGGTCTGAATAGATAAGAGCATATGTAGTAGCAAGAGACTAGATTGGGGAAGATGTTATGATAATATGGAAGTTACAAGTGCATCTACAGATGGGTTGAGGCTCTAAAGCCTAGTATGAGCACCCCAAGGCCTAAATCCACCATGAACTCTCAAGGCCACATATCCACTTTAGGGTAAATCCAAACCTTTAGGCAGACTAAACATAGTGTGGGGGTATATGAAGATGTTTCAAATCTTAGAGGAGGTATTTAAAGTAGGGGAGTTCAATGTGATAGTTCATTTTATTTTTAGTCTTCTCTCGAGATCCACTACTCTGAGCTTTCATGTTGAGTTGCACTTTCTAGCACTCATATCTTTCACCACAAAGGGACTCAAACCCAAGGCTCTTAGGGAAAGTTGGGAATCCTTATGGACTCAAAATCCAAAAATTATTGAGTGGAATTCAAGGGCTCAACTTTATGAATGAATGTTAAGAAGATAACCTACACAAACTACCTGGTAGAGAGCTTGAGACACACCATCTTCTACTTATATCTCAATGCACAATTTGCATGGGACCCAAGACTATTTAGGAGAGATGGATTTAATAGGATAAAATTTCATGATAAGAAGTTTTGGTTTAGAGGTTCATATTGTGTGAACCATCATTAAGATGGTGGACCTCTAAAACCTTCCTTAAACCCTAGTTTATCCATGATGAAGGAATTATGCCCCTAAATGCATCCAAATGAAGTAAGTAGACTATGAAACAGTCTTGATGGTCTCCCCAAGTCTCCTAAGCACTCAAATAACCTATTAGTTAGAATGTGCAGGGGACATACTATATAGATTAGGCTTGAGAGATCCATTTTAATCCTATGAGAAAGGAGTTGAGAAGGATATAAATATTTCATAGGTTATTGAGTAGGTAGAGGGGCACAATGATCTTGAATGACTTCATATTATTCACCTACATAGGGCCTCATTCATAATATGTACTTGCAGATAGGCCCAAGTGCTTAATTGAGAGACTGTATGCATGTAACAGGAGGTAGATGGCTTGATCAAGCTAATACAAATTCACTAAGGGCCCTTAGTAGTGATTTACATATCATATAAAGTTGCTAAATGCCTCACAACCACATCTTAGGGTTATAATTTAGGAACCCTACATTCAAACATGATGATTTAGCACCTTCTTCAAGGAATGCCACTTGAAGGTTGAAGCAAAGAACAAAATGAGATTAGATGACATATTAGACCTTTATATAAATGTTCATCATGTTATTTTATATGTGTGAGCCACTTTGGTTTGCAGAGGAGAAGCCATGTTGGTCATTTTGGCCTGAAAGTGTATTAGGATTGCTCAAAATGCTCATTTCCCACCTGAGAGGCAACTTGGCAAGCTCATAACTATAAGGAATTATTACATGGGGAGAAGATCACTTTAGGAGAGTTGAGGTGCCTTGTCCATAAGGGATCAGTGGCATTGGTTAAGAGGTTGAGTCCTTAACCTCTATGAACCAACTTTAAGAGTCAAGAACCCTCTTAAACCTCCCTAAAACCCTAATAAAGACTCGATTGGGAAAATTTTAGATAAAATTCATCCAAATGCATTTAAATCACCTAGTAAACACTTGGGTCATATATTCCACTCAAATGAAGCCTCGGTTATGGTACTTGTCTATATAGACAGTGTACGAACACCTCTAAAAACTTTAAGTTTACAAGATTTTGAGAAAAAAATGAAGTGAAAGACTATTTCAAGGGTTTTGGATCATTAGAAGGGTTATTACAGGACTTTTTTTTAACTTCTCAAATCATGAAGTGTTCACAAATTTGTCTATAAATGCTTTTGTAAGTCCCTACCAATTAGGTAACCTCAGAATGCATGAAGTGACCTAGTCATCCAAGTGGAGTGAGATTGTATGTGGAAATTATTGTTAAAGTCTAAACCTTGATATAAAAGGTTGGTTTATACTGAAAAAAATAAATAAATCATATTGTAGTTTTTATTTATCTCCCATAATCATCCAAATAGTGAATTGCCAAGAGAATAAACTGTTTATCTAGTGGGATCCTTTAATTAATAAAATGAAGAAGCTCATGGGCATAGAAAGCCAATATGGAATTAATGATTCATGATAAAACATATATAACTTCCCTTTGAGGTGATAAATCTCTATATCCATGGTCATTATGGAAGAGTTAGATGATTTCTTGAACACGGGCAATATGCAGGAAAAGCCAGTTAATTCTTCATAGAGAAGGCTTTATTAGACCCTTTCAATGCATGATAATTGATGAGAGGAGAGGGAATTTACCAAATATGGTGTGAATATACTCTCCATGGGTCAAATATTTCTTAAAATAGACTCTAAAACCCAAAGATGCTCATTCAAGGCACTAGTCAACCCAAGTAACGAATGGAGGAGTGTGGAGGGTTGTTGTAGTTATTGTGTGAGTGGGTTATTACCATTATGACCTATTCATGCCACTTATACACCAAGATTATATTCTCTCTCTTTATCATAATTCTATATATTCAAGCCTTAAGGCCTTTGTTTTCATCCCTTAACTAGGTGTAGCAAAATCTGCCAAATTGTATCTTGAACCTCAAGAATCAATAAGAAAGGACTATTTGCAAACTTCTTTATTGGAAATAGTGTGTGTTATGGTTTGTTGAATTAAATAAAATTTGATGTTCTATCTCCTTTACATGTCCTCTCCTTCACCTATTTTTTATATTATCATCATATATAGGTCATGTGATGTGTTAGAGTGTGGTAGTTGTATTGGAGAGTGAGTTGGTTGATAGTGCCTCAAGTAGGCCTATTTTTCATTACCTTCAAGTTGTAGACCTTCCATATAGCCTTCAAATGAAATAATTGTGTCTAGGAGTTCATCAAGAAGCATGTTTAGTCATTAGTCTTTCATTTGATTCACAAAGTGTTGTTTGAAGAATAGTCAAGAGAGGATAAATGAATATTGGTGCATCACCATCCTTAGAATAGGTTTCTTTTATGTTTTCACTCTAGCTCTTTTCATCCCAACATCAGTATGTCTTATGAATAAATATTAAGGTAATGTACCAAGGGAGACAGCCCCATAACCAAGAGGTTTGGTCTTCATGTAGGTCACCCACAGCCTTTAGACCAATCACATGTTACCCCAAGCTTAAAGAGAACTAAACCATCTTCTTCAAAGGGTGCATCTTGGCGTGCTTATAATACTTATATTATTTTTTGGATATAGTGGGGGAATGTTATATGGACATGGCTTCCACATATTCATAGTTCTCAGATTTAGTGGGGGCATACTTTGGAATCATGTTCTCCACACCTATTCAGTATTCAACCTCTCTAGATTATAGTGGGTGCATGTTTTGGAAACATGTCTTCCACATTGGTACTTATATTAGTTTTTATATTTTTTAATAGGGAGAGGGGGCATGTTTATTTTAATTGGTCAAAGCACAGATATATGATTCAGATTCATATTTTTGGCATAATTCTATACATTGGTGTTATTTTTATACAAAATTTTAGCATGAGACATATCTAAGGTGGATATGTTATCCAACATGTGCCTAATAATTTAAAAATCCAAATCATTTTTACATTCCAAAACTCTTTTTTGGACTGTTACCATATCATAAACTTTTTCATACTGATACCTCATGGAGTTTTATGGACTTTTATTAAGCCAATTTAATGTAATAGTTGGTTCACCTTTTGGTATGGATAAGGTGATCAAATCACTCAATATTACCAATTTTATAGGTTGGACTTGATCATATAGTCTCACCAAGTTAGATGTATCATTGGGTTGCACGGTTGAGCTAATCTCAACTACCAGGTGGAAACTCACTTTTGCTCCAAATTTGGGAGCATGTGCCTTCTAATATCTCTCTATCTATCTATCTCCTTAGATATATTCACTTTAAATATTTATCTATATTTATACTAATCGTAGCTTTAGAGGCTTATAATGATACATATCTTTCAAAATAAATTGCCAATAGGTAAAATGATTACATCGACACACAAGTATACTCCTAAACCTTGCTCTTTTAATTTCAATATATTTTAAGTACTTTAAAACTAGATTATATGCACTAATTTTATATTATAACATATTATAACATGCTCTTGGTTGTAGGTCAGTCACCAACAAAGCACTCAAGTTGGGCACATGTAAATATAAGGTTTGTACACACACCCAGGTGTGCATTCATTTTTTTTAAACTAGTAAATTCATTACTAGATTAAAGAGGGGAGAATGTAGATGATATTTTATTATTATATAGCACCTTCATCTTGTACACTTGGAACAATAATACCTTGGTTATTCCTCTCAATTCTTCACCTTTTCCACTTCCATAAGTCTTACATCTACTCTTTGTGCCCTTTGGCCTATATCTCTTAGTCTGATCAGTCTTAAGTTGATGACCTAGGTTTTCTATCTTGCTCAAAATGCTTAAAATGTACTTCTCTACCATCTTTACAAGTTTAGAACCTATACCTACTCTCGTGCTCCTTAGACACTAATGTTTGGGATAGACAGTAACATCAACATTATTGTATTATCCAGACACAAGTGTCTAGTGCCCTAAAGTCATCCAATTTATAAATGAAACGTATCTTAATGGTTGGCCTAAGTACTTTAATGTGAGTTATTAATCCAAAGGGATTGATATAAATACAATATCGACCCTTATTCATTCCTCACCTAGCTACACCCAATAAAAAAACTAAAGAGTATTCAAAGAGCATTTAATTAAACAAAGCTTCCCTTTTTATTTCTATTTTCATGTTAGTCATAGGGACTATGCATCTACATGTTTGAAGTATTAAAGGAGTAGCCCAAGAGCCTGATTTGCTAAGTTACAAGTTAGGTCACTATTGTACTTGCTTTGCACGTATTATATGATTCACACACAAGCCAACACATAAGGAAAAATTATATTAGTTTGAGGCCCTATTCAAAGTAATAGTGATGTAGACAGTGTCCTTTGATAATGGGGTCATTGGGGTCAGCTCGACATTATGTGCCCACTAATCCATTTTCCCCCAAAGTCAAATTAAATATGCAAAGCTAGGGTTTCACAATTTCATAAGGAGCGATTGTCCATGACCCAAATCTAATACACCAGAGTGAAGGCAAAGTGAAACCCAAAAGCATATAGGTGGTCACATTTTGTTTTAGCAGATATTCCATATAGGACACTAGCATCGAACCCAGATAATAGCATCGAAGTAAACATCCCAAGATAATATTATTGTCTATAGAGCCAGAGGTGTTAAATCTAGAATCTAATGATTATTCCAAAATATCCTTCCTACCTACTTTCATCATGTTCTAAATCCAACACTACATTTGAAATAGATAAGCTAAGTATTTCACTTCATTGTTATTTTTATATCTAGCATAGTTTTACTTTCCATATTTATATTATCTCAACATAATAAATTTAGTGTATGTTTATTTCTAAGTTTATCACCTAATTATCCTAATATATATCTGATTATCACCCTTGAACTATTTCATTTCTATATACCCATTTAATAATCTAGATAACACCAATCTATATCCATTTTAGGGTTAAATAATACATTTCTTACTTCCACAAGTCTCACATCTGCACTATCTTTATGCCCCTTGGCCTATATATCTTAGTCTAACCAGTCTTATATTGATGACCCAAATTTTTTATCTTTTCCATAATGCTTAAAATGTACTTATCTTCCATCTCTACAAATTTTGAGCATGTACATACTTTTCTTGCTTCTTAAACACTAACATCTAGGATAGACACTAGAATCGATGTTAGTATCCTAACCTAATGCAAGTGTCTAGTGACCTAAAGTCATCTATTTTACAAAAGAAACATATCCTAATAGTCAACCTATGTGCTTTAATAAGATTTATTACTCCATAGGGATTGATATAAATATAATATCAACCCTCATTCATTGCTCACTTAGTTATACCTAGAAAAAGACCAAAGAGACAAGGTAACTTATCAAAAGCACTCTATCAAGCATTCAATTGAACAAAGCTTACCTATTTCCATACCAGTCATAAATACAACACATCTATAGTTTTGAAGTACTAAAAAATCATCTCAAGAGCTTAATTTTCCAAGCTACAAGCTAGGTCATTATTTTACATTCTTTGCATATATTGTATGACTCACACACAAGCCAACACATAGGGAAGATCTACATGAGTCTAAGGACCTCTTCTGGAGTATTGGATATGTAGGCAATGCCCTCTAGCAACAAGGTATTTAGGGTCAAATCAACACTTTGTTCTCACTGGCCCTTTTTCTCCAAGGTCACTATGGAGATGGAGAACTAATATTTTTCAATTTCACAAGGAGTGATAGTTCATGACCCATATATTAATGCACCAGAGTGAAGGCAAAGCAAAACCCAAAAGCATATAGGTGGTTGCATCCTTTTCTAATAGTTATTTTTTATAAGACACTAATGTTGAACCTAGACAGTGGCATCAATGTAATTATCCCAGGCTAACATTACTATCCATAGCTCCATAAGTGTCAGACCCATAATCTGATGAGTGTTCCAAAATTTCCTTCTAGCCTAATTTCTACCTATTCTAGATCTAGAATTACATTAACATTAGAATAATCTAAGTACATTAATTATTTTTCATTTACATATTTAACATAGTTGTACTTTCCATATTTAGACTATCTTAGAATAATAAATTTAGTATATGCTTATATTTGAGTTTAGCATGTAATTGGCATGTTATATATTTGATTATTACCTTTGTTCCCTTTCATTTATATATACGTCTATTATCACTCTGGAATGCACCCTGCTTGAAGATGTGTAAAACATACCCTCTCTCCAACTGATACAATGGGAACTTCTCAAAGTTTGGGTGACTATATACTAAGAAACACCTCCATAGAGAATTGGTTTCCTTAAGATTTATCTATTAAATCTGAACTATTTTGATTTTTTGGGATGAAAAGGGAGAAGGAAACTGAAATGAGAAATCCTATATAATGGGGTGATGCACTTGAACGATTGATATTTTCTGAAAGATTTTTTTAAATTTAGTAAGGCACACATATGAATCAAAATAAATCCTTCAATAAATCTTAAATATAAGTGTTTCAAAAGAAGGCCTAAAAGAAGCTTGCAATGCAAATTCTATTCCTAACTCTTTAAATGACCTGTAGAAGATGAGATTTTCACAGTAGGTGAGGAAAAGACCTAGAAAAAGGGGATATATATCTCACTTATATTCTGGTACATAATAAAAAAAATACACTCTATTTTGATCCAAAAAAACATATGCAAAAAATATTATTTATTTGATAAATGGTGTCAATTTACAATTTCTTCTCTACTCCAAATTTTTTTTTCAAAAATAGCTTCAAAAAGCTAATATATAAGTCTAAAACCTTAAATAAATCCAAATTAATGTGTAAAATAGAAGTATTAGTCTTCTTTGAGTTAAAATAATACCAAAATCATTTTACAATATTAAATAAAGGCTTTAAAATCTTCTAATTCTTCAAAAATTGCATATTTTTCATTTCTGACATAGAATTTGAGAAGTGGTAGGCCCATGTTGACTTTTCAACCTTCATTGCATGAAAATCATGCAATAAATTAGAAGATAAATCTATCTTTAAAGTTATTTTAAGTTCTTTAGAGTCTTTATCTTGCATGAAAAGCATGGGAGATGCATGAAACTAGTCAAACTAGTCAACCAAAGAGGTTTGACCCTTAAGGACTAGTTAACTCAACTTGAGCTCAACTTGCATGAGTTAAAACTTGTGGATTCAATTTATAATGATATATTCACTTTAAAAACATATATTCCATGTTGTAACTCCAAAATTAAATCATTTTATATATTTTCAACATCATTCTTTACTTGCTTGATTGACCAAGTAGGCCTATTAGGCCAATTAGGCCTAATAGCCTATCTTCTTGCATTTGAAATCCATTAAACCTATAATAATAAGCCACTAAACTTTTTAAAAAAAAGAAAAAAAAATCACCTGAAAAACAATTATTAATCACCAAAATATTTTATTTCGATGAGAAAACACTTGTTATTTAGTCAACATGGTTGACTAGGTCTATTTTGCTCTATTTTCCTAAAGATGGGGCATTTTGATTGAGTTGGTTGGGATATTTATATGATTATTTCTGACTAAAATAAAATTTTATGATGAATAACAAGTCTTATTTTTTGAGATCCATTGATTATATTTCATTTAAGTGTCATGTACTTCATTTTACATTATTTTTTCCACAAAAAACATGATTTTTGCCCTCATCCGTACATCTCCATGCATAAAATTAAAATTTACGGAATAATATCTGAGTTTAATTGACATTTTAAAATTTTTTAGGTTTATTAAAGATGATTTGATGGCAATAAAATCAACTTTCTACAAAACTAGTTTTTTGAGGGTTTAGGCGGGCTTTGAAGCTGAATTTTCAAAATGATGGTTCATGAAGTAAAGACCTACAAATCCAAAAAAATTACATTTATGTGTATAAAACTAACCCCTCCAACATCCTTAAAAATATTGGGTTCCCATTTAAAATATATAAAAATTTACCACATGGAAAAATCTATTTGTGGGTTTTGACTGTTTCTGAGTTGCTTACACTCTTAATGATTGTTCATAAAGAAAAACAATTAAAATGGTCTTAATTTTTAATGAATTATAATTAAATATTATTACTCAAAACATAATAATATCATTTATCCAAACTCTACACATGGTGGAATATATGAGCATTTGAACATGAGGCTAGTAAGGGTGTCTAGAACTGAAAAAATGAAAATTTTTATCAAAATGAAAATAAATATTCAAATTCTTTCCAATTCCTAAAAAAATAATCATGGGGTCTTTACCAAGCTTTAAAATCACTCTAACATCACCTTTTTCTTGAAAATTCAAAAGAAACCCTTTTTGGCCTTTATGCATGTTTGCTTGTAAAAGCCTATATAAGCATAATTTACTTAAAATTTGGAGCTTTGACACTATTTAAAGGTCTTATTATGATGTAAACATATCATCCCATGCTTTTCAAACTTTTATCTAGACTTAGAAACCTTTATGGCAGTCAAGAAGGATGCCTACTCCAATGATGATCTCCAATGGACATGCTAAGGACTTTTTCAAAAAAGTGAGTATCTCCACTTTTTCAATGGCCATAAAAATTTGTCAAAAGTTTATCCAACTATAATTACCTTTTCTACAAAATTTGAGGTCTTAAAACCACCTGTAGCTCCCAAAATGTTCAGTTTTCTCTCAAAATTGATCCTTGTGCATGGATTGTCTGCATATTTGAACTTGAAAATGCTCTTTTGAAATGATAATGACCCATTTAAAATCCATTTTTGACATTTTGGACCAAAATTAGTGATTTTTAGGCTGAAATTCCTTGTTTTGACCAAATTTAAAAGGCTATGACTAGTTTTAGGAAAGTTTTGTATGATAGGAGTAGTAATTTAGCCTTGACAGGTCAAATTATTAACAATTTTGGTGAATATTATGAGTTGACCACCCTATTGGTCAAAGAAATCAAAAACTTTGGCTATGAAAAAAATTGGATATACACTAAATATTAGATCTTTTGTGGGTAAAGACACAAATAAGATAACTGACACAAACAACTAGAAACATGTGCATGTGTGCACTTAGAGGAATGGACAACAACAACTAGAAAGTGAAAAAACAAGAACTAAAAGCATGTGTGCATATGCACTTAGATAAAAGCAACAATAAGAAGTCTTTTATGTATAAACAAACCCCCAACTTGTTGGCCCTCTTGGATCAAATGGAAAGCTATTTGATGCACCAAGGAACTTTGAAACATGATTACTTCCTTTTGGTAGCTCTCTTCTATAAATGAGAGGACTTATATGTTCTTATATTCTAGGTGATGCAGCTAGGCCTCCAAATTCCATTCTTAGGTGTATGGATTGAAGATATGGATCTAAGATCCAATCATCTTCGTCCCATATTCTTCTTTATTGCATCAAGACTACTATCTCTACCTCATTCATAGGCTGATCATGATTTGTATCATTCTCATTCAATAATTGTATTGGCAAATCAATTGATATGCTTGGATTGGTATCTTCATTATGATCCATTTGAAGTTGTGGCTCACTAAGATATTCAACCTCTTAGTATGGATTTAAATATGGACGTAATATTTTATTAATTTCTTCTTGATGAATAGCTGCAATAGTACTTTTTACAATACATTCATCAATCTCCACTTGGAGTAGAGATGGACTATCAAAATTTGCACAAAAACTCCTCAAATCATCTCAAAAGGCCTCTTCATCATGATTAACTAAAAAGACATGAAATTCAATTGCAATCTTACCATTTGAAACATGTTGATCACATATTTCTACCTTTTGGATGAAGTTAAATGAAATTCCTTGATCTGTTGCACTTGTCTCATCTTTACCAAGAATATTCTCCATCTCAACAATGGTTCTATGTGAGTTGTCTTCATGGCTGCCTTTCAAAGAAAACATTATTTGTACTTCATCTATCTCAGCTGCTGCAAACTCTTGAGAATCCTCCTATAAATCCTCTTCTTTGGCATCATGAAAAAATGAATCATTCTTTATCTATTTAGCTACATCTTATTCACTTGCCTCACAAAGAGGAGGCCCTTACTCCAAAAGTGGCATGGTAGATCCCTAAAATTATTCAATAAGATTCAAAAGGTCTAGAAAATTAACCATAGATACCTGATTTTGCTCATGAGGCTGCTCTTCTGGGACCACCTTGACCTCATCTTTCTACACTTTTTCTTGAATGAATTTCCATGAAGGAAAGGGTTTAGGCTTGTAAGGAGGAAGGGATGAAGGTTGAATGATCTCTTACTTGAATTCAACATCCTGAATGTTGCTTGATTGTTCCTCTTTCTTACTTAATTCCATGATTTGGTTCTAAGATGGGAAAGATACAGGCTCTTTTTTAACCTTTTGATTATGGTTCTCTTCCTCTTTCCTTATCTTCAGCTTCAACTCTCTGATCTACTTATCAATATTCTCCTATGATATCTTCTCTTTAAAGTGGTCAGTGATCTCAATAGCAGGTTGTGACATAACAATCTCCTTCTTTCTTTGACAGTTTTCTTGGATAGAACTCTAAGAAGGGAAGGTCTGAGAAACATATGAAGAATTTGGCAAACTTAAAGGGGCTCTTGGAATGATCACCTAAGGAGGAATGTATGGCATATAAAAAGAGTGAGTTTGGACCTATTGTCCCTTTAGGCCTTTTAGTTTGTCCTCAATACTTTGAATGTAACCACCTACATCCATCATCTCACTAGTGAGATTGCCCCAATTTACTCTCTAAATAGGTGTTCATTGCTCTTTTATTTGCTACAAAGAATCTCTCACATAATGGATCAGGTGAGTAGGAGTATCTTGTCCATAATATCTCTGTGAGTAAAACTCTAGTGCATGATTTTCAAGGCTCACTAAAGTTTGTTTAATTACTGGTATGGATGGGTAGCTACAAAATGGCCATGATTAGGTTGGCTAAATGGGTAAGATGGCTCATGATAAGAATAGTAATGGGTAGTATTATGATGGAATGGTTGTTCATAAGGAGGATCAATGCAATACTCTTGCATATATGACTAATATAGATCGTCATACTCCTAGTGAGAATCATAGTGTGGTTGGTCATACTAATCATATTGAGGATAATATGGATCCATACTAAAACAAGCCATTTGAGAACATTTGTAAGCCAAATACTGAAATTAATCAATATTCAAATGATACCTGATGTTCATAACTAGATTTGAGTACCTGAAAGTTGCACTGATCTTTTGGATGCCTCCAAAGGCTAGTATGTAGAATGATGTCCCACTGAGCATGCCAAAAATTATTATCACTTTGGAGTGCACCCTGCTTGAAGATGTGTAAAACACACCCTCTCTCTAGTTGATATAATATAACTTCTCAAAGGATGGGTGACTCTATACTAATAATAACCTCTAGAGAGGGTTGGTTCCCTTAATATTTATTTATTAAATATAAACTATTTTGATTTTTTGGGATGAAAAGGGAGAATGAAACTAAAATGAGAAATCCTATCTAATGGGTTGATGCACCTAAATGATTTATATTTTTTGAAAACTATTTTTAAACTAAGTAAGGCACATATATGAATCAAAATAAATTCTTCAGTAAATCTTAAACATAAGTGTTTCAAAAGAAGGCCTAAAAGAAGCTTGCAATACAAATTCTATTACTAGCTCTTCAAATGACCTATAAAGGATGATATTTTCATAGTAGGTGAGGAAAGGACCTATAAAAAATGGATATATATCTCACTTATATGCCATTACACAATCAAAAAATACACTCTATTCTGATCCAAAAAAAATATGCATAAAATCTTCTTTGTTTGATAAATGGTGTCAATTTAAATTTTCTTCTCTGCTCTAGGATTTTTTTTCAAAAATGGCTTCAAAAATCCAATATATAAGCCTAAAACCTTAACTAAATCCAAATTCACATGTAAAATAGAATGACTAGTCTTCTTTGAGTTAAAATAAGACCAAAATCCTTTTATAATATTAAATAAAGGCTTTAAAATCTTCTAATTCTTCAAAAATTGCATGTTCTTCATTTTTGGCATAGAATTGAGAAGTGGTGAGCCCATGTTGACCTTTAAAAATTTTTTGCATGAAAATCATGCCATAAATTATAATATAACTCCATCTTGAAAGTGAGTTTATGTTCTTGAGAATCTTTATCTTGCGTGAAAAGCATGGGAGATGCATGAAACTAGTCAAACTAGTCAATCGAAGATATTTGACCCTTAAGGACTAGTTAACTCAACTTGAACTCAACTTGCATAAATTGAAACTTGTGGATTGACTTGATAATGATATATCTACTTAAAAAACATATATTCTATGTGGTAACTCCAAAATTAATTCATTTGATAGATTTTCATTATCATTTTTTACTTGCTTGATTGACCAATTAGGCCTAATAGCCTATCCTTTTGCATTTGAAATATATTAAATCTACAATAACAAGCCATGAAACCTAAAAAAACAACAAAATTCACCTGAAAAACAATTATTCATCACCAAAATATTTGATTTTGATAAGAAAACATTTGCCATTTAGTCAACAGAGTTCATTAGGCCTATTTTGCTCCATTTTCCTACACACTGACCATTTTGATTGAGTTGGTTGGGAAACTTATGAGATGATTTATGACCAAAATAAAATTTTATGATGAATAAAAAGTCTTATTCTTTGAGATCCATTGATTATATTTCATTGAAGTGTCTTGTACTTCATTTTACATGCTTTTTTCCATACAAAAAATTATGTATGCCCTCATCTGTACATCTCCATGCATAAAATTAACATTTATGGAATCATATCTAAGTTTAACTTATATTTTTAAAAAAATTAGGTTAATTAAAAATGATTTGATGGAAATAAAATCAACTTTTTGAAAAACTAGTTTTTTTAGGGTTTAGGTGGGCTTTGAAGTTGAATTTTCAAAATAATGGTTCATGAAGTACAGACCTCTTAATCCCAAAAAAATTCTATTTATGTGTATAAAACTAACCCCCTACATCCCTAAAAAAATTGGGTTCCCATTTAAAATATATAAAAAGTTACCACGTGGAGAAATATGCCCATAAGGTTTTGACTGCATTCTAAATTGTTTACACTCTTATTGATTGTTCATAAAGCAAAACCATTAAAATGGTCTCAATTTTTCATGAATTATAATTACATATAAGTACTCAAAACATACTAATATTTTCCATCTAAACTCCACACGTGATGACAGATATGAGCATCTGAACAAGAGGCTGAGAAGGGTGTCTAAAGTTGAAAAAAAAAATTCACCAAAATGAAAACAACTCTTCACATTCTTCTCAATATCTGAAAACATCATCATGGGGTTTGTATCATGTTGTCAAAGCACTCTAAAAGCACATTTTTCTTTAAAATTCAAAAAAACCCATTTTGGCCTTTATGCTTGTTTGCTTACAAAAGCCTGTATGAGAATGGTTTGATTAAAATTTGGAGTTTTGACACTCTTTAAAGGTCTTATTATGATTTAAACATATCATCCCATGTTTTAAAAACTTTTACCTAGACTTAGAAACTTTTATAACACTCCAAAATGATGCCTAAGGCTCCAATGGTTATCTCCAACGAACATGCTAAGGATTGTTACAAAAAAATGAGTATATTCACTTGTATAATGGCCATTAAATTTTTTTCAAAAGGTTCTCCAACTCATAATGACCTTGTGTATAAAATTTGAGGTCTTGAAACCACTTGTAGCTCCCAAAATGTTTAATTTTCTCTCAAAAATTGATCCTTGTGCATGGATTATCTGCATATTTGAACTTGACAATGCTATTTTGAAATGATAATGACCCATTTACAATCCATTTTTTACCAAAATTAGTGATTTTTAGGCTGAAATTCCTTGTTTGGACCAACTTTAAAAGGCTATGACTGGTTTTAAGAAAGTTTTGTATGATAGGAGTAGTAATTTGGCCTTGATAGGTCAAATTACTAACAACCCCTTTAATCTAATCTAAGGTTAATGATAATATCACCTTAGACTTACATTTTATATTTAAACACTAACTAAACATGCGTAGGTAAAAACCTACACTAACACTCCATCTGCTTCTACAACTCATTTGATGAAGACTAAGATTTCCCAAGGTGTTCCTACAAATGAATCAATGGTTCACTAGAATTACATGAATGATTCTATTAGGAGAATATATTCATCTAGTTTACATTATAATAATACCGATCTATCCTAAGATATTCTCATTGTGGAACCAATGGTTATTCGAGCTCTAACTAGAAAACAACCTAGAGAAGGAAAAGTTGCAAAAGATAAGGCACAATACAATGTAGGCATAATTATATCTTATTTAAAACAAATATGGATACTAAAATTGAATAAAGTATTTAAAAATAAAAATAAAATTCAATTTAAATTTATCTCACAGTAGCAACGAAAAAATAAATTCATTCAATTTGTTATACAAAAGGACCAGGAATTGGCTTCACAAGATTACAATAATTTGTGATAACCTAATGAGTTGGGAAATCATTATTGAGCATCAATGATAACACATAACATTAACTATCCAAGTTTATTCAACCATAATATCCACACCATTACTAGTTATATAGAGCAATGGGATCTTTAACATGTTGTCAAGACACCCTTGGATGCAAAGATTGCGAGTAGTACCATCCACAATACACTGACACCTAAAGTACATATGTTGTAATAAAGTAGTCATAGTTTCAGGTTTATGATAGATTATCATCTATAATTAATGACATTTACTCCTCCATCCACACCACCATGACGATTGGTTGATACACATATTAAACATCATTATACCGAAATGGTTGTTGCACCTATTTAGGATCATTATACAGAGATTGTTGATGCACCTATTTGGGATCATTATCCAGAGATAGATGCTACACACATTCATGATAATTATTAAGATATGGATGTTACACACATTCATGATCATTACTTAGAGATGGTTGATACACCTACTTAGGATCAACATATAAATTTGATTGTTTCACATATGCAATATCCATTTATTCAACCAATAATTCCACATCGATTAAGTCAAGAAGTTACTTAAAGACCATAGAGGGTATTATATTTTATAGTACATATTTAGTTAACACTACAGGTAGTTCAACATGTTCCATAGTGAACACAAGTAGTGAGACACCTTCCTACTACACAATAAATACCACAAAGCCCTCAACCTTATAGAGCAATTCATTATACCTTAAGTCCTATGAGCATTGAGCACTATAGGCATGGTACACCATGAGTCCCTATTATATTTTGATCCATCCCTAATCAATAAATCCCAACCATTAAAGTGTATCCCTCACCATTGGATACATTCACTTCCCATGGCCATCCCATTGATGGATCATTGGCTAGTTTTTCCTAGTTTCAAATATTTAAAAAATACCCACAAAAAATATAAAATATAAAATATAAAAACATTCAAATATTCAAAAAAATCATAAATCAAGACATGAGCATGACATGGTTTCTAGTTTACATTATATACATATGTTATTTATCACATGTTTGGTAGATGACATATTATTTACATACACACATGCATCTCACAGTATCCCAGTGCTATGTAGAGCATGCCATTTACACATGGACATACATATGTTGGTTTTTCCTCTACCTAGTGGTTGTGTTGATACTAGGGGCATCTTGTTCCACAAGTTTCACCATTTCAAACAATATATTTATATGACATTTTTACCATATTGAGTTACCTATATTGCTTACACATGACTTTCTAGTTACTCATTTGCTATACAATGATACATGACATGCCATTATATTGTAATGTGGCATTGATACATATGGATGATGTAGACTAGTTTTTGGTTCCATGCACCATTGATGTCGTTATTCTTTTACATGATAGGTTACTTTGTGTGTGACTATTATGTGTGGATTTTGGCTTTGCTTGATGTATCTTGTTTGAAACATTTTTATGTCCTCTTGCATGTGGTCCTTGGCCTTATTTGTTATGACATTTTACATCCCTTGGATGTGGCCCTTGGTCTATGTATAACACTAACTCTTACACTCATTGAGATTGTTAACATTGAAGGGTACCATGATATATATCATGAGTTCTTATTGTGTAATCTTATTTAGAGATACGTATATGGTATGCTTTATTGACACCTTTATCTCAACATGACACTTACATGTCCTATACTCCAATATGCCTTAATTGACAAATACATTGCCATGATGACATATTCCATATTATAAAATGATATTACATGATGTTATCTTTACACATGACATGATACAATTAACTCTTCTTTTGAGATGAGTGACTTATAGGATGCATCACTCATCTCAAAAGGGGGCATTGTTGTGGGCTTCTCATAAAGACATAAGCCTTCATGAGTATAAAATCATAGAAGAGTACATGTTTCATATATTTTAAAGATTCAGAGTGATTCAAATATCAAATGATTTAGATACTTGATAGATATTGACATATTGATATAGATTATAGGGGCATGTGCATTCACTTTACAGCATTTGAGCATAAATTCATACACACTTGGGTGCATACGCATGTGCATATTAACTACAGTTTAAAGGAACATAAATATAGGTTTTCACATGCACGTACATTTGAGATACATATTCTCAAATTCATCATATAGATGCATAATGTTCTATATTAGTTGGTATAGATTCAAGGGACATGATATTAGTTCTTGTATATATACACAACATAGTTATAGTTGAATGACAAATGGTTATCATTCCACTTCACACTTATCAAATATGCGGTCATGATAGGGGAATGAACAGGGTCCATTCTCTTTTGATCATGATTATATTTTACATTGAGTCAAACTACACAATCAAACTTGCATACATGATGTGGGAATGAAAATTGTTCAATCCAATTTGATCATGCATTTTTATTTTACATGGATTGAATTAGATCAAACTAGAGTGAAACATTTCAATTGAATGTTTAAGCCATCTACAATGGTTGACTCATTTTTTAATGAAATGTGTTTAATCTATTCTCTCATTTACTTGCATAGTGATTTCTTTTAGTTAAACCTATGTGCATGGTTCTCTCTTTTTTCCATACATAGTTATCTAGGTTAGTACATTGTGTACTTTTCCCCATGTTCATGAGGTTTGAGGCATGTTACCTTTCCAACTCAATATTTTGCATAGTTACACAAGTTTGGTGCATTATCACCCCAACTCTCTAATGTTTTTATAAGGAAGCATCATCTCCAAAATGTTGCAAGGGTAACACAAGTTTCACCAACACACAGATGTATTTTAACCCTTGTTATTTCAATTTTAAATTTTAGATTTTAGATTTCACATATGAACTTTGACTAATTCATTATCATTGTAGGTTTGTATGGATCAAAGTTATACATTTGGAGCCATCTCCCAAAAAGGCAAAGTGTTTTATACACTATCAAGTACATTTTATCCATTTTACACTGGCAATTTCATTACTAGAATAAAAGATGGGTATTTGTAGATACTAAAATTTGGTCTTTGTTGCTTGAAAATGATAAACTTGACACACATTTACATAGGCTTAATCACTCAAACAAATTCTTAAATCACCATCCTCTCACACTTGTATGTTATCTTATGAGTCAACCCTCCTATTATGTTGTTATACACCTACAAGAATGTTAGTAAAGGTTCCTCGAAAAACCATCACAACATGCTAATACAAGGATAGTTGTGTGAAGTATGATATAAGTATACAATAGACAACAAATAAAACTAAACGTATCCATTCAAAAGTTAAAAAATATATATTTATGCATGAAACATGAATTTATTAAGTACAAAACATGCAAGATAATCTACATGATTAACAGATTTAGGAAAATAGAGAAATCACTATGTACTAAAAATGATAAAAGACACTTCAAGAGAAACCATTTCAGAACTTTGTATTAATGTCTATCACATTGAAACCATTTTACAATACAGCTAAGTTATATAATAGAGTTTTACAAAGCATTGTCACTTCATATTTCAGCTTTTCACTACATCTAAAGGAAAGACTCTTTTGCATTCTATAGACTATTATTATGCTTTCAAGTGTTCAATACATACAAAAAGAGATACAAAATACAAAATAGGGCAAGTCACACATGTGTCCACAAATTACACTTTATAATTTTTTCAGCTCTGTTCTACTCCCAATACTTTTCCTAACTTAAATAGTTATCCCATCCTGAGATAAAGTTGTAGAAAGTGTGCCCTATGCTAAAGTTGAAAACTTTGACTGTATTGAGGAACTAAACCAAAAATAGAAGTTGTGGTAATTGTCAGGGAAACCTAGAACAATAAACATGCTTTGATCCCACTGTGTCAGGATCTTGCTCTACCAATTAGAGCACATATGATTACTTCTCGTATTAGCAACTAAACACAGAATTTAACCAGAATCAATAAGTAACTAGAAATATGAAACAACACAGGAATTGAGAGACAATACACAATTGTATTAATAATCACTCAGAAGAATATACAATAAAGAAGATGCCACTTCTTCTTCCACCTCAAAGGCTCGCCACACCTCAAGACCTTCTTCTCTCTCTCTCTTGGTCACAACGATCAACTCCAATACAGAATTGATGTTCACCTCTCCAACCAGTCAGTAACACGCTGCCAGTTCACCAAGTACACAATCATACTCCAAGTAGATCTCCTGCTCTCTGTTGCTACCTGCAAATCACTAGACCTTACTCACCATTGTAGATCTCTCTACACCCCTGAAGAACCCTTGTCTTTGCCTCACCAAGTCCTTATGATTCTTCAACCAGTACCCCGGTGGATCAACTCCTAGACCTTGCAGACCCTACAACTCTCCTTGATCATACACTCTCAGCACCCCTTTGGAACTAGGAAGAGCTACACTAGCTCCCTCTAAAATCTCAATGGCTTTCTAGAACACCTTTACAATACAGCCCATGAGTCCATATATAGATCTCATGCTTACAATAATTAGACTAACCTAATTACAATAATTAGACACGCAACTCAAGACTAAGACTAGCCTTCAACATGCAAACTAACAGTCCAAAAATAGACTCTCTGGGATCAACATGCGAACTGCCTGTTCTCACACAGGGTGCTGACATCGGCTCCTCTATGACCAATGTCGGCCGACTGGTAACCGACGCTGGTTGCTTCTCCTTTGCTATCAAATCGACGCCAGTTTCCCTGCAACTGATTTTGCAACTCCCCGTAACTCTACATCCTCCGTAACTTCTCTTGTTTGCATCTTGGTGAAGCTTTTAGCTCCACAACCTAACAATCTCCCACTTGGAGATAAATAGCTGCACCTATACCTGTACTCGTACATCGTCTAAATTATTCCCTAGCTTGTATTACTCTTCAAGATCCATCCTGAAGACCAACCACCACACAATCTGTGATGCCACACCTATCATTCAAGTAACCTGCCACATCCGAACCTACATATCCATATAGTGAAGAACTTGACCCTTCATAACAAGAATCCCTGCAGCTAGTCCCACTGAACTGCCCTCTAGTACTCCTTCCCCAAATTGGCTCCATACTTTCTGACAACCCCCACTGATTGGGAAAACTTAGGTCTACACTAGACCTCATGTGATTTCGAACCCTATTTTAAGCTAAGCTTGAACTGTCCAGCCCTTGGTGTGCTTTCTGATTCTGCATCCTGCATCATGAACCCCACCAACACCGTCTTCACATCAGCTCCCACTGGAGATAAAATCTCCATGTCTCTTATGCCAAAGAATTTTGCTGCTCTAAATTCTTCATGACACACCTCTGAACTAACCTTACCTTTAGCTCAACAAATCCCTATATGTACAAACCTGCTAGCAAATCACCCACATACAGTAACTGGATAATGTCACAACTCATCATCCACCTGGTAAGACAAAACACAATAGTTACACTAACATTGACTGAAGCCATGCTTAGTCATCCACCTGTCAAAACCTGTACCACTGTCCTGCAGCTTCCTCAAGACCATGTGCCTTGGCCTTCCATCTCTTGTATCCATCCACTCTCTTCTTTAACTTGGGAATCCATTTCGTCTCTCAGTGCTTACTTCCAGCTGACAACTCTACCAACAAATACCTGTTTGGTTCTTCTCCAAGGACTCACACTCCTCATCCATGCCAAGCTCCCATTGTATCTGGACTCTACCTGCATTGCTTCTTCGCATCTACCTGGTTCTTGACCATCAATAAGCAATATAAAGAAGGTGAACAACGAATATGAGGTTCACTTACCCTTTCTAACCTCGACATGAGCATTTGAGACTTGTTGACAGCTTGTTATCCACCCACTATCCGTACCAGTGACCGATCTCAGCCATCTCCCAGTCTGCTCCCGACTGATGTCGGCTCCCTGTACTGACCCTGACTTTCGACGTCATTTCCATGGCCGACGCCGGTGTCCCTCCTGCCGACGTCGATTCTTTCATGACCGACGTCAGTCTTTATTCTGTCAACATCGGTTAGTGTTTGACCGACGTCGGTACCTGTGTTCATCTATGAATGATAACTTTTTACCTGCGAGCTCTCCATGGATCAAGATCCTAATCAAATCAACCTTGCTCTGCTCAGAATAATTCAATTCCCTCACCTGATCTCTGTCTGTCATCTCCTCCATGAACACCAAGGCTTTCCAATTCTTTAGCTTGTCAAAGACATCTGACTTCTGCTTCAAAACCTACATTCTCCTTCTACATATGTGACCAAGCCTACGAAGCCACATCTCTGTAACAAAAGGTGAATCAGTAATATAAGTAGATAGATAAAGGATACCTACTTTCTTACCACCATCTAATTCAAGTGTATCCGCTGTGAGAGTTACAGTGCATCTCTCATCACCCAAATTTCTTAAAGAAATTAGAGTCATCTGTAAGACTGGTACCTGCATGACTTCCTTCAACCACTGTGTGTCATCCGTCTACAATTTTAGCTTCACTTCCCCTTCGTCAATCATCTGACAAGGCTCTCCAACCCCTAAATAAATCTCTCCAAAGTCTCCAAAGACATACATATGAAAAGACGCTCTATTTCGGGCTGCATGGAAAGAGGCAAAAGAATCTATAACCAAATATTCCACTTTATCCAGAACATCCTGTGCAACATCACCTGCAACATATGCTTCTACGCGTTGATCTTCTACCAACCAATAATCCCTTTTTACCTGCTCTTTCTTTCCATCAATCAGACCATTCATGCTATTCAGTTTCTCCATTCGTAGCTTACTATCTTCTGCCATTGCTATACTCCCACTCAATCTGAAACACCTATGAGTGGCCTGTAATCAACAAACACTACTAGATCTGAAACCACCTGTTAGTCAACCCAACCAAAAGCTCTGATACCACTTGTCAGGGAAACCTAGAACAATAAACATGCTCTGATCCCACTGTGTTAGGATCTTGCTCTACCAATTAGAGCACATATGATTACTTCTTGTATTAGCAACTAAACACAGAATTTAACCAGAATCAATAAGTAACTAGAAATATGAAACAACACAGGAATTGAGAGACAATACACAATTGTATTAATAATCACTCAGAAGAATATACAATAAAGAAGATGCCACTTCTTCTTCCACCTCAAAGGCTCGCCACACCTCAAGACCTTCTTCTCTCTCTCTCTTGGTCACAATGATCAACTCCAATACAGAATTGATGTTCACCTCTCCAACCAGTCAGTAACACGCTGCCAGTTCACCAAGTACACAACCGTACTCCAAGTAGATCTCCTACTCTCTACTGCTACCTGCAAATCACTAGACCTTACTCACCATTGTAGATCTCTCTACACCCCTGAAGAACCCTTGTCCTTGCCTCACCAAGTTCTTATGATTCTTCAACTAGTACCCCGGTGGATCAGCTCCTAGACCTTGCAGACCCTGCAACTCTCCTTGATCATACACTCTCAGCACCCCTTTGGAACTAGGAGGAGCTACACTAGCTCTCTCTAAAAGCTCAATGGCTTTCTAGAACACCTTTACAATACAGCCCATGAGTCCATATATAGATCTCATGCTTACAATAATTAGACTAACCTAATTACAATAATTAGACACACAACTCAAGACTAAGACTAGCCTTCAACATGCAAACTAACAGTCCAAAAATAGACTCTCTGGGATCAACATGTGAACTGCCTGTTCTTGCACAGGCTGCCGACATCGGCTCCTCCATGACCGATGTCGGCCGACTAGTAACCGATGCCGGTTGCTTCTCCTTTGCTATCTGATCGACGTCAGCTAATCAAATCGACGCTGGTTTCCTTGTAATTGATTCTGCAACTCCCCGCAACTCTGCATCCTCCGTAACTTGTCCTGTTTGCATCTTGGTGAAGCTTTTAGCTCCACAACCTAACAGTAATCATTCAAGGTTTTGTTTACTAGTTTTTCACCCCTTGTATATTACATAGTATCCCTTTCAAGTTTTCAACTAAGTAACATACTAGAATATTGTCCATTCAGGTTTTTAATAGACTAACCTAACCAGGTGACCACCCTTTATAGGTTTTCAACCAACCTGATCCCACTCTTAATGCTTAAAGTTTTCCTACTAGAGTGTGAAAAAAAACTTCACAATTGTAAAATTTCAAGCGTGTGAAATACCTACTAACAAGGTGGTGGCATGCTTTGTGTTGACTAATCTGGTAGTGTTGTGATGTTGGTTCTACTTGAGATGTGGAATAAGAAGTTGATGTTACAGAATCTAGTGGTGGAGGCAGTTGTTGGGTTTGGACCATTGGCTAAGAAATTGTGACCATCTTCCTCTGATGGAGCACATGTTGTAGTTGGTTAGGAGGAATGAGCTATGTCTCTTCAATAAGTTATGTGATGGAACTATCTAGATGTGATAAATCATGTTTGAACATTTTCTAGTTAGTGAGAGCTTCCCACACCATAGTGAAAATTGTGTGTAGTAGGTTGGGATTCTAAATATATTTGTCTTCTATGATGGTGATGAGAGCCATAATGGTTGACACTTTGAGTTGGATATCTTGGGATAGCTCCTCTAGCTAATCTACTTGCCTCTACATTTGAATGCCAGAAAATTTACTTTATAGGATCTCATTTTGTCATGTTTGTGGCTTATACATGACATGATCACATGATTCAAACAACTACTTGAGTACGATTTCCATTGTCATATAGGTATCTGAATGATATTCCATCATTGATTTGGCTTTTTCTACCTTATCAAACTCTATTTTAGCCTCAAAGAATGAATCAGTGAGTTGTTACTTCCAATCAAGCATTCCTTGTGTGATCTATTTGGATTGAACCATATCCATATCCAAGACTTGTCCATATTTATCCAAGAGCTCAAAAAGTACCTATGTCTTCAGTTTTATGCTATACGCTTGAGAACAAAGTGGTTACAACTTGTGCATAACAAGTATGTCCTTTTTTAGTTGCGATAAGAGAGTTGATAACTACTTCTCTTTTGACATCACTTGGTCACCCAAGACTTAGGTGACCAACATAGGGTGTGTTATTAATGATCCAGTATACATTAGCAAACCAAAGGTGTAGATCTGCATTGTCCTTCCATAGCTATGAGACTTCTTGCTCTAAGGCCAAATCCTTCTACATAATTGACTCTTGAAAGGTAGTTATTCCTTAAAATTGCTTAGAAAATGGAAGCTATGAAACATTAAGAGATGTTTATGCATTGTTGTAGCTAGAGCCAAAGTAGAAGTTACAATTATCATAGGTGCCTTCTTTATATGTGCCATGAGAAGAGAAAATGTTGTGCAATACAAGGATGATGTGGGGACATCCCATAGCCACTGGCTAGAGATTTGGGGCTTGTGTTGAGTTGCCTCCTCCTTCACACCCACTGAGTATATTTTCATTTGTGAGATGTGGATAATGAATGTTGGGTCTCAACTATTCCTACCATCATGGTGGTCTCTACATCTTACTTCATTGTGACTTCTAGATGTGTTATGTGCTCTACTTCTACCTTGGATTTTTGTTCCACATCAACCTTAGTTTTAGCTTCTAACTTAACCTTAATTATGGAATCCTACTCCTTGAACTACCTATTGGCTTGCTCCTCCTAGGTGTACAATGCTTCTTTAGTATTTTGTTCTTCTTGAGCCTTTGCAACTGATTCATCATTTTTTTATTTCACTACTTGTGATTCTTGATTCTCTTTTTATTTATGCTTCTTTGTTGTTTCTTCTTTTTTCTTCTTTGCCTTCACTTCTTTGGCCCTTTTCTTTTATGTCTCATATTTCTCAACCTTTTTCCAATTTTCCTCCTCTTCCACTTGTTACTTTTATTATTCTTCCTCCTCGATAGCCTTATATTTTACCTCTTCCTTTTTCTTCCTTTCTACCTTTTTAGCCTTCTTCATAGCCACTTGCTACACTTTTTCTTAATCTTGTTGTGCCATGGCAGCTTGTTCTTGTGATAAAATTTTTGCTTATTCATCAAGCTACTTAAGCTATGATAGAGTTGCCTCCTCTATTGCTTGCATAGGAATTTGTGAATCAAGTGGTGACTCTGAGTTGGATGACAATGTTGATTCAACCATAATACATCTTCATGCTAAAGTATTATGACTAGAATAGGGTGGAGGCATAAGTTTCTTCTTCACTTTATTATAAAATCATATCATATTTTGAGGTTATTGTTCAAGTCCTTGGGCCTAATATGTTTTTACCTCCACCATTGGATTTGCAAAAGCAACCATCTATTCCTAGATTGATGGAGATACCTTAAACATAAAATGGGTCCTTGGCCTGTGTGCTAGTGCTGGTGTGGGTTTTCCTACAATGGGTAGTGCATTATTTATGTATTACAATATCTCATAGTTGGATCTATGTGAAAAAGCTTAGCTCAAAATCATTAATGTGCTACATCCTTCCCTATAATGTTTACTATGATAGAAGGAGGAGGTTGGGTAATATTAACCCATAAGTCTAGTTGCACTTGGTTCTATATTTGGCAGGTGCATATTGCTTTCCAAAAAAAGAATTCTTTCTCTTCTTCTTGATCATAAACCTCATTGCCTATGTTTGCAAGCATTGACTATAATACTTCTTGTTAATTTATGCCTAACTCTTCAAGGTCACACTCTGCAATGATTTTTGGGACATGTTGGTTGTCCAAACAAAATTTGGTGTTGAGTGTCATCTTCTTTGGTGGTGGAAATGAAGTTCTTTGTATTGGTGCCTTCTAATTTAATTTTTCAACCTACAATGTAGCTACTTATGCATGTGATGATGCATGTTCTTGAGCTTATGCCTTTGTAGGTGAAGGTTGTCATGCCCCTAGAGGTATAGATCATACGGGTTATAATAACCTGGTAGCTAGGGTTTTCTATCATAGAACTTCTACCTCAGCATTCAACATAGTGATGAAGAATGGCAGTGGAGTGGTTATTGCCTTAGGTAACTCATGGACCCTGATGTAGATGCCATCATGTAACTTTGTGATAGATACATGTTGCTTTAGATATTGTAGAACATCTTTGGGTGCTATGGGGTGTGAGATGATTAGGTATTGGATCTCAATCCACCATGCATTAAATATCCCCAACTAAGCATAGTACTACCTTGGTTTGGTGCAAGTGAGGTTTGTAAATGCAATTGCAGGCCAAACATCTTCATTTATATTTATTGGGCCCTTTGGTGACTTCCACTGGGTAAAATAGAGTAGGAGGACCAAAAATTGATACTGAAACACCTAAGATATTCTAGTGAGGACTTTCTCAATGTTAGTCATGAGATTAGAGGCCAAAAGTTTAGGCCAAATAAAGTTTTCATGCATCAGAATCATATGATAGGCAATGTCAATAACCCCTTTTGTCACATGTCGTGCACTCTTAGTGGTTTGCCAAAACCATTTGATGATGCACTCTGTTAGGTTGTGGAGCTAAAAGCTTCAACCTTTGCAAACTGAGGAATAGATGGTTGCTGAGTTCTACAGGAATCGGCGTCGGCAGCAGGACCGACATCGGCAGAGACCAGTGCAGAAGGCTACCGGCGACGGCAGGAAGTCGGTCGACGTCAGCAGAACCAGACAAGCAGGGACTGACGTCGGTCACCTGTGTGTTCCAGAACTGCTCGTTTCACGGACAGTTAGTTAAGTGAACGAAGAGTTTGCATGTTGAGACCAGTTAGAGTCTTGGGCTGCGAGGACAATTGTCTAAATTAAGAGTCTAAGTTATTGTTTGAGTTAGGGATCTATTTATAGACCCATTGGCATGTATTGTTTAAGGCATGAGATAGAAAGGAAGAGTTCTTTCTAGTTGTAAGATCTGTGAGTTGCAGGTTGTTGCAAGCTCATTGGGGATCTACATGTAAGTTTGGTCTTTGAATTGCAGGTTGCAGGTTCATGAGAGATCAGCTTGAAGTGTTATAGAGTGCTTGGTGTACCGGCAGGGTTATTACTGACTGGTTGGTGAGGTGAACACCAATTCTGTGTGTGAGTTGGTTGTTGGGACCGTTTTTTGTGTAGGAGAGTGTGTGTGAGAAGAATTACTAAACACTTGAGGTGTGGCGAATCTTTGTAAGGTGAAAGAGTGTGGTGGCTCTTTGTTGTATTCTTTTCTGTTAGTGTTAATACAAGATAGTGTATTGTCTCTCATATTCTGTGCTATTGGTGAATTCTAGTTACTTGTGTTTCTGGTTATTTCCGCATAATCAATTGCTTATATTTGGTAATCATACTGTGCTCTTTCTGAGGAGCAAGATCCTAGGAGGTGGAATTAGAACAGGTGTGTTTGTTCTTGGATTTATCTTCCATCCTCCCCTCCCAACAAGTGGTATCAAAGCATGTTTGTTGTTCTAGATTCCTGACAATTGGTATCAGAGCTTTTGGTTGGGATACTGACAGATTGGTGTAGATCTGGGTAGTGTGTTTTGATTACAGGTTACTCACAGGGTTTCTGTTTAAGTGGGAGTTGAGCAATGACAGAAAGCAGTCAACTACGAATGGAAAAGTTTAATGGCAAGAACTACCAATTATGGAGGATGCAGATTGAGGACTATCTGTATCACCTAAGATATTCTAGTGAGGACTTTCTCAATGTTAGTCATGAGATTAGAGGCCAAAAGTTTAGGCCAAATAAAGTTTTCATGCATCAGAATCATATGATAGGCAATGTCAATAACCCCTTTTGTCACATGTCGTGCACTCTTAGTGGTTTGCCAAAACCATTTGATGATGCACTCATAAAGAATGTTCATTGATATGTCATCTATTGTCTCAATAGGAATCACCCTAGAACCCTTAGTATACTTTTATTTTGTATCTAAATGAATGGGTGGAGATTGAGTTTTATAAGGCAGAAGAGATTTGCCCTGAGTTGGAAGTCCTGTTGCTCTCACCATGGTTACAGCATTGATGAAGATGGTAACATCTTGTGAAATATGAATCATGCCTTAGTTATATATTTTGAGTAGTATGATCATTAACTCATTAAAATATTTTTAAGGTAGTCATCTCGATGAGTTGCTTTGTATTAGAGCCTTGAATAGGGTGTTGAAACACCATGGCTCCTACCTGTGTTGCTTCCAATTGGTCTAAGCTAAAGCAATTAGCTTATGCAATGCCAATGAATTTGAAAGGGTCTAGATCATGGTATTTGGTTTGTCTAAGTGCTAGGACAATCCCCATGTCTCCTTATGTGAAATTATGAGTCAAATTAACAATTTTGCATGATCCATGTTTACTGTTGTAGATGGGATTAAACAATTTATTAGGTGTATTAGCATAGATGAAAAATATATGCATAGTTGGTTGAATTAGATGTATATCTTAAAGTTCTCTTATTTACAATAGTGTGTAATGTCTCTATGTTCTTTGCACCCCTGGTTATATAGATTTTGTCACTCAAATCCATTCAACAGAATGCTTTGAATGTGCTAAGTTGATTATGCATAATTTCACCTAAAAAAATAATGTCAATCAGTTGTTGGGACATTTGAGATTCTTTGTCTCTAACCCTTTATTTACCTAGTGGTAGTTGTTGATGTCATATGTTATCTTCTTATTTATCCGTCTTCCTTTATTATACATCCTTTCATTTTGGCATTCAATTTACTTTGGGAAAGATGCAATCTTTCAAATATATCATCATTAACAGTTTTGAATGATCATTGATTATATAGTTTCCATACCTTGGTTGTCTATGTCTCATTCCCAGACTTAAATGAAGATCCTCATGTAATCTTTGACATATGTCTTTCCTTCATGTTGGCTTTGTTCACCTATCACATGCTACAACTTTGATTCATCAAACTCTATTTCAATGTTATGCAATACAAAGATCACACTATAAAAACACATGAAAAACTAAAACCAAAACATAAAAATAGTACATTAATAAAAAACCATAAACTAAGTGGTGTTACTTGGTACCCTCTCTCTATTTTATGCAATAATTGGTAGAAATTATTGATGGTAAGGCTTAATCCTATAACGTTTTACACATCCCAGTAATATGGTTCCCTAAAGATCTTTTAAAATAATTTTTCCTTGTTGTGAGACATCATGAATGATGTAAAGTCCCTTCCATCTAATATGCAGCTTGCCCTAAAATGATCTAAATCTACTATAATATAGTAAGGCCGCTTGTTCTATAAATAATTCTTTAGATCACAAGTTGCAATCATGCCATGTTTTTTGACTTATCTTGTTGACTTCATGTGTCCATTATGCCCTTTGTCTATTTTATTCCATATTTTTTAAATCCATCAATTGTGCCTATAGATAATCTTGATCCTCTACTCTCATGATAATTGCAATGCATAGACTAGGAACTATGTACTCCATGGCCATTACTGCTTCAAGTCCATAGACTAGCTGAAATGGTGTGAACCTTTTCGTACACTTATAATTTATCCTATATGCCCATAGAATCATAATAATCTAATCCTCTCAATCATCAATTTGGATATATTTTTGTTAACATCTTACCAAGGACTTTGTTTGATGCCTCTATTTATTCATTTGCTTATGAATGATATGTTATGATTTTATGGTGTGATATCATGAGATCCTTAGTAAGGGTCTTTATGGTCTTATTTAGGAAATGTGTGCCTCTATCACTGACCAATTTCAAAGAACATACAAACCTGTTTATAATATTTTCATGCATGAACTTGGATGCATCTTTAGCATCATATCTTGGTGTCATAGTAGCTTCCACCCCTTTGGTGAAGTAGTTTATCATAGTAATGATGTATCTCGCATGACTACACTTACTAGGTGGATTAATTGGCCCCACACATTCAATTATCCACTGTTCAAATGGCTACTCCACTAGCATAGGACTCAATGTCATTTCATCTCTTTGATTAGGCTTACCGATCCTTTGGCAAATATCATAGTGTTTTGCTACTCAATATGTGTCTTAAAATAGAGTTTGCCACCATAGATCACTTTGCAGTATCTTCCTTGTTGTGGATTATCCTTATAAATAACCACATATGATTCCTTGATGTGCCTCCAAAAGAAGTAGTGGTCATTATGCTCTAGATCCACTCTACGCAATACATCATCTTTCCCCATTTTGTATAGAAACCCATTAATGATGTTGAATGGGATGTCTATTCTAATCAACTTCTTTTTGTCCTTTCTACATAGTCCGTAGGAAAAACCCTTGTTTTAAAAAAATTGTTATGTCCTCCATATTCTCAGGGATTGTAGAGACTAAAAAAATGTGCATTTGGTGATTCATATTGAATTTCCTTAGGTTCTTCCCCATTGCGTATCTGACTCAAATGGTTTGGTCTGACATTTTTCCTTCCATGTTTAACATTGATTTTAAACTAAAAATATTGAAATAACATGAGTCACCTAGATATTATTCCACCTAATAAGGACTTGTTTACTAGATATTCTAGGGCCTGGTAATCTGTAAAGAACTCAAATGGTGTAGCTAGTAAGTAATGTCTAAACTTTTAAAGTGTGAACACCATTGTCAAAGCTTCCCCCTCTATAGTTGTATAGTTATTTTATACACCTGAGAGTTTCTTGATTATAAAATGGATGAGATGATCCAATTCTCCATCTCCTAGCTATGCTAAAACAAATCCTACCATAGTGCCTAACACATCCACATAAACATGAAATAATTTACTCCAGTTGAGTAAAACTAATATGGGAGTTGTAGCTAATATTTTCTTTAGATCCACAGATGTTGCTTGGCACTCATGTATCCATTCAGCCTCATGCAATAGATTCTCCATGGGCATAGATATAGTTGTGTATCCTTCTATGAATTTTCTATAGTATCTTGTATGGCCTAAGAAAGATCTTACTTCTGTCGACCTTATAGGTAGTAGCATTCCCATGATTATTGTGATTTTTGCTTGATCCACAAAAATCCCATCACTACACTCTACATTCTTTGAACAATAAATCGAAGAGGGAAGATTAGTATTGTGTTAGTCCAATAAATAAAATCAAAATAACACACTAAACACTTAACACATCTAGCCTAAACACTAGGGAGAACATAGGTAACAATCATACAAATAGAAACACAACTAAAACATAAAAGAAAACACTCTTTTACCTTCTTTGGAGCTCTAAATGTCTTTGTTAAAGTGGATTCCTCAGCTTGTGGACAATGGATTCTTTGTCAATGGTGCTCCTGCATCATCTCTCCTTCATTTGAATACCTTGGCTTGGATTGATTTGGCTTAGTATGTTGGCATGGTAACACTATAATGAATATTTTTTGAGGTATTTTGGCATAATAATATTGCACTACTGATGATTTTTTTAGGGGTGTCTTGGCACTTGTATTTATATGTCTCATAACTAACTCTAACCCCAGGGAGGTTGGGTTTGAAACTAACCTTGGTTGATTCAGTCTAACACTGAGTTGAGTTAGGATAACTCTAGGTTGGGTTAAAGATAATCATGAGGGACATGGGTCAAGAATGATTATTTTTCCCAACCAATTCCTAATATTTTATAAGTTGACTGACAACTCAGTGAAAATATTTTTGGTTGAATTTATGAATTTCTAAAAAATAAAAATTCATTAATTCTCCATTATCCACTTGGCCACTTATCATGAGAGTTGAGGAATAAATTTAATTAGTGAATTTAGAAAATAAGAAATTACAAAAGCTATGGATTTTATATATTTGTGTGATGTCATGATGATGTCATCAAATCTAGATTTATGAATTTATAAAAATAGAAATTCACTAATTAGCCATGGAATTTTCAACTATGCATTTAATTGGGTTTAATCAATTAAGTAATTTTGATCAGGTTGATTGCATTTTCTAAATTTATGCCAAGGTTATCCCTCACCCTTAGTCAAAAATATCAATTTTCTAGGTTGTAATTTGATTGGGGATGAATCCATAAGAGGTTATTGTTGCATATGGGCTAATATCCCAAATAGGGATGCCTCAACATGATTTTGAGCATTGATGAATGATGCATGGACAAAATTGAAATGTTTGGTGATTCCTAGTTTTAATTTGTAATGTTTGGTAGGAATCAGTATGAAGTCTAGGCAGAGGCCAATTATGGCCATAATTTGGTGTCTATACATTTCCCAAAAGACACTGAAAGATGTAAAAAATAATCACTTTTTAAAATTTAATGCAATGTATAGTACTCAGTAACATTATAACATAAGTCATAGTTTAGAGATGTACTCTTTGAAAAAATAAAATTCAACGTAATCATCTAAATAGACCTCTAGTAAATCATGAATAAAATCCTTAAACGCAGTGACAACAGCCCTATAAAATATAGATAGAACATTCTTCAAACCAAATGACATTACCTAGTATGCAAAAAAAACCCATTCTATTGCAAAATTTATTTTGGCTTGGTCCTCTATTGTGATTGGGATATGGTGGAAACCACTGAATCCATATGTGAAAGAATACACTTCATGTACGAATAATTCTAAAAATTTATCTGTAAAAGGTATAGGAAATGGATAATTGATACAAGCATCATTCAGTACATGCTAGTCTCTACCCACTCTAATTTCCCTAATTTCTTATGTTGCACTACCATTGGACTGACCCAGTCAGCCTTCTCCATCAAATAGATGATGTTTGTTTCCTGCATCCTATCTAGTTTAGCATTTACTTTTAGCTTCATGTTTGGATTTAGTTAATATGGGCACTTTTTCATAGGTCTTATGCATTCCTTTAGTTCGATGTGCATTTCTCCTAAGGATGGATCTAAACCCTTCACCTTCACAAAATTGGTTGTAAATACATCTTGATAATCTCACAATAGCTATATGTGAGTAAATTGTGTTTCCCTATAACTTTTTGGAGATGAAGCTTCATTTTTGAACCATTGGAGAACTAATCTTCCTTATTAAACCACATGGAGAGTTGGGGTGACTATGCCCAAATTTATATAATTATGTAATCCCTTGGGTTGTGAAGATAAAATCCCTAACCCCCATGAATGTATATTAGTGATAACACCATTCCATCTTCCTAATAAAATCATGTATTTTTGTCTCAATTTTAGATCTAGTCGATGGAACATCTCCCAAATCCTTAATTTTCTCTACTCAAAGTGCATCTTTTTGCATATTAGCCATAGTCAAGAATTATGACTGCATAATGGAAAACTTAATCTTTGATCATAACCCTTACAAAAATTAGGTAGCCTTATCTTTATCTTTCAAAATGAAGTTGACTTAAATCATTGCATCTAAAAATCTATGATTGTACTCCCATATTGATTCTTTGCTTCACTATTGAATCTCCTTAAGATCTTGAATGGTTTGACTTGAACACTTCTTCATCTTGAATTATGTGAATAATTGTTCCTTAACTATTGAAAACTTAGGGAATTATCATCCCTTTTATAATTGAATTCTAATTCTCAACTTGTTGAAGATATGTTGAGTTTGCACTTTTTCACATCCTTAGCAGTCACTCTATTAACCTAAAATTTCATATCATAGGTTAAAAAATATTGTTTAGGGTTAGAAGACCCATCATATGGTGTCAAATAAATAAACATTCATGTGTTCAATGCCATTCTTGGTGTACTTGTAATTGATACTAATGGATTATGTGAATTGGTCTTTATGGGCATCTTAAAATGAGTTGTGAAATAGAAACCAACCTCTTCTAACTTCTTCTTGTCTATTGTTTTCTTAGTTTCTGCATTAATTTTACCAAATTTATCTATAAACGATTCAAACCAATTTCCTCATTTCCCAACCTTTGTACTATGTTTACTCATTGTTGAAGATAAAATGGGCTTGTGGGATGCATACTTATGATATGAATGATTTGTTTTTTCAAATTCTTCTATTTGTAATCTTGAACCTAAAATTTTGCATAGCTTTTTCTAGAGAATATTCTTTCCCTGGTCCAAACAATAGCCTTCCATAGAACTACAATCTACCATTATCCTTTAACTACTTTATTGCTACTCTACGTTCCTATTTCTCCTTGCTATGTTCCATATATTCTATATCCCAATCTTTGTCCTCTTCTTTCTCAGGTCCTTCCATTCCTTGCTCTATATAATCTCCAAACTCTAAAATTTATGTAACTTATGTATCTTATCTTTGGCCTCCCATCTCTCCTACATCCTCTAGTTTACTCTTACTCATATTCACAGTTAAATTTGGGTTATCTTATTTATTCCACTATCTTTGTTGTTGTAGTTCTCTTTCTAATCCCATAAATTATTTTTCACTATGCTTTTATATGTCCTCCATATTATGGGTTTAGGTTTAAGTCCCTCTATTTAGATCTACATCATTCATTCCTACATTGCAAGCACCCCTATAATGCCTGAAGCAACTACTCCATGTTGGTATGGGTAGGCACCATGGCCTTTTCAATCACCAACATCTTGATAAGAGTAGATAGTCATTAGATAAACTTTCCTTTGATGCCCTTCACAAACAAGTATTAGGTAGTTTTAAAAGTTAGATATCCTTGTACAACAAATTATGTGATGTAACCATTGATGGTAGTCTTTGTCTAATGATTTAGCACATGGCTCTAAGAATATCTAAAGCTTAAAGTCTGTCTAATTTTTCTTCTATTCAAACTATAAATTTTATCCTTCTAGGCTAAAAATAGTAGTACTCCAATCTAGATACCCATGCAACTAGTAGTCCAGGTGACTTGCACCAGAATATTTAAAACATTTCTCCATGTATATGTACTTAAATAACTTCTTTCACAATCTTTCCTATTATTTTTGCTTCTTCCACCATGTTGTGGATTATTTCATCTAGCCGTGTCTTTATATCTCTATGCCCTAGTATCCATTCAAACATGTTTTAATGTTCCATGCTCAATGCACCATTGTTAGTAGAGGTTCATGTAAAACCCATTAGAACATTTTAATACAAGGATAGCTATGTGAAGTTTGAAAAAACTATACAAAATATAATAACTTGGACTAAACCTAGCCATTCAAATGTTAAAGAAGATATATTTATGTATGAAACATAGTCTTAATAGGTACAGAACATGTAAAATAATCTACATGATTAACATATTTAGGAAAATAGAGCATTCATTACATATTGAACAATGATAAAAGACACGTCAAGAGAAACCATTTCAAAACTTCATATTAATCTCTATCATAATGAAACCATTTTAAAATATATACAAAAGATGAAATAGTGTGATTCGCACAGGGGTCCACCAATTACACACTGAGATTTTTATAGCCTTATTTTACTCCCAACAAAGAACCTCATTGTCTATGTCAAACTTGTTAAATATCCTACATAGAAATCTCTAGACTCTCGGTTTAGACCATCTGTACACGTGTCAGTTCCACTAGTTATAGTTGTTATTGTTATTTGATAATGATGTGCATTAGTTAGAACCAACTTGTTCCTAACAATGGCTATCTTCTAAAAGAAAACCCATCCTTAGGGTCAGTCCATAAGCCTAATGTGTTAGTGGTGAGAGGAATTATGTGATTGGATCTATATATAAACAAATCAAGGTCTCATTTAAAAGAGATTGGTCACTTATATATTATACATATATACACTATTGCACACTGAACAAAATTTCCCTATTCATTTCAATTTGCATACCTATCACTATGAAAAATCCCAAGCAAGTTTGAAGCACTCAAAATCCAATTCAAAGAAAATATTGTTAAATACTAAAGCAAATCATTAGCTGCATACACATAGCGAAGGAGCATAATATCACTAGGTGGGAAAATTGTGCATGGTTTTATTTTCATCCTTTGAGTTTTGGATACATAGGTAGTGACTAGTCATCAGATGGGGATGATTGGGGTTATCTCAACCCATTACACTTCATTGATTTTTGCAACCTTATAACCCTCACAAGCACATCTAGGATTTAAAGGCAAAGGAGACTGATTTTTGGATTTATATGTGCCATCAATGTTCAAAATCACAAAAATAGAGAAAACAAAGATATTCACATGTGAACATATAGTTAATGTGTCATACTTCCATGTAGGTCAATATTGATCGATGATGTTGACTTGATCCTATGGAACTATCCCAATGTAGACAATGAATCAGTGCTAAAACTGAACAAACCACATGCTTACTTATCCCTTATTTCCACTTACATAATACAATCATAGTCAGACATTCAACCAAAAAATCTAAGCATCATTATCTATTTATTAATTTATATATTTAACATATGCCCTTGTCAAATTAGAAGAATCAATATTAGTGTGTTAATTTAGATGTATACTTGAATGTCATATCTATTGATTATAATTACATCTTAAAGTTCTATCTTAATTAGATTAATCTCACCCATTAATTCAAATTAGGGTAAAACATGTGTATATGTATTCCCTGCATGTCACTCATGTATACCATGAAACATGTGTATATATAAAAATATATATGTATTCTACCAATCATGTGATAAATAACATATGTAAATGGTATAAATTAACAATCATGTCATGTTTAGATCTTGATTTTGTATGTTTTGAAATATTTGAATGTTTTAGTATTTTTGAATTTTTTGGTATTTTGGAATATTTGAACAAATTCTCATAGGTCGTTATGATCATCAAATGTGTATATCTCAACTAATTTTTCCTTTACTTTTGTAATTTTTTGATGATTGTATAAAATCATAACTTTTTTCTCCCAATGATTAACTGTATATTCTACTTGGATCTCTCTTTGTAATAGGTGCCTCCTGGTCATCATTGATATTATTAAGTGGAATTCTAAGTGTATGCCCTTTATATGAGAAAATTATGTTCCAGTTTACTTTATCCATTGAAGCTTGCATCCCTTCTAACCACTATTATCCCAATGTGATTTTTAACTAATAGGTGAGGTGTATTACCCATATGCATGTATCAACAATTTTTGGTCCACAAGTGATTATAAAGATGATGTGTCTAACTAATCCTGGACAAGAGATATTATGTTGTAATTGATCAATATTATATCTTAGCTATTATAATCATGCTAGACTTTATGTGTTTGTATGTTCACTATCATCAATTTTTATGTGATGTCATTATGCCCCCTCAATAAATAGTGTAGCATTTAGTATCTCTTGTTGAAAACACTTGTGGCTTCTATTTTTGCCTTGATGTATATGATCTAATTTCAAACTTAGTGACAATTTCCCTTGTAGTGGTTAAATAAATTTAATAATTTCTGTAGTCTTATATTTTTGAATTTTTGTATTGTATTGCAATGCAATTATTTATGTTATGCCCAATGATTATATGGTAATCACAATATAAATTACCTTCCTAACATGATAAATATCTCATAGCCATGTGTCTAGTAATTGGTAAAGCAATCAAGTGATTGTCAAGTAACATTCATAAGATAATGTTTGGTTTTGTTTCAATCCTTATTGCTTGTATTGTGGTAACATGTGATGTCCTTGAAAATTCTACACTATTAATTAAATTGTGCCCAAAAAAAAATTATATTTCAAATTGTATAATTATTCTTGTTCTTGAGTGATACTTGACTTTAAAAAATAATTCCTTAATGGTGTTTGTATCATAGGAGAGTCATGATGTGTAATAAAATTACTACTATTATTGGCATTTGGTTTATATTGATGATCTAAAATTGTAGCCTTTCCTTTACCCCTATAGATTTTGGTTGAGTATAAACTTTTAAAGTATCATTGTTCTTTGTATATGAGTTATCTTGATGCTCTCTAGGACCAATAGGTGTAAACATATTGTGAGATAAGTAATCATTTAATCAATAAGATTGAAATTTAGCTCACATAAATGATCATTTATTATAGCTTGCATATCATTATAATTATCAATATCATACCAATCTAAAACTATGCAATTAGGATCTTCAAAATTGACCAAAAGAGGGAGATATGGAATTATCTCTTTTACACCTACACTAACTTGTGGTGCATTCATTGCATCCTCATTAATGTGTGTAATTAGATCATTATCATTTACTTGACTTGATTCACCCACCACATATGTGTATATCTATTATAATGGGATGAGTTGTGATGGTGGTTATATAGAACAATTCCCAAAATGTGATTGATTGTGATTAGTATATTGTGTCAATTTATAATATCAGAAAGGATCATCATCTACAAGAAATATATTAAAATAGTCATCATGCATGAATTTCACACATCATTGCAATGTCAAGGGAACTACCTCCATAATAGGTATCTAAAGTTGACCCAAAAGTAAGTTATAATGTAGATGATTAGGCATAACCTAAATAAAGTAGGGACCATTTCATTCCTAATTTTACATCCAATGAGATTGACCCAAGTACCTGACGTGGAATACTATCAAATCCTTGTAAGCTTTTATCTAATTTTTAAATAGGATGTATATTGATACCCAATTATTTTAAGAAATTCATGTTGCATATATTCATTCCTAAGCCACTATCTATCAACACACACTTTATTACTTTGGTTTGAACTTGAACTTGAATAAATAATGGGAATTTTTGTTATATTATGTGTCATGGAGGTAAGTCTTCCTTGTTAAAATAAATAAATTTGCCTACTTCTTTTGATGTATTTGTGTGTAGATACTAATATATGGTCATAATTAATTGATAATGTCAATTCCTGACACATATTAAACCACATTACTTGTGCACAAATACATGACTCTTATTTGTCATTCCTCTAATCTATTTTTTTATATGCGGTCTCAACCCTTTGTTTGCCATCACCACTACATAGAACTTTCCATTTCAAATGCTCAAACTGATTTATGATAACCTTATACTATATCCATCTTGTGATAATTATCCTATACTTTTTAGGATAAATTTTCACTAGGTAGTAGATGTGTCCACCTGGAGCAGCTACATCCCATGCCAAATAATGATTGATTTCATAAGGTTAGATAAAGGAAATTATCAAAAGGTTTTACTATAAATAAAAATAAAAGGTCATTTATTATTACTTACTCATTACCAGTTTGACACCACTATTAAGCACTTTCACACTATTATACTTTGAGCAAATCTACCCTATTCTTCCCAAATTCAAAATCATTCACAAGGAATAGCCATAAGCCAAGTCTAATGTTGTTTAACCCTTAAATGAGAACTCTCTGGGTTGGGGTACCTAGATACTTATTAAAAGGGTATATAGAAATGATAATGCAAAAGGGTGATAATCAGATCTATTATAGGCCAATTAGGTACTAAACTCAAATATAACATATGTTAGATTTATAAAATTGAGAAAAGTCTAAATATAGAAAGTACAACTAAGATATATATGAAAATGATAAATAAGTAATATACTTAGTTGGTTCTTATGCTAACATAATGTTGGATCTGATACATGCAGAAAGTAGACTAGAAGAAGATTCTAAAATAGTCCCCTGATTTTGGTTTAAGTGCCTCTAGAGCCACAAACACTAATGGCATCGTGGGATAGTTGTATTGATGTTATTATCTATGTTTGATGCAAGTATCCTATATGGAATATATTTTGGAAAAGTATGAAACCACCTAGATTCTTCTAGGTTTATCTTTGACTTTTAGTGTGTTTAGATCTAGGTCATGGACTATCGCTCCTCGTGAAATGTTAAAACCGTAGTTCTCCATCTTCATAGTGACCTTAGGGGAAAATGGGTTAGTGGGCACATGGTGTTGAGCTAACTTCAAAGAATTCTAAGTTAATGAGCACTGCCTATATATCCAATACTCTGAAGAGAACCTTAAACTTATGTAGTTCTACCCTATGTGTTGGCTTGTGTGTGAATCATGCAATATGTACAAAGTAAGTACAATAGTGGCCTAGCTTACAACTTGGCAAATCAAGATATTGGACTATTTCTTTAGTACTTCAGACCTATAGATGTGTTGTTCCTATGATTTGTATGGAAATATGGAAGCTTTATTCAATTGAATGCTTGATAGAGTGATTTTGATTAGTTACCTTGGTATTTCTTGGTCTTTTCTAGGTGTCTATTAGGTTTTCCCAGGTATTATTAGGTGAAGAATGAATGAGGGTTGATCTTGTATTTATATCAATCCCTTTCAAGAAGTAAATCACATTAAAGCTCTTAATCCAACCATGAGGATGCATTTCATTTAAAAAATAAATGACTTTAAGGCACTAGACATTTGCATCAGGTCAGGACACTAGCGTCAATGCTAGTGTTTATTTTGGATGTTAGTGTCCATGGAGTAGGAAAGTAGGTAAAGGCTCAAAACTTGTAAAAGTGGAATATAAGTACATTTTAAGTATTATTAACAAGATAGAAGGCCTGAGTCATCAACTTAAGACTAGTCAAACTAAGAGATAGGCCATGGGGCACAAGATAGAATAAATACAAGACTTGTGAAAGTGGGAAAAGGTCTAAAACTGAGAGGAACAACCAAGGTTTGAGTTTGCCAATTATACAAGACTGAGGTGATATATAATCCATAAATATTATTTACATTCTCCCCCTCCCTTTAATATATTAATGAAATTGTTAGTTTAAAGTAAAAGAATGTGTACTTGGGTGTCTATAACATACCTTGTATTTATGTATACCCAACTTGAGTGTTTTGTTGGTGATTGACCTATAACTTAGAGCATGTTACAATATATAATCAATGCATGTAATTTTTGATTGAAAGTACTTTAAATTTATTTAAATTTGAAAGAGCAAGGTTTAGGAGTACACATGTGTGTCGATGTAACCACCGTGACTATTTGTAAGTTGATTTAAAAAATATATATCATTGTAAGGCTTTAAAACTAAGATTAGGAAAAATATAGATAAAACTTAAAAGTGCATATATACAAGGATATATATAAATATATATAGAGGGAGAGATTAGAAGGCACATGCCCCCAACCTTGGAGTAAAGGTGAGTTACCACCTGGTAGTTGAGATTATCTCAATTGTGCAACCCAATGATACTTATAACCTAGTAAGGCTAGATGATAAAATTAAGTCTAACCTAAACACTTAGAAAGATTGAGTGATTTAATCACCTCAACCATAGCAAAAATTGAACCAAATACTATAGTATATTATCTCAATAAAATCCATAAAATTCCAATTGGGGTATCAATATGTAAAAGTTTATGATGTGGTAGTAGTCTATAAACGAGTTTTAAAATTTGAAACTAATTGGGATTTTACAATATTGATGCAGGATATGATACCACTTGATGTAGGGGGATGATTATAATTACCTAATTAATATTCATGAATCTTATATTTGACTTTAAATCCCTTCTTCAATATTTTTTTTCTTGCTTTTTGTAGGTACTCAGCTTCTCTCTGTACATACTTGATCACTCTTATCTTCACTAGGCTCATAATCCTCCTTTCATGCATAGTATTATTAACTTTATCCAAGAAACATCAACCTTCATATCTCTATGTACTCTCTCTCTCTCATTATCACCAACTTCATCATCTTGTACCCAACTTTCATCGCTTCACTCTCTTTTCTTTGTTTAATCTTGTTTATTCTCATGTAGATTCATAAGCCTAAAAGCCTAATTCATGGTTCTAAGATTATTATCACCACCACTTGGTCTCATATGGATACTCACATACCTATTTTATATCCCATAAACATCCAATCATGATACTAAATCTCAAGGTCATGGCTCTCAAATAAATCACTCTTTCCTCTTTGAAGCCTAGTCCTTTATAGCCCCGTTTTAGCATAAATATAGTAGGTGTGAACAATATACAAAGTTTTTAGACAAAATAAGGATATTTTAAAATACCATTTATCCCATTTTAACTTCACACAATGTTTTAATCCTCAACCCTCAATTAAGTGCTTCTTCTTTGATAACCTTATTGTCAATTAGGTCTCTTTAAGCCTAGTTTAATCCCATAGTCTTAGTGACCATAATGTACAGAATTATACCAAATTAAAACATAATTAATCCTATAAAGCACATAAAAATACATTAGATCACCAAATTTCATATTTTTTGGCTGGTGAAAATGAAAGTTATGCAAGTTGTAATTTTCAAACGTTGGACTACGTTTTGACAATCTTATGAAAGGCTGAGAGCCTACAAAATGGGTTATATTAAGGTTCAAATAGTTTCAAAAGATAATAAATATTTTTTGGGTATTCCCCACCTGGTTTAAAATTTTCCAATGGATATTAGTTCATGAACATTTTTTAGAAGGCTCCAACATGTAAGTTTGCAGAGTTGTGGTTACTTTTTTAGGATTGTGTGAAGGTTTCAGTTGTATCTAACACTTATAAAGGACGTCTGAGCCTCAATATATATTATTCTCATAAATTAAAAACTCTCTAATATTTTCTAAGCTCAAAAAATTCAAAATTTTGAAACAACCATTAGAAACTCACAACTTACTTGACATTCTTGACTGTATTAACACAAAATTGCTCCTAAATGCACTGTGTTGTAGATGAACCCATTTTATCTTAAAAATGCTTAAAATAACCCACTACATGTAAAGAAACCAAAAATAAAATATTAATCACATGACATTAATCTAATTTAATCACACAAAATACTCTCTAAAACCTTCTTTCATTCCTTTATCTCATTGTTCATACAACCATCAAAACCCAAAATTTACAATGGCACGCAAAGTTCTTATTCAAATCTAGATCTTTCTTGTATTCTCTCTCTCCAACTCTATCTCCTCAAATTTATCCTCTCTACCAACCTAATTTTACTCTCATACAAATATCTCCTTATTACCTACATGTAATTACATCCTTTTATTATGCCAAACATGTAAAACTACTCCTTTACAAGGCCATCTCCACACAGGGTGGCAATTACAATTCAAGATTTCTTGGATTTCATTACTTTTCCCATGACTTACACATTGAAAAATATTTTTTAAAAAATTATAGGACCAACTCAGATCCTTCACCATCTTTCATCAACCTTTTCAATTCACACAAAACTAAAAATATCACTCAAAAGCCTAGTTAGAAATTCAAATTTTCAAATTCTCCCTTTTGGTGAGAAACTCTAAATAGACTACAAACACATAAACCCCAAGAATATTAATGACTCCAATACTTCCTAAGGGACACAATAGACCCATAACACTCATATCAAATCAAAAATGGCTATCATGAAACATTCAAATGGCCTAACACCTTAAGTAACCTTATGATGCTGTGCATCAAGCTCCCTAAGTGGGAAAATTTGAGCTCCTACTCAAATGTACTTTGTCCAAATTATTCCTTGATTTCCAATTCTTCCTCTTATGATTTTTTGATCTCCTCTTATTATTTCTCTTTTTTATTTCTCATTTCTTATTGACTAATTCTTTTGTCTTTGCCTCTTTGCCTTGTCTTACCTCTTTGCCAACTCATCTTCTATCCTCATAATATGCTACAACTCTTTGTACTCTTCATATTCCATCTCCTCCATCTCTAACTTCTTGTCATCATACTCTACCTCAAATTATTGGTTATTATTCTTCATTCTTTCTTCTACTCTATAGCTTCCTTCCACATTTATCATGGTTTATTCATGCATTCCCTATTGGTCTATGTTATTAAAAATGATTTTTCCTTTGTCCTCATGTTCTAATGGATTCTTATGCATATATTTTTCCTTAATCCTTGTCATAATCTTATATATATACTCTTTTTCTACCTCTACATGATAATCCACCATCTCATGGTGATTCTTCTCATAGCCTTCTTGTTCATCTTGCAATGGCATCTCCTTAACCAATTCAGGTTTATTATAACACAACATTTTTTGGCAACCTTTTCTCTTGTTAACATCATGCATAACTCCAACTAACTCATTTTTAACATTACCAATTGAATGGATTATCTTTTTATCTTGTTATTTCTTCATTTTCTTGTCCTCTTGCTCATTTACTTGTAGCTCTCCTTCCATGAGCATATATTTTTCACCTCTTTGCATATTTCATGGACTGGTTTTTGGGTTAAGACTACCTCCTCTTTGTTCTCTCAAGGCTAACTTGATATTTCTCCTTCCTTGGATCACCCTTGTACTAATATTTTCCTCCTTCAAACATGTATTCTTCATCTAATCATTTCTTTTGTGAGGAACATGGTTGTCCTCCTCTTTTCTTGGTTGTATCATGAGCTCTTGTGTCTCATTGTTTTTTTTCTCAATGGGATCATGGAGTGACTCCCTCTCTTACATAACCATACCTGCACCATCATATTTGGTACATATCAAATTACATTCATGACACTTGTCTTGATGCAGTGGATTATACTTGGGGCAAGGAGGCCGAGCTCCTGCCTTCCACACGCAATAATGGAAACTCCCCTCTCGCCTATGGGACTGGTGAAGCTGGAGGGGAGAGTCTCTAGATAAGGGCTAGCTCCCTTTGATGCATCATATTTGTTCTCGTAAGTGCTAACACACACACACACACACACACACACACACACACACACACACACACACACACACACACACACACACACACACACACACACATATATAATGGGGGGGATGAAAAGGGAGAAAGATTGCAGAAAAACAAATCTACTCTAAAAGGGGTGATGCACCAAAATAAAGTCGACCTTCTCACATTCACACTTTTAAATCAGACAAACACATACATACACTTCAGACTTGACAGAAGGACCAGGCTGCAAGAAACTCGATAGGGAGGTTCTAATGGAAAATACAAAAAATAGAGATTCACCAAGGTGCTATGAAATGCACACTGTAAGTAATTTCTTTTGTTTCTGCACTTCCAAATACAGCTCTCCTTGTCAGCTGCAAAAATGGCACCTTGTAGACAATAGGTATGTTGGTGTCAAACCTGTGAAAGTATCAAGAAATAATGACTAAACACAAACTAACACTCAAGACATACTTAGAAATATCTATCCAAGATAGAGGTAAAATGTGTTTATTGATTCAGGTGAAATTTTGCCAGGGCTACGCCTTACAAATGTGGAAGATGATTTCTCAAATGACAAGTCTCCAATATATAGAAGAATAAAGGAGGCCTTTTGGCACCCCTTTTACAAGTTTCCCATGTGCCTTACAAGCATTGGGAAGAGCAGGCTGCCTAAACATAAATGTTATGTCAGCCCTAGCTTTGACTTCAGGCATTTTTTGACATGGCCATGTTGTTTCCTCATTAACTGGGACTGCTCCTTGAAGGCACCTACGCAGTTTGTTTGCTCATAAATATGAAATGAAGAAAAAGGGGCATGCAGTTGGTCATTCATGCCTTCTAATGGTCAATTCACAGACACTATTTCATCTGTCAAAATAACTTCTTGAATCGGTGCTTCCCTTCGCCACTTGGACTATTTGCCTGCTCCATGCTTGGCACTTTGTCTTTTCCCTATCTTGTCTCTTCTTGTTCTTTTGGCCCTCAAGGCTATCTTCTGGTGGGTCGCCACATTTCTTGAGCTCCTTTCATGGTTGGCACTTGGGCATTAAAAAAAATAATGGCCTTTTTGCTGGCTTAGATTTGATGTCCTTGGGCCTATCATCGCTTGAAAACTAACAGTTAATTCACTTCCTTATATTTGATGACTCTCAGGACGTCATTGTCCTCAGCAAATTCCTTTAGGCTTTTCTCCTTCGGCCCTTTTTGTGGGTCTTTATTTTGGCCCCTCGTTAAACCAACCCATTAAACTAAAATTGGTTCAATGGTTCAACGCTATTGAATCGAGGTGTTTGAACTGAGCGATGAACTCTTTGTTGAACTAAAGGCTGCTGAACTGTTTGAACTTTGCTGGTTGAAATCTGTGTTAAACTTAGATGATTGAACCAAAGCCGAAGAACTTGAAGATTGAACCAAGCACCTACAGAGTCTGTAGAAATTCTTGGACTTGTGCAAAATTTAAAAAATGAATTGGCCTTAAATAGTAGGGGAAGAAGGGGACTGATTTTTTGCCCTATTGGGCAAAAATGGTCAACAGATTGGCGCCTCCCAGGGGAAGCATGCCTGCTATGCTTAGAAGCTAGTTGCCTTAAAAATCCATTGGGCACAGAGTCAGATTGTAACTTTAAAATCAGCAATAGCCTTGATAAATTCTAGAATCAATCATGCAGATTCACCTCAAAGGGAAAAGAAAAAACACACACAAGGCTAAGAAAACTACTTGTGCAAACAGCACTTAGGGAAAACAGGGAAAGAAAACTGAAAGCAACCTACTATATATAGCTAACCAGGTATTTTTTATTCCCTCCTAGATCAAAGGGAAAACTTCTAACATCCTCTTCCTGGCAAGAAGACTTATGGTGTCAGGTAAGTAACTGAATGAAAAGGAGAGTTGTGACCTGCTCCTCTTACCTGTCACCTGATTTGGCTTGTACCTAAGTGGAGATTCAAACATGCTTCCAATGTATACATACTCTATTTATTCTTGGAAGCTTGCCTCCTATTGGTTCTTTAGGCTAGTGTATCTCATCAAGAAATCATTTGTTGTCGGCTCATCACCATAAGCCCCTTGATACGCACCCTTGACCAGCTTGTTCTCTTCTGCCTCATGCTCGGGTTCCATAGTATGACCATCTTCCTTAATGATTTCAAAGAAGATATCTTCAGATTCACCAACCTCACGGAGGGATAAATCTAAAAGCCCGCATCCCCCTTGTAAACTTGTTTGAACCCCAATGCTGCCTTCTCCACTCTTAACCAGCTCATAGCCTCCTTGAAGAATAGTGCAGCCTACCCCCATAACTTCAAACAAATCATTCAAAGCATGAATAAGAGATTGTCCATGCTCCTCCATGTCACCTGAGGTGATCTCCTCTTCATTTTTACTCATGAAGTCTCCCTGGTCAGTCATAAATTGAGCATAATCTATATCAGGCAAGGCCTTATAGCTTTCTTGGAGGTGTGTGGATGGAGTGTATTCAGACATGGAATCTGGTGCTTGGTCTAAAACGTCCATCACATGTTCACTAAGGAGACCTACTCTAGACTCCAATTCTACAATTTGCCTATCCATATCTTCCTGGAAAAGCCTCTCCTAGAAGTCACAATCATCATCAAGAGCAGGAACAGCCCCATCTTCTTCAAGGTTTTGAGCAGAACCTTTCTCTTCCTCTTCCTTTCTGCCCTAAGATTCCACTATTTGCTTCCAACTCATGATCTTGGGATTGGAATCTTGCTCCTGTGAATAGGTAGCAACTTTATCCTCTTCAAGGTCCTAAGCTGGTTCATGATGTTCCTTCTTCCAGCTCAAATTGGAAATCATGTTGAAAGACTTGAAGAGGTTGGGGAAGATTTGGGAGGGTCTGCTCATGTATAGGAAGAGCTATCTAAAAAGAGGCATGCTGAAAAGCTAGGTGCACGAGATTGAGGGTAGGATCTATTGATGCCATCTGATAGAAAGGATTTGGCACACAAGAGGGGGCTTTCTTCAGAATAGGAGGGGACAGACCTTGGGCCAAAATTTCTTGATTTTCATCCCTCCACTTCACCAACACTTCATCAATATTGAAATCAACTTGTGAATTGGTGGAAGGGGTGTTTTTTGGCATCAGCTCCTCTGCAGGGTCTGAAAGCTCCATCTCTCTTTCTCTAAGCAATCTCATCTTCTTTTATAATTCCTCAATTCGCTTAGCCAGATTATCCTCACCTTGTACCTCTTGGAGCTTGTGGGAGTCATCATAGAGATGGGGAGTGCATGAAGATTGCCATGAAATGCAAGGAGCTTCTTGAGGAAGGGTGGGGGGAACTTGAAAAGGACTAACCTCATCTTGTACTTCACACTCTTGGACAATGTCTTTCTCCTCCTTGCTATTCCATGACTCAACCACTTTATTCCAACTCAAGATATTCAGACTGGGCATCTCCTTTGGGGGTGATGGGGCCATAATGTGAGAGGGTAGTGAAGATTTAGATTCCACTTCCCTCACTGCCAAGATGGACTGCTGCATCTGAAGGTTTGCCAATTCAATCTATATATCAAGATTAGCCTTAAAGATAAGGCTTGTTGTTTCAAAACTCTCCTCAACATAATTGGGGAAAGGACTTTGACAGGCTTGACTTGGCTTATAAGAAGGGGTTGTATATGATTGATATGATGCTTGGGGCAGTGAGTATGCAGGTTGATAGACTTGGTAAGGTTGCCTCTCATGAACACTCAGCTTCTCTTCCAAAGATGCAATCAAACCACTCACATCCAACATCTCACCTGTAAGCCTGTGCCAATTGGGTCTTTCAATGGGAGTCCATTCCTTCTTAACTTGATTCAGTGCATTTCTCAATTGATGGACGATATGTTCAAGAATTTCTTGTCCACATCCCCTTCTAGTGTCAAGATCTATTACATATTTTTTGTATCCCAGCAGTGCTCGTTTGAAAGCAGAAAAGGGTTGATTGGCAAAGAGACTGGGTTGAGTGGGAGAAGTGACGTAATGAGAAGACTGGGCATAAGGCCAATATAGCTCATGATTGCACCCGAGGCAAGGAGGCCGAGCTCCTGCCTTCTACACACAACAATGGAAACTCCCCTCTCGCTTGTGGGACCAGTGAAGCTGGAGGGGAGAGTCTCTAGATAAGGGCTAGCTCCCTTTGATGCATCATATTTGTTCTCGTAAGTGCTAACATATATATATATATATATATATATATATATATATATATATATATATATAATGGTGGGGATGAAAAGGGAGAAAGATTGTAGGAAAACAAATCTACTCTAAAAGGGGTGATGCACCAAAATAAAGTCGACCTTCTCACATTCACACTTTAAATCAAACAAACACATACATACACTTTAGACTTGGTAGAAGGACCAGGCTGCAAGAAACTCGGCAGGGATGCTCTAATGGAAAATTTAAAAAATAGAGATTCACCAAGGTGCTGTGAAATGCACACTGTAAGTATTTTTTTCTATTTTTGCACTTCCAAATATAGCTCTCCTTGTCAGCTACAGAAATGGCACCTTGTAGACAATAGGTATGTTGGTGTCGAACCTATGAAAGCATCAAGAAACAATGACTAAACATAAACTAACACTCAAGACATACTCAGAAATATCTATCCAAGATAGAGGTAAAAAATGCGTTTATTGATTCAGGTGAAATTTTTCCAGGGTTATGCCTTACAAATGTGGAAGATGATTTCTCAAATGACAAGTCTCCAATATATAGAAGAAGAAAGGAGGCCTTTTGGCACCCCTTTTACAAGTGACCCATGTGCCTTACGAGCATTGGGAAGAGTAGGCTACCTAAACATAAATGTTGTGTCAACCCTGGCTTTGACTTCAGGCATTTTTTGACATGGCCGCACTATTTCCTCATTAATCGAGACTACTCCTTGAAGGTACCTACACAGTTTGTCTGCTCATAAATATGAAATGAAGAAAAAGGGGCGCGCAGTTGGTCATTTGTGCCTTCTAATGGTCAATTCACAGACACTGTTTCATCTGCTAAAATAAATTCTTGAATCGGTGCTTCCCTTCGCCACTTAGACTATTTGCTTGCTCCATGCTTGGCACTTTGTCTTTTCCCTATCTTGTCTCTTTTGGCTCCTTCGGCCCTCAGGGCTATCTTCTGGTGGGTCACTACATTTCTTGGGCTCTTTTCATGGTTGGCACTTGGGCATTAAGAAAAGCAATAGCCTTTTTGCTGGCTTAGATTTGACGTCCTCGGGCCCATCATCACTTGAAAACTAACGGCTAATTCACTTCCTTATATTTGACGGCTCTTGGGATGTCATTGTCCTCAGCAAATTCCTTCGAGCTTTTCTCCTTCGGCCCTTTCTGTGGGTCTTTGTTTTGACCCCTCATTAAACCAACCCATTGAACTGAAATTAGTTCAACGCTATTGAATCGAGGTGTTTGAACTGAGCGATGAACTCTTTCTTGAACTAAAGGCTGCTGAACCATTTGAACTTTGCTGGTTGAAATCTACGTTGAACTTAGCTAATTGAACCAAAGCTGAAGAACTTGAAGATTGAACCAAGCACCTATAGAGTTCGTAGAAATTATTAGACTTGTGCAAAATTTAAAAAATGAATTGGCCTTAAACAGTAGGGGAAGAAGGGGGCCAATTTTTTGCCCTGTTGGGAAAAAATGGTCAACAACTTGATAGTCTTTTCATGGATCTCATGGTCCTTTCCATCCTCCCTTGTTCTTGTATTCTTTTTCCAAGCCTCTCTAGGCATCCATTTTATCTTCTTGAGTTCCTTATTTTGTCCTCTTGACCTCTGATCTTCACTTTCAATATTAGCTACAAATACTTGTTCCTTGATCATCTCACATGATTCTATAATTAGCTTATTCCTAGTTTTAGGCTTACCTTGGCTTGAAACTATATTTGATTTACCCTGTATCAGAACTTGTCTATCTTCTTTCCTAAAACTCATTGTTTGATTCCAAACTTTTGCCTTTATGTGACCTATAATTTCACCTCCTTGAAGTGTTTTTGTTACATCTTGATTCCTCACTAAGCAAACTATTTGATTATCCATATGTATTTATAGTTGATAAATCTATATTTGGTTATTTTTTACTAAGCTTTGAGATATATATTATTTTGGAGTAGTAGGATATTACTTAGGTTATATGGTTACATTGCTATGATCTAACTATAGTGTACGTGTTTGAATTATGAACATGTTGATTTTTTATTTCAACTATAATTTATGATGTATGTATATCATGATTTAATTATCTAACTACCTACTTGTTGTGAGTTTATTGTACGAGAACTCATCCCTCAGAACACAATGGAGGGAGAGCATCATTGAAGAGGGTGACGTAGATTGAGATGTCAAAGGGCAATAGAAGAAATGGCTAGAACCCTACACACACCATAATAGCTAGCACATGTTATATGCGTGATAAAGTGGTTATTATAGTGTGTTTTTTTATAATATTTCCATTTGGATAAATCTTTTTGCATAATAGTTGTGTGTCAATTATGAGCTATGCCTAGTGTAGAATAAATCTAAGGTGTTTTATTGCTTAATTCCATTACCGGTTTAAAATTTTAATAGCAATATTATTAAATCATTATGATGAATTATTGGTGCTAAGTAATTATTTATTATTAAATAATTATAAATTAAAATGTGTAAAACCTAATAAAGTGGTTAAAGCAAAAATTAGGAAAATTGTATATTTAAGAAAAATCATGCAAAGCAAAAACATAAAAATAAAAAAATAAAAGACAATTTTAAAAATAAAACAAATACAAGAAATAAAGTAATGAAATAAAACAAAAAGAGAAAATCTAAAAGGAGTAGCTACACTTTTTATCATGAAAAGAAAAATAATATATTCAAAGTAAAGGAGGCACAGAGGACACAAAAAAGGAGGAAAATGACAACAGATTTCAATAGAGAGGTAGAAGGAGAGAAGGTAGTACAGAAGGAGACATTTTTGAACAGGAAAATAAAGGACCAAGTAGGTAATGTATTTAAATTCCATGCATTTAAGTGTCTATCTGAATTTGTAATTACACGTGTCGTCTACATACATATCTATTTATGAATTGTGTAAAGGAATACATAAGAACTTGATATGTATATATAAAACTGAATATAAACATTTTAACAAACTATAAAAATAGATACCTATAAACATATGTTTGGTATATAGATGGAAACCGCATATGTATATTTGGAATGACTCATATAACAGTGGGTATGTTATATCATAATAAGCTTATGTATGGCGATTTGTCTTACACTAGAAATTTTTGATGTTTTATGACTCACTCTAGAAAAACCCTATGGAAGAGATTTTCTGAGAGATATATTTTTTCTAACACCTCAATTGGATCATAATTCCTAATCCCAACATGTATTATAATGCCTAGCTATATACAGGGATACAAATATTATCAAATATTCATTCTAAATATATAACTTAGAACTATAATATTCATTTATTAGCTACATATAGTGGGCATAGTGATTTATTATAATATGATATATTTCTAAGTTAATATTTAGAACTATAGCGATTTTAGTTGGAAATATAGTGATTATAGAATTATTATGTATATAATTGTTCTAATGCCGATATTTGAGAATATTGAACAATAGTTGATTCCGTACGTAAAATTAAATAGTTAGAAATTTCATTTTTATGTTATGTGTTCAAATTTTGATACTGGAGATATTGATATCTATTGTTGTAACTTCTATTTTTATTAAATTACAACTTAACTAGGATACAGATTGATATATATAAATTGATCTAGATGTGATATAAAGTTTTGAATAGCAAAACACATATCAAAGATTTATCTTATTTGGTACTTTATAAACCACAATATTTTACATAAACCAGCAAAGAGATAATAAGGTAATGACTTGGTAGTGCAATGATTCATTAGTATACTCATTTATTTGTGTTGTAGTGACTTTAAAAGTTTATACAGTGCCACAAGTTTCAAGTAATTGTGTCTTTATTTCATTCACAAAATCTCCATGCCTAACAATACTCTTTTCATTTATAGCATCAATAACTTGAATTATCCCTTGGCTACCACCTGCAACTATTAATGGTGAGCCATTCACATCACAAGCTTAGTTTATAGTATAAAATGATTCGCCCTTATCTTTGGCCCCATAAAAGTGAGATAGCTAGATAGATAGGTGACCATACATTAGTGTGGTGATTCAGACATATATTGTAGTTGTAGCTAGCCACCTCTCTCTCTTTCTTTGGATCAATTTCGAACTTGTGACTTATACTAACTAATATGTAGTGTGGTTGACTATCTATAAAGATAGAGGGGATCCCTGCCAATCTGATCCCATGAGAGAACCCATGTATAGATAGAGGGGATGGTCGTATTCCATATATAATAGAAGATGGGATTTGGTCACTAACATCAGTATTGAATTGAATGAGTATCTAGTTAGAGTTAATTAAGGAGAGTGTAAGCCTCTTAGTCAATTTTGAGTTAGATATATAGGTGTATATATTAATTAGATATATAAACATATAATACCCTATAAATATATTGAAGAAAACACAAATTCTAAAATCATTATTGACTTGGGATGTATATAATTTAGATATGTGGTATCTAAGAATTATGCACTAAAGCTCTCTTTTATATTCTAGACACACACACACACACACACACACACACACACACACATATGTAGCATTGAACATGTAGGAATATTTCCTTCTTGCAACGTCCATTGCATGTAATACCTATATAGAGATTTGTATATTTAGCAATATCTTTGTCATATCCAATGTGGTTGGAGTCCTTTAGTGGGTATTAATGCTAGATACAATATGTCAACGAAATCAAACTTGTAACAAAATACATAGGATAATATACATGGACAACTATAAGAATTGTGTGAGTATTTTAGTTAATGACTACCTGATATAGGTACAAATAGTATGTTACCTATGATAATTTGTATCTATAAGAGATCAGCAATGCATTTGTTGAATAGGAAAATTCTGATGTTTAAGTCATTAATTAGAGTTCTAATGGTTGTTGATCTCTCTAAACCATATTTATATATTGGCAATTAATTTTATGTGAGGCATAGTATAAATATAGTCAATACATATGAGGTTATTCTTATACAAATTATAACTATACATGGATTTGGGTGTTCATCTAACTTATCATGTATGTAGGTGTATTGAGTCATATGACTAAATCCTAATTAAATGGATGGTTTAACTAAGTCAAAGGGTCCCATGGGTCTTGAAAACTATAAACCTTATGGGTACAACTTCCTAGAGATATAATAAGTATCGAAATGAAGATTTTATTCACATGGGGCATAACTTGGATACTAAATTCCCAAAAACATCATGGTTATTAGTACATATATATACAATAATGAAGCTGGCAAGCAGAACATACTATGAATAAATAGGAGTAAGTGTTTAGATAGTATAGCATATGTTAGTGCATCATGATGTGTCATTGTAAGTTATAGTAGTATGTAATTGAAACATAGAATATACTCGAGTGGTATAATTTCATACTTTCTTAATTCTTATTTGTGATTATGGGTCATTTGATTCTTAAAAATGTAAGTTTGGTTATGTGAAATAATGTAGTTGTGTTCATAGACAATGAACTATGATATTACGGGATGTCATAGAGTACTATAGTATAAATGTATGTCTTATCCAAGTGGTAACAACTAGATTTGATATACCTAGAACTCATTCATACATTTGATGGACTAATATATGCGAGTAGGTTATTTCATTGAATAGCAAGGTTTATGACGATTAATAGGGATTTATATATGCGTGCATACAACCTTTGTGAGTGTAACAAATGCTAGGATAAAATATTTTGTGTTTCATGAAAATTGTGAATTGTTTTATCATATCTAATTGCTTGAATAAAATCTTATGTTTCCATGTATTTTAGACAACTTTATATGATTGATTGTGGAAAAATAGTAGTTATGTCTTAGAATACTAGACCATGGTAATATGAGTTATCATAGGGTGTAATATGTTTGAAAACTAATTGTGGTATTTGGAATTTGCAATTAAATGTGTATTTTACTCGGGTGGTATAAATTATAGTCATTATTTCTAGCATGGGATAGAAAATAATGTAAGATTCATTTATATGTTTAATGAAATAAATGTATGCTTGATTACTCGTACGCTTAGCATGCTATGTGATATGAATTCTAGTAAGATTTAGATTATATGAATCTTATGGTTAAATTATATTTAACCAATCAAGTTTTACTGATACTAAGTAAGGAGTGAGACAGACTTCATTGGATTACTAGCATCATAATGCCAAATGAAGGCAATCCGATCAAGTGGTGTGTATAAATTTGATTGATCTATAAATCACTATTATTATTATTCTTAAAACATTAGCTAAATTATGTTTAGTGAGACATTATCATTTCATGAGTATGATTTATATGTTTGTGAAATATCTTGCAATAGAATAGGTTTTATATGATACATTGCATGTTAAGTTTTAGAAATCATACAGTACATGGGTACTTGCTTGTTTATATGAATTCTTGCACCATCACTATCTACTCATCCATGAAGGGAGGGCCATTTCTTGATAGGATTAGTGTGGGGGATCATTAGTCTATGGTTGATGTGGAAAACACTCGAATTATGCTCTTTCTCTACACAACAGTATTATTTTTGAGATGACACGTAAGATTGTCATAGATACTTGAGTTCAGGAACTATATTTAGGGAGCCATGTATCTTAATTATGTACATTGTATTATATTATATTTATTTTTGGAAACATTATCATGAAGAGTTGTAATTAACTATTTATTGAGGATTGACAATGGTGACTATGTATTGAACCAACAGTGGTTGGCTATTTTTTATTAATTTCTATATTCATATCATGATGTGTTTTATTATGTTGATAGTGATCTGAGATGTATGACATGGTATACTTCATTTATAGTTATCTCTCTTAGAGTATTTTTATGATCATTGTTTAGATTATCATGGTGTAATTTATTTATAGTATATGTGTTAAATTAAAAAAACCATGTATTTCTAATTGACCTCAGCGGGGTTGTTGCATATGGCATCAAAGTTGTGGCTCAAACTCTAGGACCTAATGATTCTATTGGCATTTTTGTATCCTTATATTTATCAGAAAAGAGAATAGTGAATATGTGTGGTATATTAGATGTGTACCCTTAGGAGCACTTGTACCCTTTTGAGTTGTTAAGGAGTTGGTTTATTAAGTGTCCCAATGGTGATGGTTGTCTACGAGGTTTGGGTAGGTGAGTAGATAGCGTAGTTCATGAGTTATGAACAAGAGATTTCTATCATAGTTTGATCACTTAGATCAAACACCTCGAGTATGATTATATCCTTCTTGGTAATCAAGTCACCTTCACCATTTATGTTTTGTGTTGTGAGTGTTTAATATGCATGGGATGCTTCTCACTTAAATATATGTGCTTTAGTTTTTGTGTCTTATATTCACTAATATTAGGAATGGGAAATCTTATACGACCATTTGTAGTTAGTACCACCTAGGGCGGTGGGAATTTTCTTGTATAAGAGTGTGGATATTTTGGTTGAGAATTCTTATGTGTTAGGAGTTTGTTTATGGATTGACACCCTTATGTTTATGTGGATTATGAAGAAGTGTCATCTCTCTTAGTTATTTTAGAGGTGATTTGTTATTATCTCATTATTCTTTGACATCATTATTTCCATGATGATTTAGTGTTCTCTTAAATGAAAACTTGTTTCTGAAATTTCGTTTGGAAAATATTCCTTGGAGTTCATTGGATAAATGTCTTATACTTCTTGTTGAAAGAGAATTTGTAGTATTGGATGGATTGATGTGTTTATGTGGATTATTATTTTCCTTCTGGTTATGGAAGTAGGTTATGATACTAATCGTACAATTTGGCAAGTAAGTAGCGATTTGGCAACTTTGAGTTGTGGTGTTTTCTTTTTACCTTGAGAGGGTATGTAGGAGTTTTATTTTTGAGATGATAGTTCTCTACTTTTCACTTGTGACTCTTTAGGGTCACTACTTTATCTAACATGGGAACTTAGACCACATGGAGTGGAAAACATATAATTTATATTAATTCCATATTAAGAACTATAACTTGATTATAATTATTATGTTATTATTTACCCTTGATTAGATTGATATTGTTCTATTTTTTAAATCATTTTGTTATAAAGAGTTATTTTTGTAATTTTTTTCAAAAGTGAGTAGGGGATAGGATGTGCAGAACATCTTGTCAATCTAGGGGTGGAGATAAACTTCTAACTTGTTGTGTGCTAGCCAAACAAGCAGGGAGATAATGTCTCGCTTGTTTTCTTTATAAGGCTATAAGGTGATGCAGGAGCATCTACATATGTCTTGGCAAGACATGGTCATGATTAAATTCAAATTCAATTTATTGTATTTTCCCTCTAATATGTTGTTACTGAGGAGTAATTGTAAAAACATAAAAGTAAAAAGTAATTGTTGTTGGGGCTGTTGAGAAAATAAGGGAGGAGTGGTTGAAAATATTCCAACCTTAGTATATTGTTGCATTAAAAATTGTTTTGGTTTTATCTTGAGCCCAAGTTGGGCGTAGAAGTTAGAGAGGAGGTTTTAAAAAACAAGAAGAGAAGAAGAAAATTTTAATTGGAGAGGAATGTAGCGAAGAAAAAAAAGATAGAGAGGAAGAAACCTCTCATTCAAGAGAAGAGGAAGGACAGAGAGAAAAGGACCTCTCATTCAAGAGGAAGAGCTTGGCTTAGAACAAGACATAAAGCTGAGAACATCAGAGGGGTCAAGTTCTTGAGGGAAAATCAGCAGAGCTCAACAAGTATAGAGAAATTGAGAGTCTAAATATTTGTGATAATTTTGCTGATCATATGGTTGGGAATGTTTATGTGTAATTCTGAGAGGAGGAACAAGTGGTAACTGCATTGCGGTCTTTGCAAGCAAGGTTTTATGCAGGTCGACCAATCATAGTTGATTTCTCTCTAATGACTGATTTTCGTGAAGCAACTTGTAGACAGTATGAGGAGAATACTTGCAACCATGGTGGTTATTGCAATTTCATGCATCTAAAGAAAATAAGTCGTGAGTTGCGATGGAGATTATTTGGAAGATATAGGCGGCACAGCTACAGCCAGAGTCGAAGCAGGAGTATTAGCCCATACAGGGATGGTGATAGACATTATTCGTATGAAGGTCATCATCGTAGACATGGATCTCATGGAAATGACAGAAGGTATGTTGATGTGGATGATCGTGATGCTCATCATGGCCGAAGAACACTAAGTCGTAGTCCAGTAGGCTATAAAAGAGAACATAGTAGGAGCTATAGCCCTAGACACAACAGGAGTCTAATTCATGAAGGCAATGTTGAGAGAAGGGCTAAGATTGAACAATGGAATCAGGAAAGAGAAGCTCAAACATCATCTGTTAATGTTAATCAGCTTATGCAATAAGGAGTATCCTATTCAAATCAACCGAGATATGGCTATTGAGCATATTGATTTATGTTGTCCATGTAGACGATGGAGATGTTAAAGAACTGGCTGGTGGAGACATTCAAAAAAGGCCTCATCCTTGCCTTAACTTTTGAGAAAAGGTGCATGTTTCATAGACACAGGCTTTCTGTGTATAAAGCATCAGTTAGAATAATCAAAGTACAGTGGGTGTAATCCTACAGCAAATTAACTAATAAAAAATTAGTTGAATCTAGCAACTATGAAGTTGTACTTGTTATAGGCTTCCACATTTAGGCATTTGATTATCATTCTTATCTGGAAACACATTTACTTTCATGACTCGGTGTTTTTTCATTGTTTGTTACGAGTCCATGAGCTTATTATTAACTTGATATGATTTCAATCTAAGGTCAAGTCGTAGAGCAGTCTGAAGACAGCAACCCATCATTTTGGTAACAGAGCTTTCTAATTCTCCATTTCTCAAAGCTTTCTAGAATCTATAGACTCTACAGGCTTGAATCTACGGACTCTGCAGGCTTAAAGCTACGGACTGTGTAGGAAGAGGAAAATCTACGAACTCTGTAGGGTCATTTTGATTTTTGATGAAGATGAATTGCAGTCTGAGGACAACCTTGCATCATAAGGATGATGTGATCCTTGACCTATGTATGTTATGTTAATTTTAGCATTATTTCCTCTTAACTATGAATATAATACTATAGGTTAAGCTGTGAAATATGATATTAATTATGTTTGGCTAGTGATAACTTAATAGAATTATGGACTGGTTGTATGATTTCTCTTATATGTATGTTGATACATCTAGAATTATTTAGCATATAGCATTGCTTTCTACGATCTGTTATTATAGAATTTTGATTCATTGAACCTTGTGCACATTTTGGAGATCATTAGGTTGTGAAAACCTAATAGAAGAGTGGTCAATTAGGAATGTGAGTATTAAGTGATAGGAGTGGATCCTACTTATTCTCACATGGACTTAGTAATCAAAAGGTTTGGATCTGACAGGCAGACTTGTTGAATTTGGAATTTGATAGATGAACTTGTCAAATTCAATCATATATGCATGTATACAATGGAGTCTTTATTCTTTAATTTTGTATACATTGGAAATGTAGAATTTCTAGTTCTTATTCATCATCATACTTGTCTTGAGATCCATGGAATAGTGATAGTATTGACATGTTATACTTATCAGGAGCTACACAGAGTAGTGATACTATTAACTTGTATACCTCATTCTTACTAGGCTCCCTAAATACTTTTCTCCAGAATGAGAAAAACACTCTTTATGATAGAGAGATGTGCAAAAGGGCTAGAAGGTTTTGTGGAACTTTCCCTGGCCATTTGTTTTTGGTTTTTATGATGATCTCATGTGCTTTTGGAAAGTCAGTGAAACTTTCATTGAGATATATGGGACCCTTCAAGGTAACAAAAGTGGTCAATAATATAGTACATAGGCTTGTCTTGATAGTTATGGACCCTATGGTAGTCATGACAAAACCAATCAGAGTAAGTAATACTCGCAAACCATGTTTGCATAATAGGGAGATGTCATAGTGCAAGGTATTATAGGACAATACTCAAATAATGGTAATATTTAAGAGGAATATGATGATCTCTATAGGTAAATATCATGTTTAATTGCTTAATTTGATATGATATACCATGATATTGTTTTTCTAAATAATGTTTTTAATTCAGAACTTATTTTGGAATAAGAGTCATCCAAGACAATGACTAGCTTTAAGGGGGAAGAATGTTACATCTCGATTCCTCACTAAGAAAACTATTTGATTATTTGTATATATTTATAGTTGAAAATTTTGAATTTGGCTATTTTTGACTAAGCTATGAGATATATAGTGTTATGGGGTAGTAGGATATTTCTTAGGTTATATGGTTACATTATTATGAGTTAGTTGTAGTGTAGTGTTTACATTACAAACATGTTGATTTTTTATTTTAGCTACAATTTATGATGTATATATATCATGATTTAATGATCTAACTACCTAATTATTATGAGGTTGATGCAGAATAACTCATCCCTTGGAGCGTGATGAAGGGAGAGCATTATTGGAGAGGGTAACATAAATCGAGATATCAGAGGATGACATAAGAACTGACTAGAACCCTGTACACATCACAATACCTAGCACATGTTAGATGCATGATAAAGAGGTTAGCATATTGTGCTTTTGCATGTTATTTCCATTTGGATAAATATTTTTGCATAGTAGTTGTGTATCAATTATGAGCTATGCCTGGTGTAGAATAAATCTTGTGTGATTTATTATTTAATCCATTACTGGTTTAGAATGTTAATATCAATATTATTAAATCATTATGATGAATTATTAGTGTTAATTAACTATTTATTATTAAATAATTAAAAATTAAAATGTGTAAAACCTTATAAAGTGATTAAAGCAAAAATTAGGAAAATTATATATTTAATAAAAATCATATAAAGCAAAAACATAAAAATAGAAAAAGAAAAGGTCGTTTTAAAAATAAAACAAATACAAGATACAAAGTAATGAAATTAAAAAAAAAGAGAGAAAATCTAAAAGGAGTAGCTATGCTTTTATCTTGAAAAGAAAAATAATATATTCAAGGAAAAGGAGGCACAAAGGACACAAAAAAGGAGGAAAATGGAAACAGAGTTCAGTAGAGAGGTAGAAGGAGAGAAGGCAATATAGAGGGAGACAGTTTTGAAGAGGAAAAAAAAGGACCAGATAGGTAATGAATGTAAATTTCATGCATTTGAGTGTCTATCTGAATTTGCAATCACATATGTGTCGTTTACATATATATATATATATATATATGAATTGAGTCATAAAACACCAATAATTTCTAGTATAAGATAAATCACCATACATAAGCTTATTATGATATAACATACCCGCTATTATATGAGTCATTCCAAATATACATATACAGTTTCCATATATATACCAAACAGATGTATATAGGTGTCTATTTTTATAGTTTGTTAAAATGTTTATATTTGATTTTATATATACACATCAAGTTCTTATGTATTCCTTTACACAATTCATAAATATATATATCAAGTTCTTATGTATTATATATATTTATGAATTGTGTAAAGGAATACATAAGAACTTGATATATATATTTATGAATTGTGTAAAGGAATACATAAGAACTTGATGTGTATATATAAAATCAAATATAAACATTTTAACAAACTATAAAAATAGACACCTATATACATCTGTTTGGTATATATATGGAAACTGTATATGTATATTTGAAATGACTCATATAATAGCGGGTATGTTATATCATAATAAGCTTAAGTATGGTGATTTATCTTATACTAGAAATTATTGGTGTTTTATGACTCACTCGATAAAAACCTTGTGGAAGAGATTTTATGAGAGATATATTTGTTATAATGCTTCCATTGGAACATAATTCCTAATCCCAGCATGTATTCTAATGCCTAATTATATACAGAATACAACTATTATCAAATATTCATTCTAAAAAATTAACTTAGAACTATAATATTCATTTATTATCTACATATAGTGGGCATAGCAATTTATAATAATATGATATAGTTCTAAGTTAATATTTGCAACTATAATGATTTTAGCTAGCAATATAGCGATTATAGAATTATGGTGTATATATTTTTTATAATGCCTATATTTGAGAATATTGAACAATAGCCGATTTTGTACATAAAATTAGATAGTTGAGAATTTCCTTTTTATGTTGTGTTCAAATTTTGATACTGGAGCTATTGATATATATATATATATATATATATATATATATATAGCTCCAGTATCAGAATTTGAAAACAACATAAAAAGGAAATTATATACTTCTATTTCTCTTAAATTGTAGCTTAATTGGGCTACAAAATGATATATATAAATTGGCCTAGATGTAGTGTAAGGGTTTGAATAACAGAACACATATCAAGGATTTATCTTGTCTAGTACTCTATAAATCATAATATTTTACATAAACTAGCAAAGAGATAATAACGCAGTGACTTGGTAGTGTAGCAATTCATTAGTATACTCATTTTTGTGTAATGTAGAGACTTAAAAAGTTTGCAGGGTGTCACCAATTTCAAGTAATTGTGTCCTTATTTCATTCACAGAATATCCATGCCCAATAAAACTCTTTTCAATATTTTTATTTGTAGCATCAATAACTTGAATTATCCCTTGGCTACCACCTGCAACTATTAATGGCGAACCATTCACATCGCAAGCTCAGCTTATAGTTAAAATGATTTATCCTTATCTTTAGCCCCATGAAAATGAGATAGCCAAATAGATAGGAGACCATACATTAGTGTGGTGATTCAAAATTGTATTGTACTCGTAGCCAGCCACCTCTCTCTCTCTTTCTTTAGCTCAATTATGAACTCATGACTTAGATTGACTAATATACAGTGTGGTTGACTATCTATAAAGATAGAGGGGGCCCTTTCCAATCTGATCCCATGAGAGAATCCATGTATAGATAGAGGGGATGGTCATATTCCATATATAATAGAAGATGGAATTCGGTCACTAACATAATTATTAAATTGAACTACTATCTAGTTAGAGTTAGTTGAGGAGAGCGTAATCCTCTTAGTCGAGTTTGAGTTAGATATATAGGCGTATATATTAGTTAGATATATAGACATATAATACCCTAGAAATATATTGAAGAAAACATATAAATACTAAAATCATTATTGTCTTGGGCCATATATAATTTAGATATGTGGTATCTAAAAATTATGCACTGAACCTATATTCTGTACATATATATGTATATATGTGTAGCATTGAACATGCAGGAATATTTCCTTTTTGTGACATCCATTGCATGTAGTACCTATATAGATATTTGTGTATTTAGCAATATCTTTACCGTATCCAATGTGGTTGGAGTCCTTTAGTGAGTATAGGTGCTAGATACAATATGTTGACAAAATCAAACTTGTAACAAAATACATAGGATAATATGCATGAACAACTATAAGAATTATGTAAGTGTTTTAGTTAATGACGACCTGATACGGGTACAAATAGTCTGTTGCCTATGATAATTTGTATCTATAAGAGATCGTCAATGTATTTGCTAAATAGGAAAATTCTAATGTTTAAGTCATTGATTGCAATTCTAATGGTTGTTGATATCTCTAAACCATATTTATATATTGGTAATTACTTTTATGTAAGGCATAGTATAAATATAGTTTATATCTATACATGGATTTGGCTGTCCATCTAACTTATCACATATGTAGGTATATTGGGTCATATGCCTAAACCCTAATTAAATGGATGGTTTAACTAAGTTAAAGTATCCCATGGGTCTTGAAAACTATGAATCTTATGGGTACAACTTCCTAGAGATATAATAAGTATCGTAATGAAGATTTTGTTTACACAAGGCATAATTTGGTTACTAGATTCTTGGAAACATTATAGTTGTTAGTACATATATATACAGTAATGAAGCTAGCAAGTGAAACATACTATGAGTAAATATAAAAAAGTGTTTAGATAGTATAACATATGTTAGTGCATCATGATGTTTGACTATAAGTTATAGTAGTATGCAATTTAAACATAGGATATAACCAGGGGGTATAATTTCGCACTTGCCTGATTATTATTTGTGATTGTGGGTCGTTTAATTCTTGAAAACGTAAGTTTGGTTATGTGAAACTATGTAGCTATGTTCATATACAATGAACTATGATATTATGGAATGTCATAGAGTACTACAATATAAATGTATGTCTTACCTGGGTGGTAACAAATAGAATTGATATACCTTGAACTCATTCTTACGATTGATGGACTAATATATGTGAGTTGGTTATTTCGTTGAAGAGCAAGTTTTATGACATTTAACAAGGATTGATGTATGCATGCATACAACCTTTGAGAGTGTAACGAATGCTAGGATAGAATATTTTGTGTTTCATGGAAACTATGACTTGTTTTGTCATATCTAGTTGCTTGAATAGAATCTTATGTTTCCATCTATTTAAGACTACTTTATATGACTGATTGTGGCAATCTAATAGTTATGTCTTAGAATACTAAACTATGGTAATATGGGTTATCATAGGGTGTAATATATTTAGAAACTAATTGTGATATTTAAAATTTGTAGTTAAATGTTTATTTTACCTGGCTGGTATAAACTGTAGTCATTATTTATAGTATGAAATAGATAATAATAAAAGATTCATTCAAATGTTTGACAGAATAAATGTATGCTTGATTACTCCTTGCTTAGCACGTTATATGAATGAATGCTAATAAGATGTATATTGTATGAATATTATAGTTAAATTATATTTGACAAATCTAGCTTTATTGATACTGAGTAAGGAGTGAAATAGAATTCATTGGCTTACAAACATCACAATGCCAGATGAAGGCAATCCAATCAAGTGGTGTGTATAAATTTGATTCATCTATAGATCGTTATTATCATTATTATTCTTAAAACTTTAGCTAGAGTATGTTTAGTGAGACATCATCATTTCATGAATATGATTTATATGTTTGTGCAATGTTTTGTAATAGAATGGGTTTTCTATGATATGATGAAAGTTTAGTTTTAGAAATCATACATCACACAAGTACTTGCTTCTCTCTAGATTCCCATGTCGTCACTATCTACTCATCCATGAAGGGAGGGCCATTTCCTGATGGGATTAGTGTGGGGGATCATTGATCCATGGTTAGTGTGTAAAAATGCTTAGATGATGCTCTCCCTCCCCACAACAATACTATTTTTGAGATGACACTTGAGATTACCACAGATACTTGAGTTCAAGAACTATGCTCTAGGGAGTCATGTATCTTAATTATGTACATTGTATTATATTATATTTATTTTTGGAAACTTTATCATGAAGAGTTGTAATTATTTATTTATTGATGATTGATAGTGGTGATAGTTTATTGAACTAATAGTGGCTGGGTATTTGTAATTACTTTCTATATTTGTATCATGTTGTGTTTTCTTATGTTGATAGTGATCCAAGATGTATGATCTAGTATAATTCATTTACAGTTATTTCTCTTAAAGTATTTGTATGACCACTACTTATATTATTATGGTGTAATATATTTATAGTATATGTGTTAATTTAAAAAATAACATATTTATAGTTGACCCCAATGGGGTTGTTACATTTTTTATGCGTAACATGCTCTTTGTCCTTGAAATCTTATTTTATTTATCTTTTAATTATGCCTCTAGATCTTTTATCACAATTCCCTCCTTCTCTTCACTTTGACTTAGGAACTCTAATAGATCAAATTTAGCCTCCTACATCAACTCTCTCCATATTAACTCATCTTCCTCATTATGCTCTTGCATAATTTATGGCATAACTTGTATTTGGACTCCATCTCCCTCGTGTCTCAAGCTAGACACTCTGTAGTGTAAATCAATTTGTATACACTATTATTCATTGATGTATATTGCCTTATCCATTAATATTTATCTCTCTTGAGACTCCATTGACTATGTCAAGTGTTCATCTCTTCAACTATTATTCTAGGATAGACATTGTCTTTTTCTCCATTATTCATGGCATGTTCCAAAGCTACCATATCTGCTTGCAATTGATCCCAACTTTCATGGACAAATGGTTGGTCTTGTTGCTCATCTAGAAACTCTTCATCACCTACAACCTCCTATTCAAGTTATTTGATTGATTAATGCAATACAAATTTAGATTTTCGATCTTCATACCTCTTGACTCCATCCTCTTAATTCAATTTTGATTATCTTATTTCTTAAATGAGGCATCCTTCTTCTTGGAGATCTCCTTCTCCAAGCATCTCTCATTTTTTAGGGTAAAAAATCATTGTACCTCTATACATGGTTGCCCAATCAATTTTTTATTCAACATAAACATGTTGTTCATGCTTGCTCTCCTTCATGATTTCAAATTTTATGTCCTCAAAATGGAATTCTTTTTTCTTTACTTTTGTACCTGCATACACACATGACAAGAAATCATTAGATTTAAAAGCTTGAGGCTTGTTTGCCTCTATCTTATCCTTCTTAGGTTACTTTGTTAATACCTTTAGTTGTTTCCTCTCATCATCCCTCATGACTATTTCATTATCCTCAAGGAGTTTCTCACCTTCCTCTTGCCTATAAACCTATTCATCCATCATGAACTTCATCTCCTTGAGTTTCTTACATATCAACCCCTTTTGCTTCTCATTGTCTCTCATGACAATCTTTCTTCTTCTCTCCATGAGTAGCCTTATAAGCCACTTAATTTATTCTTCTTCATTACCCAGCCACACCATTGGATTTCTTCTTATTTCATGAGCTTAACCAAGAGTATTATCCTTTCTATCATTTGATCTATCTCACTCATCTCCTCTTCAACAACCAACCTTTTTTTCTTATGGTCTTCCTTTCTCTTTCTCTTATTGTGGTACTCTAAATCAATCAAGCCCTCCCTCACTTTTGCCTTCTCTATCTTCATCTTCTCTCAAACAAGTGTTTTTCACCTTATTTTCTCAAGTCTCTTTCACCTTTCCTTGGTGTCTCAACCTAGGTTCTCTCTTTTGTCTGGTCTATTAACACTCATTTCCAATCTTTTCCACCTTGTAACTACTCCTCTTCTTGGATTCTTTCTTCTCTCTTCTTAGGGATGATCTTCTACCATTGAATCTTACCTTCTAGGTTTCACAAACCTTTCATTGCCTCTCTTACTATATTCTTGAAACCTTAATTAGCAATCTTTAATATTCAAAAACATAAACTATTCCAAGAGATTACCTACTCTGATACCACTTGATGCAATCTCTAATACCACCTAATGTAGGAGATGCTTACACTTACCTCATTCATATGCCTGACTCTGATATCTAAATTTAAATCCCTTCTTTTATCTCTTTTCTTCTTACTTCTTGCAGGTACTCAGCTTCTCTCTTAACATACTTGATCACACTTGTCTTCACTAGGCTCATAAACCTCCTTGCATGCATAGTCTTCTTCAATTTATCCAAGACACATCACCATTCATCTCTCTCTGTATACTCTCTTTCCTTATCACCAACTTCATCATCTCATTCACAATTTTCATCACTTCACTCTCTTTTCTTGGTTCAAGCTTGTTTATTCTCATGTAGATTCATAGGCCTCAAAGCCTAATTAATGGTTCTAAGATTCTTGTCTCCACCACTAGGTCTCAAATGGCCATTCACCTAAATATTTTATCTCCCATGCACATCTAATCATAATACTCAATATCAAGGTTAGGACTCTCAAACAAACCACTCTTTCCTCCTTGAAGCCTAGTCCCTTGTAGTCTCATTTTAGCATAAATATAATAGGTGTGAAAAATATACAAATATTAAAGATATAATATAGACATTTTCAAGTACCTTTTATCCTATTTTATTTTCACACAAAGTTTCAAGTTTTAATCCTTAATGAAAGTCCTTCTTTTTTGACAACCTTCTTATTAATAAGGTCTCTTTAGGCCTAGTTCAATCCCACAATCTTAGTGACTATATTATACAAAAATGTACAAATTTAAAACATCATGAATCATATAGATCACATTAAAATACATTATATCACCAAGTTTCATAATTTTTATCTAGGGGAAATGAAAGTTATGCAAGTTGTAATTTCCAAACCCTAGACTGAGTTTTGAAAGGTCTATGCAAGGTTAAGAGCCTACAAAATTAGTTATATTGAGTTTTAAACATTTTCAAAAGTTCCTAAAGGCTTTTTATGGTTTGACCCACTTGGTTTCAACTTTTATAATGGATATTAGTTCATGAACAATCATCAAAAGGCTTCAACATGCAAGTTGACAGAGTTCTGATTACTTTTCTAGGATTGTATGAAGGTTTCAGTTGTATCCAACACTTATAAAGGATGTCTAAGCCTCCAAATGAATTATTATCATAAATTAAAAACTCTTCCAAGATTGGTTCAACGCCTCGGTTCAATCAAAAGAGTTCAATTGTCAAATGATAAAGGACAAAGGCATTGAACCATTGAGCTTTGAACCACTTTGGTTCAAAAGTTCAATGAGGTGAAGGTTCAAAGGGTCAACCAAAGCTTAGAAAGATAAAGGAAGCAGTGTTTGAGCGAGACACATAATAAACCAATGAACCGACTGAACTTTGAACTGAAAGAGTTCAAAGTTCAATGGTTCAACATGGTTCAAAAGTTCAAAGGTGGCCTCAAGCAAAGAGAGAAGCAACATGGATGATTCCAAAGGCAAGTTCAAATGAAAGTGATGGTTCAACCAAGGAGCAGGAAAGCAATTGAACCAATAAAGCGATTGAAGCAAGAAAGTGATTGAACCAAGGAGCTGAGAAGGCCACCTGAACCATTGAAATAGTCAACCAATGATGTCCCCACAGATGTCAAATTTAAGGTAAGGGAATATCCGTTGAAATTCAAATAAAGCAAAGAACTTGAAGGAAGAACCAAACGACTGGCTGAAAAGATATCCCGATAGCTCAAATCACAGAAGGAAGAGACAAAGCTAGAAAAGACAAAAGAAAAAAGAGGAAAAAGCCCAAAATGTCTGCACAAAAGTAATTTCAGTAGGTGGAATAGTCCACTAAATAGGTATTTTGGCTTGCAATTTAAGGACGCAGCCTATTTTTTCCTTCCATGAAGTAAAGATAAATGGACAGCTGCAAAGACATTAGAGGGGATAGACCAGATGATCCAGACTCAGGAGAAGACATATGGGATGAAATGACACGCCATAGTTAAGATAACTGCCCTATTTTCAATGCAGTCCTTTGACAAACTTTGAAATGCATTCAAGGCATTGAATGCATAGCATGGGCCATTCTATGGAAAATAAGCGCCCAAGTCTTTCTTAGAGCGCTATATATTGTAATCTCTCATTTGTTACAAAGGAGACTTTCATTTTACAAGAGTGAAACTCTGCCCATTTTGAAAGAAGAAGACTGAGACTTTGAACTCAGGTTGTAATTTCATTTTCCTTGTTATTTGAATGAGAAAGTAGGTTTTTCTAGACTTTGTGCTGTTCTAACTTGTGTCATCTGAAGGTGTCCTTATTCATTTAATTTGGTACGCAAAATTAGTGAAGATAATAGGGAAGTGTCCTAAAACCAACTGTGAGAAGACTTTGTGCTTTCAAAATTGATTTTAGTCTGTGTTTTCCTTTTCTTTTTGTGTTAAGGATTCTTGGGTGACTTTGTGCCCCCATTATATTTTGTGATATACTCTTTGGACAGTTGAGGTGGAGACTTTACGCTCTATTTCATCCTGCTATTACAATGCCCCTTTTTATCACTAGTTATTTCACTATCTAAAAGAAACTCTTGCTATTTCCTGTAAAGACACTTTTGAAAGAAGAGAAGTGCCTTCAGTGTTCATAGCCAAGATTTTCTCCTTTCTCTATGTGCATCATCTCTGAAAGAAGAGAGATGGATGGTTTATCCCACTCCTATGTCTTACTTTCTACTTATTTATATTGTATATAGCTCTGCATATAATGAGAGGAGAGATTTGTCTCCTTGCGATGCAGTAAACCTACACATTTAGATGACCAATCTCCTTATGCTATGGTGATAGGAACTATTTTGAATGCCAGTTAGCTGGTCAACAAAATATTCACCCAATAGTTTTTGGTGACTTCGCTGGGGGCACAGTAATTTTGTGCAATTTGAAACCTCAAGTTTCAGATTGAAACATCACCTGTGTCTTACCCATTATCATTATCACCTTATCCATTATAGAGTCTAGCAACCCATCTAGGTCTTAACCATTATCCATTTATAGCCTTACCATTTTCATCCATCTTCATTTTCATCCATCTCCATTATGTTATTTGGTCTACAAAACTAGAGCTGCTGGGAAAGAAAGCACAGTTTGAAGCCTCAAGCTTTAAGCTGAAGCAGGGCCAGTTTCTTTTCCATTTTTGTCCTATAATCTGGTAACTCCACTCAGATGTGTTATCCCTATTTTTCATAATCCAATCATGGCAGTTCGAGGCCCTTGGGGTAACTCATTTGGCCCACTTAATCTAACTCCACCCCTGCATGAGCTACCACTTAGTTCAAGGAAGAATTTCCCCAAATTCTTTGGTGATGGAAGAGTTCACCTTGATGGACACATTTTAGCCTTCACCATAGCCTGTGGTGTGATAGGGGTGGACTTTGAAGACATGGCAGTCAGGCTTTTCATGGAAACACTACAAGGTGCTGTTGCAGATTGGTTATACCATCTGCAGACTAGATCAGTGATTGGCTGGGACATTATCAAGGCCAAGTTTGAAGTAAGGTTCAAACCTGTAGAAGATGCTCATGCTTTGCTAGTCCAACTTACGTAGATGAAGAAGGAACCTCATGAGCCCATGAGGTTTTTTATTGCAAAATTTGACAAGCTGAGAAATAGGATTCCTACAGTTGCTCAGCCCACACCCGAGAACCTCAAATGCTTCTTCATAAACTCATAGCTACTTGAAATGAGTTTTCTGCTAAGACATGCTGACCGCATAGATCTTGAAGCTGCTTAAAACTGAGCCACTGAGTTAGAAGGTGACCTTATCTTGGCTGAAAAGATAAGAAGGGATTCAAACAAAGGTGCATCTTCCTCATCTTTTGATAACTCACCTACATCCACCACTGATCCAATGGTGCAGAAGCTAGAAAATGAAGTGTTAGCCCTCAAAAGACAAATGGCACAAGGGATGTCATCTGCTCTTTCATACAAAGATGTACCAAGGAGGACATTCTCTAATCAGGCACATCAAGGGCAACCCAATCATCTTCCTCCCCCACAGAGGAACCTTGACATTGAAGCACCTCCAACCAGCTCAGCAGTTGGGTATTTGGAAATAGAGCATGATTTTTTTCCAACTTGAGTTTAATCAAGAAAATGACACTGGTCTCTTCACAGAGGATCAATAAGAGTCAGCTGGCAACTCCCACATCTGTTTCCTAGATTACCAGGAAGAACCCAGAAGTAAAGGTGCAACATTCGAGGGATCATATGATGTGGTCACCAAGTCCTAGAATCAGTCAACTCAACAAGCTGATAAAGGAGAAATAGAGGAGAGACCTCAACCTGCAGTTTTGATTACTAAGTGTGGGGCCACTCTGCCTATCCAACTGAAGGACCTAATGATTGCTGAGAAAGTAAGTATCCTAAACATCTTTGCACCTTCTACTTTAACTTCGCAGATCAGTCCTCCCACCCCTCCCATAAACCAAAAGAAAGAACTCCCATCCCCTGTGCCTAGGCCAATCCAGCGATTTGACATAATTGATCATGTCAAATGTGTCGAGACCCAAATGGTGGCCCTTGTAGACCAAATTTTGTTTGAGTCTTTAGGAAGGGATGAAATAGCAAAAGAATTGGAGTGCAACATAAGTGTAGAAGAACCCTCCCCTCCAAATAAAGAAGAATCTGAGATATTTGAGGGGGACAATCAAGACATGTGCTGGGTTGAGCTATCAAAATAGCAAATTATGGTACTAGGCTGTGCTTCTGCCCATCAAAATTAGGAAAAAGAATTCTTTGCCAAGAGAGCAAAGATTTGTGGTTTTTAGACCAAAAGTCAAGTCTTGCTTTGGGGTAAGAAGAGAAGAAAACTAAGGGGAAGACATAGAAAAGTGGTTTCCTAGTGGAGAGTTCCATTCGCTTGTCACCGTTTTTGGGGACAAAATGGTTTCCTACTAGTTTATCAGGATGGCACACCATTTTCATTATCTCATAGTGGGTAGCATCTGAAGCACTTCAAATCTTGAGGCATCAGATAAGATCATCTGTACATATGTATATTTGTATAGTCTTTTGCTTCATTTTTGTTCATTTCATTTTCATTTTTGGAGCTTTTCTTCTTAGGTAGTGCAACTCTATAACCCAATGGCACACTTCAAGGCATCGGAGATTCTGGTTTTTACTCCCCTCAGCTGTATTCCAAGTTTTCAACTGAAGGAAGTTCCCCAACTGGAGCCTGCTATTGTCCCCAAAAAATGAGTGACATTTTTGGGACAACCTATGAACTATTTTGGTTCATCAGACCAAAATTTCTCTCTTTCCTTCTCAAAATTTATTTTAAGATTTCAAATTCCTCATTTTTAAGCTTTTTTCGTGAAGGGATCCATTGGTTCAATAGGTTAAAAAAGCTTCTGTAGGTGAGTTCAGTCAAAAGAACAAGCTTCTAACACTCAGTCATTTCCAAGATTGGTTCAACGCCTCGGTTCAATCAAAAGAGTTCAATTAGCAAATGATAAAGGACAAAAGCATTGAACCATTGAGCTTTGAACCACTTTGGTTCAAAAGTTCAATGGGTTTAAGGTTCAAAGGTTCAACCAAAGCTTAGAAAGATAAAAGAAGCAGTGTTTGAGCGAGACACAAAATAAACCAATGAACTGATTAAACTTTGAACTGAAAGAGTTCAAAGTTTAATGGTTCAGAAGTTCAAAGGTGGCCTCAAGCAAAGAGAGAAGCAACACGGACGATTCCAAAGGCAAGTTCAAATGAAAGTGATGGTTCAACCAAGGAGCAGGAAAGTGATTGAACCAATAAAGCGATTGAAGCAAGAAAGCGACTGAACCAAGGAGCTGAGAAGGCTGCCTAAACTATTGAAATAGTCAACCAATGAAGTCCCCATAGACATCAAATTTAAGGTAAGGAAATATCTGTTGAAATTCAAATAAAGTGCAGAACTTGAAGGAATAACCAAGTGACTGGCTGAAAAGATAGCTCGATAGCTCAAATCACAGCAGGAATAGACAAATCTGGAAAAGACAAAAGCAAAAAGAGGGAAAAGCCTGAAATGTCTATGCAAAAGTAATTTTAGTAGGTGGAATAGTCCACTAAGCAGGTATTTTGGCTTGTAATTTAAGGACGCAGCCTATTTTTTCCTTCCATGAAGTAAAGACAAATAGACAGCTGCACAGACATTAGAGGGGATAGACCAGATGATCCAGACTCGAGAGAAGACATATGAGATGAAATGACACACCATAGTTAAGATAGCTGCCATATTTTCAATGTAGTCCTTTGACAAACTTGGAAATGCATTCAAGGCATTGAATGAATAACATGGGCCGTTCTATGGAAAATAAGCACCCAAGTCTTTCTTGGAGCGCTATATATTGTAATCTCTCATTTGTTACAAGGGAGACTTTTATTTTTATATGAGCGAAACTTTGCCCATTTTGAAAGAAGAAGACTGAGACTTTGAGCTCATGTTGTAATTTCATTTTCATTTTTATCTGAATGAGAAAGCAGGTTTTCCATAGACTTTGTGTTGTTCTGACTTGTGTCACTTTAGAAGAACATTCTTACGTCTATCTTCTGAAGGTCCTTATTCATTTAGATTGGTAAGCAAAATTAGTGAAGGTAACAAAGAAGTGTCTTGAAACCAACTGTGAGAAGACTTTGTGCTTTCACAATTGATTTCAGTCTGTGTTTTCCTTTTCTTTTTGTGTTGAGGATTCTAGGGTGACTTTGTGCCCCCATTATCCTTTGTGATATACTCTTTGAGCAGTTGAGGTGGAGACTTTGCGCTTTATTTCATCCTATTATTACTACGCCCTTTTGATCACTGGTTATTTCACTATCTAAAAGAAACTCCTATTGTTTTTTGTAAGGACACTTCTGAAAGAAGAGAAGTGCCTTCAGCATTTATAGCCAGGATTTTCTCCTTTGTCTATGTGCATCATCTCTAAAAGAAGAGAGATGGATGGTTTGTCCCACCCCCATGTGTTATTTTATACTTATTTATATTGTATATAGCTCTGCATATTTAATAGGAAACCTCCCCTTGATGAGAGGAGAAATTTGTCTCCTTGCGATGCAGTAAACCTACAAATCTGGATGACCAATCTCCCTATGCCGTGGTGATAGGAACTATTTTGAACGCCAGTTCACTGGTCGACAAAATATTCACCCAACAGATATCTCCCCACTATGAACCTAGCTTAATATTCTTATGATGATATTAAGGAGCACATATAGGTTCAATATTTGTCATTATAATATGGGTGATGCTCTATGTATGTAAAATATGACTTTGTGGCCATGAAGTAGTAGTAGGAGTAATAGGAGTAGAGGTTTGTGAAACTCATTATTGAGTGTTATGTGGTTTCTTTGGATAATCGTAATAGTAAAATGTGTAGGTTCTTGAGATAAATGAACATAGTATGTATTAGATGGGTATTATGTGGAATCCACTGTATGTCTTTGATGTAATGGTCTCTCAAGTATTGGTTACCTAGTAAAGGGAATTGCCCATTGCTTACCCTTTTGTGATGGATTAACCTTATTAGGATTGGTAATTAGATATTTGGGTATATATTTTTCTTGTTAAAGAGGATTTTCATATGGAATTCTAGAAATTGTAATTAATCAATTGGAATGAATGTATTTAACACACCCATGCATTGTAGAAGATATTGCTCGAAGTGTATGGATACAAGGTCTTCCCAATAACATATCAAAGATGTCCATGGAAGGTATAACTAAAAATTTAGTAACCACATGGTTGGGACAAACGTATAAAGGTATATCAATGTCACCAAGAACCTTGTGGGAGGTCTCATTGAATGCTCTAACTAATATAGTAGAAGAATACAAATCATGATGAGTATAATCTAAGTGTTTAAGTAAGGTCATGGTGAAAACATTATCATGTACCATTATCAATGATAAAACTATATATAAGGTGTTTATCAAGGTACACTCAAATAAACAAAGAATGAACATCGAATTCATCATCCTTAATCTCACTATCATTAAAAGAAATAGAGGCTTTCTAAACCATATGATGTGTATCATGCATGTAAGTACCAATAATCCCATCTAATGGGTGCCCATGATGTGATGGAGGAGGATACACATTATATGCCATTTTCACTCCTACTTTATTTTTAGAATGGTCTTTTAAACGATTATTAAATATTTTCTGTTTGTGGTGATCACTAGGTTTTGAAACCGTAAAATGTGATCTCTCTAGGTTAGGCTTACCTAGATACTTATTAAAGGGGTATATAGAAATGATAATTCACAAGGGTGATAATCAAATATACAATAGGCCAAATAGGTGTTAAACTCAGATATAACATATGTTGAATTTATAAAATTGAGAATAGGCTAAATATAAAAAGTACAACTAAACTATATATGAAAATGACAAAGAATTATTATACTTAGTTGGTTTTGATGCTAACACAATGTTGGATCTAGAACAGGCAAAAAGAAAATTAGAAGAAGATTTTAGAACAATCACCTGATTTTGGATTAAGTGTCTATGGAATCAGGGACACTAACATCAGCCTAAGGTAGTTATATCAACACTATTGTTTGGGTTCGATGTAAGTGTCTTATAAAGAATACCTATTATAAAATAATGTAAACACTTAGATGCTTCTAGATTTGTCTTCACCATCACTCTAGGGCATTCAAATCTAGTTCATATACTATCACTCTTCATAAAATGTTAAAACCCTAGTTCTTCATATTCATGGTGACCTTAGGGAAAAATGGGTTAGTGGGTACATAGTGTCCAGTTGACCCCAAAGACCATTCTATCAGTGAGAATTGCTTACATAGCCAATACTCTGAAGAGGACCTCAAACTGATGTAGTTCTCCCCTATGTGTTGGTTTATATGTGAATCATGTAATATGTGCAAAATAATTACAATAATGACCTCGCTTGTAACTTGGCAAATCGGGCTCTTGGGTTGCTCCTTTAGTACTTTAGACTTGTAGATGTGTTGTTCTTATGACTAATATGGAAATAGGGAAACTTTGTTTAATTGAATGCTTGATATAGTGATTTTGACAAGTTTCCTTGATCTTTTTTGGTATTTTCTAGGTGTCTGATAGTTTTCATAAGTATTGCTAGGTGAAGAAGGAATAAGGGTTGATCTTGTATTTATATCAATCCCTTTGGAGTTAACTCACATTAAAGTTCTTAGGCTGACCATTAAGATGCATTTCATTTACAAAATAGATGACTTTAGGATACATGACACTTGTGTTAGGTTAACACACTAGCATTTATCTTAGATGTTAGTGTCCAAGGAACAGGAAAGTAGGTACATGATCAAAACTTGCCAAAGTGGAAGATAAATACATTTTAAGCATTTTGGGCAAGATAGAAGGCTTGGGTCATTAACATAAAACTGGTCAGACTAAGAGATAGGCCAAAGGGCATAAGATGGAATAAATGCAAGACTTATAGTAGTGATAAAAGTTCTAAAACTGAGAGGAACAACCAAGGTCTGAGTTTACCAAGTTTACAAGACTGAGGTACTATATAATCCATAAATATCATCTATAAAAACATCTTAAAGTAAGTCAAAATCTATCATTGTCAAGTATCAAAACCATATTTCCAGTTACATACATATAGTTAAGGAGCACAACCACACATTTAATTTAGGCGAGAAAATTACATGAGCTTGATTTCCCTATTTAGAGTATATGGGTATGTAGGTAGTGTTTAATCATCAATGGGGTGATTAGGGTCAGCTCAACCCATTACACCCCCTCTTTATTTTTTATTGGTTTCAATATTTCAAGTTGCCCTCAGGGTTTCACTGACAAAATAAAAATAATGAATTCCATGGAGCACAAACATAGTCATGGCATCTCATCCTACTCAGTAGACATAAGTGCAAAAGGCATAACAATCTGATTTTTCATCATAGTCAACATGGATAAGTCTGTAGTCAATGGATGTGACCAACCTATGTTGTTATTTAGAGAGTGCATCCGAGAATATTCTCAAATTTTATTCTTGATCTAGCATTGTCTCAATTTTATTTTTCTCTATCTTTCATACTTAGATCTATGTCACAGTCAACTCAGATAAGTTCGTAGTTAACTAACATAATTGACTTGTGTTATTGTCCAAGGAGCACGAACATGTCTAGAAATAATTTCAAATTTTATTCTAGATTATGAGCATGCATAGTCATGTCTTTTGTTGATTTCCACTTTTAAATATTTGAAACAGTCAACAAAAAAACACCCAAAAATAACATTTCTTCTTAATGTTTTCAAAAATAACCATTTTCCATACTTAGCAAGTTTTAAAATTAAAATTGTTAATTATTATACATTTTTAGCATTTTCATATCTATAAGTTTTACACCTATAAGCATAACATATTAATTTTTAAATAAAAAATAGGGTAAAACATCATGATAGAAGTAAAGTAAGCTAGTTATGTATTACTATGAAGAGTGGTCTCACACAATGTTTCATATAATGTGTCCTTGCAAACAATTGATTATTTTAATAATTCAAGCTTATAATCTTGGCATGGGTTTTTTTTAGTTTATCAATAATGTCATACCCTTTGGGTTGAAATACTTGTCTCATGGGAGGTGGAGGGGGTTGAAGAGGAATATGTTGAATACCTCAATTTTTTCATGCCTGGTGGGGCACCTTACCTCTTTCAGTACTGACATCATGGACCACATAATCCAACATAGGTTGTGGGAAAATAATGGGGGTAGGATGGTAGTTGATATAATCTTGAGGTTTAGGGGAAGGAGGAACAAGAGGATTCATGCATGCCCTTTGGCACCTAGTGATCGCAAAATGCAACTCATGTTGAATATTACAAAATATGAATTAAGAAAGTCTTGAATTATTGTACATATATTGGTTCCATATAATTTCATGTTGTTGACTATTTTTACATATAAAAGGATAAAAACATGTAATATTTATAATCATAGCTTAAGTAAATAAATAAAAACTATGTACATCCATTATAGCCATGTGTAATTTATACAAAAAGGAAAATCAAAGATCAAAAATCAGATTTATATACAAAAATCAGAAACTCTTTAAATGGAGGAGGAAACCTTAAGGGAGACATAGGGTTTGGATATGCTCAATAAAATTTTGGGGTTCACCGATATATTTTATCTATTTTTTATTAGTGATAACCCTAATAAGATAAAAACTATGTATTAGATCGAGATATCGGTATGAAGTGTCGCCTAGATATTACTACCAAACATGATGAATGCACGATCCCACATGGGCCTATAAGTATATTGTATTAGAACCAAAAATATTATTTTCTAACATTGATAGGATTTACTTTCCCACCGTGTGTCATCCCTCGAATTTCATATAAAATAAGTAGTTTATTGTTTCCTAGTAAGGTCATCGAAGCAGAGTTGAGTTCCTCGATCTATTGAAGTTATATCAACTTATAAAAGTTGTAAGTTGATCTACTCATTGTAAGTATGGGCTGAAATCACATAGTAATTTGGGGTTTGGAAAGTGATCCATAAACAGTAGTAGACCCCTAATAATAAATAGTTTACAAATGGATCTTTTAATTTATCAGTTTTCATGATTAAAACAAATCTAAAACTGATCAATAAATTAGAATTTTAACTGATATAAACTGATCAAAATCTAATTTTTAGAATTCACCAAATTCAATCTAATCAACCATTCGATCAATCAATCGAAATTTCACTTATACCAATTTTCTATAAATGTTGTAAACTGATAAAAGATGCTTTTCTAAAAATTAAATTTGATTGATTAAATGCAAAAAATAAATCAGAAATCATAATGTTAAATTAGAATAAAGATGACACCAGAATTGGTTACAGAGTTTGTCAATTTACAAGTACAAATTAAAAACATACAATACCATAATGGAATCACAAGAACTATAAGAATATGCCAGTAGACCTATGAAAGACTCTAATCACACTCAACAATGTCAATCCAACTTCATGTAGCATTTGCACGATCAATTTCCCAGTGTTCTACGTCAAAGAGTCACTTAAAATGCTTCAAAATACATCAAAATAACACCAAATCAAGATCACAAATATATCAAAAGAAGCATCTCAAAATTTTGAACAACTTTCTAGTTTACTCTGATATCTGAAAATGCCTCTAGATTGGTCAAAAATGCCAATATCTACAAATTGCTCCTTATATTTTTACAATCATTTTCCATGGCTTGTACAAAAATAATTATGTGCCTTTTATAACACTTACAAGTGCATGGTGGATTGGTTAATCCGTTTAAAAATTTGACCATAGATCATAGGTTCAAATCGCATGGTGGATGCTTCTCTAACCACATAGGCCATGAATTTTCCATATAGGGACTAATATCCCACATTTATCATGTATAATCTCTCATTGGGCTTAATATAGCTCGAGGCTTATCTATTTAGCCTTGGTTACAGTCATGTATTTCTCCTTTTGGTTAGGATATTTGCATGGGTGACTCAAACTTGTTGACTTTGAACCCATGCTATGTTTGGAAGATATGGACAAGCTCGTTTAGCTTGGGCACAGTTGGAGTCTTGAGTTGGCATTAAAAAGTAACTAGAACTTGCCATAACATTCTGACTTGGAAAATGTGAAGGTCATGGTGTCCTGAGGGCCCACCATATGGACCTCTCAAATATTGCCACTTAAAATTCTCCTTCACCTGCCATTTGTCAACATGAGAATGCACCAAAGATAATATGGTATCAAACTATAATGTAATTGGAAATATTAAAATTACACTAATATACCATGGCGACCGAATCCCCTTTCGAAACAAGAATAGACCCCACTGGGTATGATCTCCGTAGTCAGCCTTTTACAACTACAACCGATGAATACCAATGAACTAAACATCCTCCATTTTTGCCCTCTGACAAATGTCACTAAATAAATGAGCTTGCAATCGATCTCAGGTCTTGCTAGCCCTATGTTTGTCAGTTGACTAGGTTTGACTTACACCTTTGACCAATAGTATCTAGAGCATATACTGTCTAGTTAACACATTCCAAATATCATTGGAGATCTCTTAGAGTCTTCTTTCATACTATCATGGTTTAGGAAGTTTTAGGAAACTTCTAACGTCTCAAATTATCCTCCAAATCACACCTCCTCATTAAGACCCTCTTGGTCTCCAAAAGGAGAACAACCCACTGAATTTGTTAAATGGCTCTCTACATCACACCAAATTACAGAAACCAAAATATAGTATAGTGGTTAAGGTTTTCAAATGTATTGTAATGCCAAAAATATCATAATAAATGGATTAGTATAAATAGACACAAAGGGCTTCCAAAAGAGGCAATGTCTAACTGAACCTACCTGAATTGGCCAATATTAGAACTTCAAAAGTAGATCAATATGAAATAGACAACTAAATGCCAAACATAGGTGAGTGTCTACTGACCCTACAAATCTACCAAGATACTTTGCAAAATATCACTAAAATGAATCAATATAAAATAGACAACTAAATGCCAATAATAGGTGGTGTCTATTGACCTTGTGAAACTATCAATCATGACAAAATACCATTGTAAACTTCACTACAAATACCATGGAAATGATTTAGAAATCAAACTACAAAATGCGTACAATAAGGCTCAGAGTTAGACTTAATCCCTGAACTGTCAGTGAAGGAAATCTCTATCCAATATCAAATTGGGGATAAATGCAAACTATTGTACAAATTTCACATCTCCAAAATGGTGAATTTGCCAATCATTGCAAAATGATCACCAAGTACAACTACAAACTAGTTTGTTAGTGTAATAAATGTACACCTTAATTATAACCATATTTGATAGTTACAAATAAATGCCCAAAATGAGGGACTTATAAATATGTGAAAATATCATGCAAGGCTACAAAAAGTTTGTATAATTACTACAATTACAAATGGTGCCCTAAAAAGGTTAAGCCTCTAATATATTTGCACAAAGTAAATGATAACGTATATACTAAAATGCAAGTTTTTTTCCCAAAATAGACATATTGATCATGCCCCATACAACCTGCATATATTGTTGTCAGAGTTCAAATTGAAGTTTTTCAAAACCATAATGCGAAAAAATAATCCAAGTATGATAAACCTGTCCCTTGGTTTTTCTCTACAATTTAGTCCAATAAACCAGATTCAAAGTATCAATCATATGGGAATATCTCCTAACTTGAATATGAGTTAACTCTTTTATCAATGTATCATGAACTCAAAAACTTATTAGGAGATTAAAAATAGAGCTTTAGCAAATCCGTGAATGTGAAAAAATAATCCAAGTATGATATATTTGTCAAGTGGATTTTCTCACAGCTAGTAGCTCAAAAAATATGTTCAAAACCAAAATATATTCCTTTTAATTTCAACGGAATACCAAAACTACTTTGAACATTTTCATACTAATAAACTATCACAGCTATGCAAACATAAACTAAGGAATTATTTTCCAAACCACTTAACCAGATTATCCTTAGATTTTACTTGAGTTTATGCATGTGTTATATCTAAAACTGTTGGTTTAACAATGCTTTCCTTTTTCACAATTGTCTAATGTTGTTTGGGATGGAGCTGCCAACATCTATTAACCTCATGTCCTTTCCTATTAAAATGAGTACCAAAACATGTATCCACTCTTTTTGAAAACATACTCTTACTACCATTCTCAAAACCCTATCGAGGAGAGTGGTCTTTCAAAATCTTTACCAACAAAGATTTACATTTCCAACATTTAGCTACATAATGGTTAGATAATCCACAAAAACCGCATGGATAAATATACCATAAATTTTATGTACCATAATCAAAAGAAACGTTGGAATATATATGTTGTCTGGAAGAATTAGAATCAACATTATTACAAGTGTGATGAAAAGAATGTGTTTTACCTTCCATCTGAGATGGTTTACACTTCTCTGTAGCACTTCTTGCTTCTGCTTTCTTAGAGCATTTACCTGTTTCATTCTAAATACCAGATCTGTATCCCAAATCTAAATGATAAGGCTTATCCTCTAGCTAAACAAGGTTATCAATGATTTGGCGATATTTTCCAAGGCCTTTTCTATCGAATACCATTTTAACAATTAGTTTTGAACTTATACCTCTAGTGTGTTGTTCAAACTTACAAAAATCCTTTTCATCAAGTTCATGATGGAAAGGAAAAGTAACTGGTGACTCGCATTCACTTACAATGCTTAATGAATCTATTTGTGCACTTGTGGGAGAGGAAGGTCCTATATGCATAATGAACTTGTTTTTCTCTTTCATGTCATCATCATTTTGCAAACTTGACAAGAGATCATCATTGGCTTGCAACTCTTTTTTCAACCTTCCAATCTCCTCTTCCAAAGAGTAAAACTTTGCTCTCAAGAAAGAGTTCTCTTCCTGAATCTGGTGGTTGTATGATTCAATCTCATCAAGTTTTTCTTGATTGGATAACTTTCCCGTGGTTTCATGTTTCTACAAACAACCTGTACTTCCAACAATTGTAAATGGAGTAACACAACAAGGCAAATGTTTGCATTCTAACTACTCTGATACCAAGATTGATTCATAAATAGTAGTAGACCCCCTACTAATAAATAGTTTACAAATGGATCTTTTAATTTATCAATTTTCATGATTAAAATGAATCTAAAATTTATTAATAAATTGAAATTCTAACTAATATAAACTGATCACCATCTGAGTTTTAAAATTCACCAAATTTAATTCAATCAACTGTTTGATCAATCAATCCAGATTTCACTTATATCATTTTTTTGAAAATGTCATAAACTAATAAAATATGCTTTTTTGAAAATTAAATTTGACTGATTAAAAGTGGAAAATAAATCAAAAATAAGAATGTTAAATTAGAATATAGACGACACTAAAACTGGTTACGGAGTTTGATAATTGCCTACATCTCTAGGTTCATTCAAACCGATTCATTAAAAATCAATTTTAAGTACAAATGAAAAACTTACAATACCATAATGGAATCACAATACCCATGAAAATATGCCAATATACCTCTAAAATACTTTGATCACACTCAACAATGTCAATCCAACTTCTTGTAACATTTGCACAATCAATTTCTCAGTGTTCTACATCAAATCATCACTTCAAATGCTTCAAAATACATCACAAGAACACCAAATCAGGAGCACAAAAATACCAAAATAAGTGTATCAAAATTATGAATAACTTTCTAGTTTACTCTGAGATCTTGAAATGCCTCTAGATTGGTCAAAAATGCCAATCTCTACAAACTTCTCCTTATATTTTTACATAGTCATTTTCCATATCCTGTACAAATATAATTTCATGCCTTTTATAGCACTTAAAAGTGCATGGTATATTGGTTAATCCATTTAAATGTTTAACCATGGATCACAGGTTCAAATCCCATGGTGGATGCTTCTCTAACCACATAGGCTGTGGATTTTCCATATAGGGATTAATATCCCACATTTGTCGTGTATAATCTCTCATAGGGCTTAATATAGCCCAAAGATTATCTCTTTAACGATGGCTACGGTCACACATTTTTCCTTTTGGTTAGGATATCTACATGGGTGAGTTAGACTTGTTGACTTTGAGCCAGTGTTATGTTTGGAAGATATGGACAAGTTCGGTTAGCTCGGGCACAGTTGGAATCTCAAGTTGGCTAACAAGTAACTCAAACTTGCCATAACATTGTGACTTGAAAAATGTGAAAGTTGATGTGGCCTGAGGACCCACCATGTAGACCTCTCAAATATTGCCACCTAAAATGCTCTTTCACCTGCCACTTGTCAACACGAGAATACATCAAAGATAATATGGTATAAAACTATAATGTAATTGGAAATATTAAAATTACACTAATATACCACAGTGGCCAGATCCCCTTCCAAAATAAGAGTGGACCCCACTAGCTACAGTCTTCATAGTTAGCATTTTGAAACTACAACCGATGAAGATCGATGAACTAAACATCCTCCATTTTTTCCTTCCGACAAATGTCACTGCACAAATGAGCTCACAATCGATCGTGGGTCCTGTTAAACCTATGTTTGCCAGTTTACTAGGTTTGACCTACACCTTTGACCAACAATATTTGGAGCATATAGTGTCCATTGAATGTGTTCAAAATATCATTGGAGAGCTCTCAAAGTCATCTTCTGTATTGTCATGGTTTAGGAAGTTTTAAGGAACTTCTGACATCTTAAATTATCCTCGAGATCATAAAGGGCACCCAACTAGATGGATTGGGTTGGCCCATAACCATATGAGATATCCCTCTCTCATTGGGCCTATTTATATTTATATCCATATATATGCCCTCAACCCATTAGATATAAAGAGTGGGTAAGGTTGAGGGAGGGGACGAGTTGGGTGTCATGGTTTAGTTGGCTTCAGATTAAAGATATACATGTAGGTATAAATATGAATGTAAAATATTGAATTTAATGTGGTAGTAGAACTTGATAAATATAAAAAATGCAATAGAGGATAATATATTCAGTGACTTATTCAACTATGCATGACTCTGCTTACATGTAGTAAGAAAGGTATCAAATTAGATTGTGGGCCACTCAGATCGAGACCAAGATCCTTATGTGCACTTGGATAATATTGTTAGCCTCATGTTTATACCATCAGTTGTTATGTTCTAAATTTTATGCTTCTATCTGGGGAAATATTTCTTCTTTATTTTGATATAGGCAAGTGTACCTACTTATCTTTCAACTCTATGTGTGATTCTAAGGTCTGATTATGTGTGTGACTCACATAAATCTATCTCCTTTACTTGAAACTCTATATACACTTGTAATGAGAAATTTAAGCTTTTAAAAGGGGATGTAAAGTGGTTTGAGCTAACCCTAATTACTCCTTGTTGAATGATTTAATGCCACCTATATATCCAATAATTTGAAGAGGGAATTCAAACTACATATAGTTCCCCCTATTACGTGAATGTGTGTAGTAGTGCTCATTTAATGGATGCAACCTATAATCTAACCCTTAATACTTGGCAATAATAAACTTTGGCTTGGATATTGAATGTGTTATACTTGGATAAGACCTACTCCTAGTGATTGATTTTTATATTGGGAAGACTAGGACAGCCCTCTTGAATGTGCAAGTGTTTTAATATGCTTGGTAAGTGTTTGCTAGATAAATGTTATATGACTAATAGGCTTATAACTATTTTTTATTTATACAAGACTCTTTGGAAACTTTCTCATTTCATTGACATGTAGAACACACATGCTGACTCATATGAATAATTTTAATTTGAAATGTGACATTGATTAGTGCAAGACGAAGTGTCAAACTCAGATGGTAAGTTTTGAATCTGATGTTATTGTCCAAGAGACATGAGCACTGATTAGATAATCTGGACATGTTTGAGTATGATAATTAAATGGTTTGACATACATTATGGGATTTCATGTAAGTGATTGAGATAAATTTGGGAAGGTTAGACCCATAAAAGGCACATGGATGTGAGATAATGGCAAATGAGAGTCGTGTGTGTACACACAAGTTATGTAGGTTGAAGGTAAGTCAAAACTGATATTACCAAGTATCAATTACCATATTTTAGTGTATATAACTATTTAATTGCAACACCTATGATATTTAATCATTTGAATGGAATGGCGTAATCATATTAACAATCTAAACTTATTCTGAATGGTAGGAAATGAGGATTATGAACCTCTAAATACATGTAGCTTGTGTATCACAAATAATGAAAAAATAGTATCATTTATTCCATACAAAAATTTAATTTTAAAAAAAATCCAAACATATTTTGTTTGATTAGTCCTTCAAAATAGAATTTAGATTTGATGGTCAACCACACATATCAAGTAAAAATGTTATTAAAGTTTTCAAGCAACGTTTCCCTTCAAAAGTCACATCAATGATCTTTACAAAAAGAAATATCAACGAGTAAATATACATTTCTAGAATTATTTATGTAATTCTTAATAGTTTTTCAAAGCTTACTAATATTTTCCCCTTTCATTCCATATCACATGGTCTTAAAAAACTAGCGAATATAATATATACAGATGACATATTTAACCCATGCAAATTTTAGGAGATTAAACACATTCTAAAAGTTAAAATATGATATTTTTTCAAAAATAACAATGTTTTTTAGTACATGTCATGCATGTATCTATTGTAATTGGCTTTACATATTAGTTTACATTATAAAATGTGCAAACAAAATATTTTTCCATACTCTAAATTTTTAACATTGGACTTTATTATATACTATTCTAAACATGAAAAAATAATATTTTTTGAGTTTTTCATTGGCTTAAGTACACTTATGGGATCATTTTTCTTAGGAAATTATGTTATTTATCAATAAATAAAAATAAAAAAATAAAAGTTAAGGTCTTTAATAAATTAACTTTTTTAAAAATAGGTTGAAGATTTAATGCAGGGATCATGCGTACCCATAATAACATTATTTTATTATTTAAAAACATTATATTTTCATGCACTCTAAATAGGGGCCACACACATTAAATAGATATACCAACCTATGATGTGCATTTAATTTATGAGCCACTTTGCAATTTTTTAAACTTATTTGTCTTGTGCCCATTTAGTTAGCTCATGCAAATAACATGTGATTTGGGTTTTACCAAGACATTCTTTTTAGACTGTTTTTGTTATGACAAGATTTTCTCTTATACGAGGTTACAAAGTCTATTTTCAGCCACTTTTAGAGTGGGATCAAACTTCTAGAGTAGGACAAAAATATATTTAAGGGTGTGTTCTATAGTCCAATCAAATACATGGATTAATCTAAGGTAATTAACCTTATCCAAGAATTCCTCGAGAAAAATTCTCAATTTTACAATAAGTCTAGGGTAAAATTCATTATAAAAAAGTATGATGGGAATTTCAAATTCTTGTTTTTTAAATTTTATATAGTGTGAGGAAATAATGTTTGATATACAAGATTAGTTATTATGCATTTAATTTGTTTTAATCTACAAAACATAACACGACATTTGCTCAAATCCCTTCACACCCATTGTTCTCTCTCTACTGAAGTAGACCCACAAATTAGAGACACTATAACTACATCATTTTATGGAGAACATTTGAATGGCAATGCAAAACAATAATTAAAATATCGTAACGAGAGGATTCATAGTTGAAAAAGCATAGACTCATTATAAGTGTTCTTCTACCATGGTCATATGGAAATGCAATGTTCAAGTAACATTGGGTTTGCATGTTACATAAAATTATTTTTTAAAACAAGCATGGTTAGTGGTGTAACTTTAAAAATTTGTACAAGTTTAACCTATAAAATCATATAGTTGGCAATTTCATAGAAATTCATGTCTACGTCTAAATTTAATATGATACAATTTGATAGAAGTAAGGTGCACTATTGTTGAGCCTTAGCCATAAGTAAGCTTGTTGCAATAGTTTTATAGATGAATCATGAGCACACTAAGGCAGGATCCCATGGAGAGTGTCATAGCTCTGAGTTTTACTGTGTATGCGCCCCATGTAATTTTTTGAATAGAGCTATAAGAAGAACAAAAATATTGAATTGCAATAAAAATGATATAACATGGATATTTTAAGTAGGTTGTCATTGAGGGGGATAAATTTTTTATACACCCGCTTCACACCTCTTTAGCCATGTGGTAGTTGTTATATTATTTTAAAAATATATATATAACTTTCTAACTTTTCTCAATGGCGATTAATGAATAAATTTCACAACTTTATCAAACCAATTTTATGCAAAAAGTTCCTTAATTCTCTTAGTAGCACCTACAAAAAAAACTCCAGACACTTTCCATTAGACCATTACTAAGATCACCTTTTTTCTTCCATGTATGTGATTAGCTCAAGAAGACCACTAATAATTAATTTTTTACCATCTTGAGCCCTTGCATTCTAGGCCTAACGCATGCATAAATTGAATATTTGGTGTAACCTTTGATATGAATGCCATGACCAAAGGGTATCTCTTCCATCAAATTTGCCCAAAAGTCACAACCAACCTTAGCTTGCTCGACCTTATCCATTTTGATATGATACACAACATAAACTCATTGGATGCATATTTCCCCAAGGTCAACACATTATCAAGTCTTCTTGGGGATTTCAATATGTGGATTTTTTAAAAGCTCATATATTTTTTCCACCTATGGGAATACCATTCCACAATCCATAGATTAATATAATTCATAGGTTCATTTGTAATTAGTGCTTGAAGAAGAGTTCTACATAGTTATTATGCAATCACTATAGTTGCAATTGAAAGATTTTTCAACAAAAACTCTTGTTGAAAATAACACACCTCTAATTATTTGCTTAGGTTTTTACTACTCATATGTCATTATTCCAATCCATTATTGCATAATATGATATAAGTTTGATTGTGGTTTAATAAAGGTACCAACTTCACATATATAGTGTTGGCACTCATGGTGGGTACTATTTAGTAAAAAATGATAATACCTAATCCAACCATTAGTTTGAATTTGGCTAGAGATCAACAAATTTTGCAGTAGATATTAGATCAAATGGAAGTTGAACATAAAAAAACTAATTTAAATATAAATCCATAGTAATTTCAAACAAAATTACAAAATAAAATATGCAATGATGGACTTGAAATATAATCATGCTAATAAAAAGGTGTTGCAAGTAATTGTTTACCAGTTATTTTGCCTTTATGATTGAGTAAATACTCAAATAATTTGTTATGAAGTTAACATAGAAATGAAAAACCTATATTGAAATGAAGATAAAATATTAAAATACTTTGATCCACCTCCTTATATCTCATTGTTCGATTTCAACATAAATTTGGAATCAAATTTTGAAAGACTTCATAAAATTTGACATGAAAAATTTATAGAGAAAAGAACAATGATAAGCTTTCTTATCTTTAAAATTTGGAGCTAGTTTTCACACCATTAAATCCCAATAGTTTTACATTATTGTACATGGCATTCTACTTTTCCCTGCACAACATGTTAAAACTCATGCCCTCTAAATATTCCTTGGAGATTTACAATGAATTGCATAAGCTCCTTTGTAATTAATTTTTTGTATTCGTTTTTAATTGGCCACTTAATTCTAACACCCTCTGGAGCTTCAAAACCACATCTACCATGTGAATAATCCATGTTCTCTCTTTACCCCTGATTCAAAATGACCCTTGACATGATTCATGTGTAGGAAGCAATGTAATTTTCAATTTATTTTGTTTCTACCTACTATTCATCCTGAGATACACGTGAATTATGGAAAATAACATATTCATAATCATAACACATACTATGCTAATGTATCGTGTTGGTTTTGACTTTGATGGTATATTGTAGTCAATGCACACTCCTTTATTAATGCTTAGAATAAAAGTAAGTAAATTTCATTGTTGTCATATTTAACATTAGTTAAAAAGTTTTTGAATTATGATTTGCCAAAAATAGTTTTATTTTGATTTTAAAGGTCTATCAAATATGATTGGTTAACTAGAATAATTGTAACAACATTGTGTCTTAGCCAAAAAAATAGAGTAAAATAATTTATTTTCCCCTAAACCCTATTTATATAAAATTTATTTGTAGAAGTTTAGGTATATTGATTTGATTTTTACTTAGGTGAATATATTGACACAAAACTAATGGTAAAATCAATTATTATAATACTACTCAGTAGGTACTAATATTCACAACTTTTGTAATAAAAATAACTTTATTTTTCTATTGATAAAATAATTCACATTTATTGTTATAAAAACAACTTTAGTGAAATTGTATTCACTATATTTCAACAATTAAATGGAATATATAACTAAGAAACTTAACACACAAGGCATACCAACCTTATAGTAATTACCTCAACTTACTGAGATCATAGGAATTTGACAATAGAGAGGAGGTTAGATCAAGTGTTAGTCCATAAAATAATGAAATCAACACATTAGCATGCTAACACATCTAAGCCTAGATCTTAGGGGGAAAATAATGGACTAAATACAATTGAAAACCCAACTAAAATGCAAAGAACAACAATCTTTACCTTCCTTGAGAGCTCCAACAGATTTGTTCATGGCTTGCTCAATTTGTGTTCAAAGAGTCTTTGGCAATGGAAGTCTTTGTTCCTTCTCTCCTTGACACCATTGTGGCTTGTGGATTATGTTTGCTTGATGGCTTGGCTCAATATATTGGCATTATAACATTATTGTTATGAGTCTTATTCAAAAACCTACATTATAACTCTATAATTCCTAAGCTCTCAAATGAAGAGGCAAAGGCTTGTATTTATAGGCGTAGGAACTAACCCCAACTCCAAGTTGAGTTAAAGTGTAGTTCAAACATAGAATGGGTTTAAACCTAACCTAAATGAGTTAAATAACCCTAATAGAGTTAAAATGTGTCAAAAATTAATTATTAGCAATGAATAGGCATGGGTGAGATATTTTCAAAGGCTTGACAACTCCAAAAGGTAATCATGAAAAGTAAAGATATTTTATATTTTTTAATTTCCTTTTTTAGTAATTCATTAATTGCACATGGATAATTCAACTAGGTATTTAATTTGGTTTAACTTGTTACTTAATTTTGGTTAGCCTTTTTAACATTTTTAAGATTTGATTTTATATCCATGTGCCCCACTTAATAGGTCTATAGGCCAAATTGCATGTTATGATGCCACAAGATAATTAGAGACGAATCCATGAGAGGTTTTTGTTGATTAAGGTAGGATACCCCAATTAAGGATGTCTCAATGAGATTTTGAGCTTTGATGAAAGATGTACAAGATAATTTGGGATGTTTAATGATTCTTAAGCTTAATTTGTAATGGTTGGTAGAAATCAATCTGAAGTTCGATTGAAGGCCATTGGTGGCTAGTTTTAGGTGTCTACAGTTTGCCCCTATTTGGGAAGATGTTCCAAGCTATAGGCACAATAATGTCTTCTCAAATATTAACATAGGATGAAAATAAGAAATGAAAAAAGCTCCAAATAATGTTTGATAACCCTAAAATGATTCGCCCTTGAGGGAGTGGTCTTCACATATGATTGATGGACAATCCCTCAAAAAGAAACAAGAAGAAGAATGAAATAAACCCATGGGTGAGATTAATCTAATCGAGAGAATGATTGCATTCATTGATTTAAAAAGAGTATTAATTTTTACAAAGGTATTTATAATCAATAACAAAGGTTGAAACACTAATTTTCCCGAAGGTAGTTATAATCAATGGCAATGGCATATGCCCCAGTTAGGGTGAATGAGTTAAAATAATGATTTGCCTATAGGTGGTTATAATTAGTAAGATGACCTGGATTAAAAAATGATGTTTGATTGTGTCCTAATAGAGCAGATTGGCAAGCAAAACTCAATGATATAACATGTTGCATAGATTAAAAATGAACAGGCACAAACGTAGATGCAATGGTCTAATGACTAAAGAAGCCACAAATAACCACACACATGAGGATACAAAAAGTGATGAAAGAGATGAATAGAAGAATGAGATTTGATCAATGTGAATGATTTGGTTGTACTTGCTAATGTGGAGATGTTTGTCCTTATTAGTATAGATACAACCAAAATGGTCAATAGGTTGATTTGATCAAGGAGGGTGGAAGGATTTACCAAGGTTACCAAGGATAAATTATTATGGCTCCATTGCTTTTAAGACTTCTCGATCTAGTTTTTATTGTAGCACTTGACGGTATGCATCATGATAGAAAACACCATGATAAGTTGGCCAAAATATGCATAAGGATTGACTCTCGATCCAATAAATAATTAAAAGCAATACATCAATGATAAAAGCCATGATGACAATGTTGACGTATGAATATGGGTAGACTCAAGAATAACATGCAAAGAATCACCCAATGAACACATATAGACTGAGTCAAGGCATAATACTTAAAACAAATAAATAGGCAAGCAAACAAACAAATAAACACACAAAAATCTTGAAAGTAAAATCAAAAGAAAGCATCTTAATAATAGATTTTCCCTAGTAGGGTGAATCGAGGATGACTAACTAAGCTTAGACAGGATAAATGTTTTTGGATTTTAAATTTTATGAATGTTTTTAGAATTTTTGGGGTATCTTAACTCGATAGAGATTGATAAGATACCACTCATAAATTAGTGATATCATTGGCTTAGGTTGCTCATAAAATAGTGAGAATGTATAGAAAAAAGGTACTAAACTTACCTCAACATGAATCAAGCATAGCCTACATAATCCCAAAATGACCTCAAGTCATAGTAGTTCCACCAACACAAAAAGTGGTGAGAACCGACTAGGTCACAAGTTCTCAAATTGAGGCAAGTGGCCAAACCAATGAGAATAGTAATGGCAAGGTGATGCAGCAATACATGATAAAGGTATTATTCCTAATTTGCCCATAAGCAGTTATAATTAGTAATACAAGGTGGACTACTAATTTTCCCATAGATGGTTATAATCAATGACACCAGTCAAACATAAATAAAAGATAACTTGCTAGATCCATTATCATGCTACTTTCATAAACTATCATTTAAACATGGAATTGTAAAACTATTGAAACTAGATCAGAATCTCCTTACACAAGGTGCAAGAAGAACCAAAGGAACCAAGATCAAAATGGGCTTGGGTAGGACAGCTAAAAATAGGATTTGGTCAAATAGGGATGGCATGGTAGAATGACATATGGTATGGAATTGTTTAGGGTGGTGATGGCATGAAGATTGGATAAAATCGTAATAGGGTTGCCCCCAAGTGGCAAGGTAAGGTAAATGGTAGGGTATGAAACAAGGGCAAGGTAAATGATTGCAGCCAAGGTAAAAGGCAAATGGAGAGGTATGGTTTCTAGCCAACTATAAGGTATGGTTTTTAGAAAATTATTTCTAGCCAAGGTGAATGATTATGTTGTTCATGTTGATGTGAATATGCACGTCTTGATCAACGTATGATATAACCATAGTAATCAATCATGTAAATTGATACCCCACACCTCTTTTGAATGGCTACTCTATTAAGAATCTACTGCATATTTGGATGCCAAGAATGTTGTTATTGTGATCTTCATTGGTCATTGATATTATTTCCTTCAAACATTGAGATAAGGTATCTTTATAGCCTCTATAAAGGAAAGTGTGGCCAGGGATGGTAAATTAAAATAAATGTTGGATGATAGGTCTGATTTGGCAATGTAAAGGTGGATGATAATGAAATATATAATGGTATGTTAATAAATAAAGATCAAGATTTTTAGGCACGCATAATTTTGTCAATTCCAGATTTGGCATAACCTTAGATGTGGTATAGCTAAAGACTTTTGAATGTGTTCTCGATAAGACCACTAATTTTTTTGATTGTTTGAGCCTAAGAGTAACTACCATTTGATTAGGTTGTAGATTGGAAGCTATATTGATTTCATCTTTGATAATGTCTTCATCAAGTAGTGAACGACTATTGTGTTCAACTATTGGCACCTTAATGAGGTTTTCACCAATGAAGTTATCTTGATTGTCTGATAATGCCTCCGAGAAGGTTTCACTAAGGAACATTGAATTTTGACTTTGATTTTCTTCTAGCACCTCTGTAAAGGTTTCACTAGAAGATGCTCAGTTTGAACTTTGATTGTCCACTAGTAACTTCGAAAAGGTTTCACTAGGAGAGTATTCTTTTACATGAATTTGGTCTTGGTCTACCTGATATTCTCTAACTGATATGTCGCCATGGATGTAGTTTAATAAGGTATGATTCTATCGATTCCAATCGACACTTGTAAGAGGTGAAATGTCAATATAATGGCTAGGTTGGTTGGTGTTAATGGCTTTAGAGTGGTAATGGAATGGGAAGAGGCTGCACAATCCCTGTAAAAAATACTAGGAGAGTTTATGTCAAAACTGAAGTACTCATCCTCAAAAACCATAGAAGGATCACAAATGTATTCAAACTGATCTACAAGGCATGTGTAACAAATGTTATAACAACCACAAACATATTATGATTCTGAAACTGATTCTAACTCACGAGACTCTAAATCCATTGTTGGGATTGATGTTGATTCTACTTTTGATTCTAAATCTGATGTCTATTCAAGAATAGAACCTAACTCCAATGTTGATTCTTCATGTTGTGTGGACATTGCTACAATGATGTCTTGTTAAATGTTTCATTTTGGATAAGTAATAGCATGTGACGTCATAATGGGATCCATGGAGACTGGTTTGTCAAAATGAGACTCCTCAACAAGGGGGAAAAGGTCAAGAGACAACTCCTTAGTGGCCGGATTGTCAAGGGGAGGCTCTTTAAAAATAGGCATATGGTTAAGATAATGATTTTTCCAAAGGTATTTATAATCATTAATAAGTGACTCAATAAAAATTAGCTCATCAGAGTTAGACTTTTCAACAATGGGGATAGTAACAAGATTTGATTCATCACAGGTTGACTCATCACAAATGGTTGGTTCAACAAAAACATCATTGATTGGTTAGGTTTGTTAGCCTTGGTTTACAAGTAGTTGTAAAATACCAATTTTGAATATATCTTGGTATTCAAATGATTTGTTCGGTTAGAGAGGTATTGATTGGCTCGATAAGGGTTGGATGATTGGTAGGGGTTTTCTAAAGTGGGGAATAGTTGGTAATATATGAAGAATGGCTAGTAGTTGGATAATGAGAGGGCATTATGGAGCTTGATTTTTCACACAAGCTAAAGGATGAGGTCTTGGAATGGTAATGATAAGACATTATGGAGCTTGGTTACTCTCACAAGCCAAAGCATGAAGTCCTGGACTGGTAATGGTAGGGCATCATAGAGTTTGATTACTCATACAAACCAAAGGATGAGGTCTAAGAATGGTAATGGTGGGGCATCATAGAACTTGATTACTTATACAATCTAAAATATGAGGTCTTGGTATAGAAATGGTAGAGCATTATGGAGCTTGGTTGCTCATACAAGCCAAAGGATGAGGTCCTGGTATAGAAATGATAGTCCTTGGATGTTGTAGATCTTGATTGCTCTCACAATCTGAAGGAGGGTTAATGGTATATGTGGGGGATTAGGTATTCATGAAAGGGTGAGTATAATATGTCAACCAACCTGAAGAAGGTACTATCGAACATGGCTCTTGGATTTGTTCCCCAGATTGAGGATTGTAAGGAGGATAAGGGTCCATCTTAATAAACCACTTCTTCACCATATGGGTCTTGAGTAAAGTCAATTTATGCAGCCATTCTATCATAACTTGGATTGTATATAACTCCACCATAAGTGTAGTTAGACATGTCTACATCAATAATGAAAGCTCCAAAAAAAGGTTTAAAGTTATGTAAACTCTTTAAAAATGATGTCCAAACTTGGTCTTACTTGCTATAGGGATGGATTTATATCTCTAAAATGGTTTATGACAACACTTAGTATAAAACAATACAAAATCAAATGTCTAACGTTAAATGTCTCACACAAAAAAGTCAAGTGGAAGAATTAAAATTGGAATGCCAAACTCTATGTTCAAAATGTTCTAAATAGGTATAATCTAGGAAAATAAAGGTTGCTAGGTCTTTTGGCCAAAGACAGTGCCAAAAGCTAGGCTCAAACAAAGCATGTGCTAGGACTTTTGGCTAAATGCGGCATCAAAATCTAGACTTGAAACAAATAGGTATTTAATTTAACAAACTTTGATCACTTTAGCATAGACTAGGCACTTGATTTCATATATGAACTTGGTCAATTTGATATGAGGCACAAAACAAAAGGCACTTGGAGATAGACTATTTTCTCCCAAATAAAAGGCACAACCAAATAATTTAAGAATTTGGGCAAATAATTAGCCTAAATTACAAAACTCAAGAGAAAAAGATATGTATCTAAGCCCTAATTAGACAAGGCCTAAATAGAAATCAATCAATGTTTGAATTCAAACTTGTCAAGGTTAATTAAAAACTCAACTTAGGAAAACTAGGCCTATTGAAAAAACAAGCTAGACAAAATTGAATGGCATAACGCTAGACAAAGATCTAAAAGGCATAAATGGATTGGTTCAACAATTGAAAATTTGGACACAAGACAAGATGAGTCTATGAAATGATTCAATCAGCATAACAACGTTATCTCTCTCTAAAATTATGATGAATGGTTTGTTTCAAGACTCTAAGGCATAAACTTGAAATTTTTTGGACAACATAACATTACCCATTTCAATCAAGTGACACACATAATGTTTTTGACACAAAGTTTAAGGCAAAAAGCACGGTGTCAAATGGATGGCATAACGCCTCCTTAAATAATGAAGTAAAGTGGACATAAGATTCGTTTTGGCGTGGGAATACAAATAAAGATGACTTAGACTCAAATACCAAGTAAGCAAAGGGAAAAGACCAAATACGACTAAGTAAATCATCTTATGCCCTAAAACTGATAAGGTTGCATCGTATTATTGAAATTCATCTATATATATGCTCTTAGGAGCACTTTAAGTGTTAATCCAAAAATAAAATCACATGAAGTAGTAGGTTTTTTATAGCCCTTTCTCCTAAGAGATTGTATAGTGACATGGACCTTCAGGCTACTCGCCCTGCATCAACAATATTTTCACGACAAGGGGGGTTTATCTAAAACTTAAATTTTTGATCGTCTAGATGATCCCAAGCATGGCTAACACTAGAGATGCCTCACATCAATTAAGTTCATACTTATTAACTTACTATACAAGAGTCTATTCCTTTACATAGTGATTCCATCTGTGTATTGCTTAGTGGAATCCCCTGGTTAACCAGACCTGACTCAGGTTTTCATTATGAAAGGAGAGGTTAGCCACTCAACCCCTTGGCTCTCATAGTATGCATACCCTAATTTATATACCCCACCATGGAGCAGGGTTGAAATGATGTTGGGAGATGAAACCCCGAGTTAAAGCTTCTCTAAATAACTCATGAAGAAGCTATGAACTCCCCTTTATAAGCCAAATTGCATGAAATAAATGACTAAGTGGAAAGACTTTAGAGGTTTCTTTTAGATCACCCAAACCATACATGTTATGGGGAGAGCCTAGACAATATTCTTTCCATGCCTTAGAATAGACACAAATTGCAAGTGAAAAGGCACTTTTGGTCACCCAAGTTCCCTATAGGGGATGAGGGGAGAGCATATACGCACTTTTCATTTTTCACAAACAAACAAGCAATCAATAAACACTTTCAACAATTTTCAATCTAAGTGAATGTTTATTTTATGCACCAAATGAAATGTTTGATTAAGTTCTTTGGCCCCTTGGATTACTTTTTCAAAACTTGAAAAAAATTTCATAAAAAAAAATTAATGCAAATCATCTAGGTTCCTTTTAAGCACTTAAATCAAATGTTCAAGATTTAACCATTCTTTGTAAGCACCAAAAATGAAATTTTCAAGCATTTAAACTTGAAAATTTATGTTTTAATCCTACTTTGAACCTATAAATGTTAGAGAGTTTCCAAAGATAGCTCTCAAGTTTTTCTATATTTTTTACATAAAGACTAATATCGATCACTTATGACTGATGTCGGTTATAAAGTGACCAATGTTGATTGGAATTAAATCGATATCGATTGATAAAGACTGATATCAACTACCTATGAAGTTGAAGGCAAAACCAAAATGATGTGAAAAACATTTTTTAGGTCAAGTTAGTATGAAAACTCCTCAAAACCTGTAACAAAATGATTAAACAAAGAGTTTATAAATCAATAAAACTAAGTAGTAGTAATTAGAATCTTTAAAAAGATTTAAAATCCAATTTCAAGATTTTGTGAAACATTTGTGTAAATTTAAAGTAAAATAATAGAATATTCCAAAAATTTGGGAGAAAACATGTGGTTTTAAAAAACAAATCATCAAAAATGGAGTTCAGACGACCCCAAACAAGGCTCCAAAAGATGGCTTATTAGCTTGCTATTCTGCACAGAGAATGACGTTAGTTTTGGGTGATGCACACAGTGATTAATGTCAATTTTGGGTGATGCACACAATGATTAATGTCAATTTTGGGTGATGCACATAGTGACCGATGTTATTTATATAGGACCAATGTCAGTTAGTATAGGACCGATGTCAGTTATGAAAAATCAATGTTAGTTTCTATGTAAATCTGAGTGAACATAAAAAATAAGAATACAACAAAAACATAGCTAAAACTCCAATTTTTAAGATTTTCAAGCATTCATTTGAAAAGTTTGGAGTTACATCTTCATCTCCTTGGTATGTGGGAGGCTTTAGGTCCTACCGAGTGTTCTATTTGTGAGCACTGGAATTTGACAATAAGGAGGAGGTTAGATCAAATGTTAGTCCATAAAATAATGAAATCAACACACTAACATACTAACATCTCTAAGCCTATATCCTAAGGGGAGCATAATGGACTAAATATAATTAAAAACCTAACTAAATGCAAAGAATAAAAATCTTTACCTTCTTTGAGAGATCCAAAGGATTTGTTTGTGGCTTGCACAGTTTGTACTCAAAGAATCTTTTGCAATGGAGTTTGTATTCTTTGTTCCTTCTCGCCTTGGCACCATTGTGGCTTATGCTTGCTTGATAGGTTAGATAAATATTTTGGCATTATAACATTATTTTTATGAGTCTTATGCAAAAACCTGCATTATAACTCTACAATTTCCAAGCTCTCAAATGAAGAGGCAAAGGCTTGTATTTATAAGCTTAGGAATAAACCCCAACTCAAGGTGAGTTAAAGTGTAGTTTAAACATGGAATGGGTTCAAACCTAGCCTAAGTGAATTAATTAACCCTAATATAGTTAAAATGTGTCAATAATTAATGATTAGCAATGAATAGGCATGGGTGAGATATTTTCAAAGGCTTGATAACTCACAAAAGGTAATCATGAAAAGCTAGGATATTTCATATTTTTTAATTTCATTTTTTAGTAATTCATTAATTACACATGGATAATTTAAATAGTTATTTAATTTGGTTTATCTTGTTACCTAATTCTGCTTAGCCTTTTTAGCATTTTTAAGATTTGATTTTGTCCATGTGCCCCACTTAATAGGTCTATAGGCCAAATTGCATGTTATGATGCCGCAGGATAATTAGAGATGAATCTATGAGAGGTTTTTGTTGCTTACAGTAGGATACCCTAGTTATGGATGTCTAATGAGATTCTAAGATTTGATAAATGATGCACAAGCAAATTTGGGATGTTTAATAATTCTTAGGCTTAATTTGTAATGGTTGGTAGAAATCAGTCTGAAGTTCGGTCAAAGGCTATTGGTGGCCAGTTTCAAGTGTCTACAATTTGCCCCTATTTGGAAAGTTGTTGCAAGCTATAGACATAGTAATGTCTTCTTAAATAATGAAACAGGGCAAAAATAAGAAGTGAAAAAAACTCTAAATAATGTTTGGGAATCCTATAATGATGCCCCTCAAGGGACTGGTCATCACATATGATTGATGGACGGTCCCTCGTAAAGAAATGAGAAGAAGAATGAAATTAATCCATGGGTGAGATCAATCCAATCGAGAGAATTATTGAATCCATTGATTTCAAAAGAGTATTGATTTTCCCAAAGGTAGTTATAATCAGTAACAAAAGTTGGGACATTGATTTGCCCAAAGGCAGTTATAATCAGTGGTAATGACATATACCCCAGTTAGGGTAGATAAGTCAAAATAATAATTTTCCCATAGGTGGTTATAATAATTAAAATGACCTAGATTGAAAAATTACATTTGATTGTGTCCCAGTAGGGTAGATTGGTGAGCATAATTCAAGGATATAACCTATTGCATAGATTACAAATGAATGGGTGCAAACATAGATGTGATGATTTAATGACTGAAGAAGCAACAAAAAACCAAGCACACGAGGATGCACAAAGTAATGAAAGAGATGAATAGAAGAATAAGATTTGATCAATGTGAATGATTTGGTTGTACTTGCCAATGTGGAGATGTTTGTCCTTATTAACAATGATACAACCAAAATGGTCAATAAGTTGATTCGATCAAGGAGGGTGGGAGGATTTGCCAATGTTACTAAGGAGAAATTTTTGTAGCTTCATTACTTATAAGACTTATTGAGATGATTTTTGTTGGAACACATGCCAGTATGCATCATGATATAAACCACCATGATAACTTGGTCAAAATATACATAAAGGCTAACTCCTAATCCAATAAATAATTGAAAATAATACACTGATGATAAAAACCATGATGACAATGTTGAGGTATAAATATGGATAGACTCAAGAATAACATGCAAGGAATCACCCAATGAACACATATAGACTGACTTGAGGCACAATACTAAAAGCAAAAAAATAGACAAGTAAATAAACAAACACACAAAAATCTTGAAAGTAAAAGCAAAAGAAAGCATCCTAATAATAGATTTTCCCTAGTAGGGCAAATCTAGGATGATTAACTAGTCTTAGACAGGACAAATGTTTTTGGATTTTAAAGTTTATGAATGTTTTTGGAATTTTTGGGGTATCTTAACTCGTTATAGATTGACAAGATACCACTCAAAAATGGTGAGAGCGTATGGAAAAGAGGTACTGAGCTGACCCTATGTGAATTGAGCACGGCCTACATAGTTCCAAAAAGACCTCAAGTCACAGTAGCTCCACCCACACAAAAGGTGGTGAGAACAAACTAGGTCACAACAATTTCTCAAACTGAGGCAAATAGCCAGACAAATGAGAATAGTAATGGCAAGGTGATGTGCTATGAATGATAAAGGTGTTTTTCCTAATTTTCCCATAGGTGACTATAATTAGGAAATAATAGCATAGGTCTATGATACTAATTCTCCCATAGGTGGTTATAATTAGTAATACAAGGTGGATTATTGATTTGCCCGTAGGTGATTATAATCAGTGACACCAGTCAAACATAAATGAAAGATAACTTGACAGATCCACTGTCACACTACTTTTATAGACTATCATTTAAACATGGAATTATAAAACTAATGAAACTGGATCGAAATCTCCTTACGCAAACTATGAGAAGAACCAAAGGAACCAAGATCAAAATAGGCTCGGGTAGGACAACTAAAAACAAGATTTGGTTTAATAGGGACAACAGGGTATAACGACATATGGTATGGTATTATTTAGGATGATGATGACATGAATATTGGATAAAATCTTAATAGGGTTGCCCCTAAGTGGTAAGATGAGGTAAATGGTAGGGTATGAAATAATGGTAAGGGAATGGCAAAATGGCAATGGCAAGGTAAATGATTTTGTCCAAGGTAAAAAGAAAATGGAAAGGTATGGTTTTTGGCCAATGGTAAGGTATGGTTTTTAGCAAATTGTTTTTGTCCAAGGTGAAAGATTTTGTTGTTCATGCTGATGTGGAGATGCACATCATGATCAACATGTGATACAACTAGAATAATCAATCATGTAAATTCCTAGTCCGCACCTCTTCTAAATAGTTTCTATATCAAGAACCTACTGTAGATTTGGATGCCAAGAATTTTATTATTATGATCTTTATTGGTCATTGACTCTATTTCCTTCAAACATCGAGATAAGGTATCTTTGTAGCCTCTATAAAGGAAAGTATAGCTAGGGACGGTAAATTCATATAAATGTTCGATGTTAGGTCTTATTTGGTGATGTAAAGGTGGATGATAATGGAATATATAATGGTATAGCAATAAATGAAGATCAAGATTTTTAGGCACACACATTGTTGTTGATTTTGGATTTGACATAACTTTGGATGTGGTAGAGCTGAAGAATTTTGAATATGATCTCGATAGGACCATTTTTGATTGTTTGGGCTCGAGAGTAGCTACCATCTGATTAGGTTATAGATTGGAAGCTATATTGATTTCATCTTTAATAATGTCTTCATCAAGTAGTGAAGGACTATTGTGTTTAGCTATTGGTACCTCTATGAGGTTTTCCCCAATGAACTTGTCTTGATTATCCCATAATGCCTCTGAGAAGGTTTCACTAAAGAACATTGACTTTTGACTTTGATTATCTTCTAGCGTCTCTATAAAGGTTTCACTAGAAGATGCTCAGTTTGAACTTTGATTGTCCATTAGTACCTGTTGTCATCAAATTGTGCACCCTATGATACTCTATGAAGCTCCTGAAATTTGATGCAACATCGAATCATCTCTCAAGTTATGGGTGAACTTATAAGAGAGATGAGTCTCTAGATTATGAGGGTTAGCTCCCTAGATTCATCTTTAAGTGCTTATCACCTAATCTAATGCATGTTTATGGGAAAAGGGTTAGGAGTTTGCATGAAAAGAAAACTACACTAAAGAGGTGATACACCAAGACATATTCCATAGACTATCACACTCCTACTAAGCAGCAAAGCTTTCCAAGACCAATTTTAGGCATTGAAGGATCCTAACATAGTGTTTCAATGTGAAGGTAGGCATACATAAAATAATCAACGAGATAACTGATATAGGGGTAGATTTCACACCATAAAAATAATTTCATACTTGAAAAGGAGCCTAGTACATTCATACACTTCACATGACCTGTTAAAATCAGAACTCTTACTTAAACATGAAGGATAAAGATGAGTAAGGATGACACCATCACTTAGCTCCACTATACATCACTCACACACATAGAAAAAATGTTCTTAACTCAGAATCAGACTTGTATTCAATTTTTAAAGACAAAATTCAATGTCATACCAACAAGGCCTCACCATACTAGCTATGGTCTCATTTATAATAGCCAACATGGCTCATACTTATAGAATTTTGGAAGAAGAGAGAGAGAAAGGAAGTTAAAGACGCATAAGGACAAGTGTCCAAAGGTGGAAATTAGTTAAAATTTATGTGAATGAGGTGTATTAAGAGTCATTAAACTAATTTTCACATCATTATATCCCAAATTAGCCTCTTCTCCAAGTGTGGTGTAGGAATCTTCTCAATCATTCTCTCTTGTGAAACTGCCTTCATGATGGGCTTTCTTAAGCGCTTCAAAGTAGGTTAGGGATAAATGTTGCATGGAAATGGGGTATAAGATATATTAATTAACTGATGTGGACACATGTCCATCCCAAACAAAGCACCTTCCTCACATGTGACATTGAAACTCTTCATTAGCATCTTTAGGTCTTGAAAACTCCTTATTGACAAGGGACAAAAGGGAAGAGTTTGATCATGAGATCTCTTGGATAGTTAAATTTTCATCCCAAGGACACTTGGAAACCATTCTTAATCATCTCAAATATTTTCATTACCTGCAATCATCAATTCCCCTCTTAGGTCTCACAAGGCCTCCTTGTCTCATTAGGCCTAATTTGGCCAAAATAGCTAAAATTTGGATTTATCTCAATTGGTGCAATTTTTATTCATTAAAGGCCTATTCTCATCATATTTTACTGAAAAAAATCCATTTGGAATCATAAATCTCTCACCAAGACCCCATTTTACCTATAGAGCTGTCACTAGGCCTTGTTTTCTTATAGCCTTATTTTTACACAAGTCTTCTTGTGTAGGAGAATGTACAGACCTACAAGACTGAGTGAGATCATTTTTTAGTACCATTTTTCTCCATTATGATTTTCTCCAAGTTTCATAGTTCAACACCCAATGAAAGTGTGTTTTTTGATCCATTAGTCCTCCCAAGTAGGCCTAACTAGGCCTTTTTAGCCTAGATGACCAAAAAAATTCATTTTGACCTCCCACATGTGTGAATTATAAAATTAAAATGTGATTCAATTTTTTTACCTCATTATAGTCCCTCATGTTAAATTTGAGTTCTTGATCACTTGTATGGACCCTGTTCTAGCATTAAATGATCTTTTTTGGTCTATTTCATACAACCCTGTACTTGCATGTGTGGACCAGTCACAAGAGATGAATTTCAAGGGAGTTATCAAGGTCATCCTAATTATTTTCAAGATTTAAACATCCATTTTAGTGATTTTTTTAACATTTCTCTCTCATCAGGTTCAAATCAAGTTTCTTGGAGGGTTTGGAGTGCATTAGCCCTTAAGGGATTGTTCATAAAGGATGCACATTGGAGATTATTCAAAATTCCACTAAGGGAACCTTAAGGACCTTATCTAACACCTATAATCATTTAAAAGACCCATGCATAAGCTTATGAAAGTTTCAAGCATTTGGAGTTGGCCGTTCGAGCCACTTGGTGCATTCTATGAGGGTTTGAGAGCATTTAAGCCAAGAATTGGCTTATTGATAAATTTCCTTACAAACACATAGTTCAAACACCTTTTAATATGTTCCATTAACATTTTTCCATCACTATAATATCTATTTAAGAGCTAAGGATGAAACTTGACCCCTCTTTGGCATTAGGCTTGTGCCTTGCCAATGAGACTACCTACACTTTGGACTCAAAATGACTCTCCAATGGTTTATTTTGAATTCTGATGGCTTCAACACTTCTCAATTCATCCCTTAAGCATGATCAAATCACTTAAGAAGCATAGATAAGGTCAAAAATGAAAATGACCGTCCTTACTAAGCCTTTTGCTTATCATTCATTGCCATGGTGACTGCAAACCTCCTTGTGTGGAGCATATTGTTTACCCTCAGACCTTCTAGAAAAGTTTTATATTTTTTGTTAGGTGTGATTAAACTTCCAAAACCATCATTTGAGCTTACTTGACTTTCTGGTCACCAATTTCATCATTTTCCTCAAAGTTATCATCTTCATGCATAGGAAAACTACCCCTGCTCTGAGATAAAACAAAGAGGGCTTTCCCTATTGGAATGGGTAAATTGATCATTTGGTCATCTTCATTACATCTTGATGGTATTCTGTACCAAATTTGGGCACCTAACTCCTCCATTTAGACTTCCATCCAACACCATTTCCAAGGTAGACTTTGACAAGGTAGTCTGATGAAGGTGGGCAGGGTATAGGTTGTACTAGGGGATTGAAGGACACAATACAACCCATTTGATGTTCACAAGCTTATGTTAATTATCATTTATCATCTTACCAAGTTAAATCTTCACTCCTTTTCACCATTCTATCTTTCATTCCCAAGACTAGGCTCATTGTTTGATGAGGACCGAGACACTAAAATCCCTGCCTGTAGGTAATCACTGAGCCTTGACTTATGGATTTGGAACTCCTCTTCATGATATTGGGTCATGTAACCTTTCATATACTTTATTTTCTCATGGGAACCCTCAAGATAGCATCAAATCCATGTTTTAGGCCCTCAACAAGGATAACCCTATTGATTGTGACAGTCATGTTATACCTCTATTGTAGGTGCTTATGATGATGTTTAGGGTTTGTTGGTAGGTGTTTTATCTTCCCACAAAGGTATTGTACTCACATACACTCTATTCATCTTTGAAATCTCAACATGAAGTCTAAACTCTCACTGCTAACTCACTATTTCCAATCCTACCTGACTATGTTTATTCTGAGACTTGTGTACGGACAAGGGAAGGTGCATTGGTGATCAAAACCTCAAACTTTACCTTTTCTTTGTCCTTTTGGCTCGAGAGTGTTTTTTGAATCATTTAGGATGGTTTGATCTTGATGGCATAGTTAGAATCTTCCATAACTACAAATTCACTTTTCCATCAACTTCCTATAGATATCACTACCCTTTTTCCGTGTGTTTGTAAGCACTTTCAAGGTGTTCAAACTCCATCTTCCATTTACCCTTTTGACCTCAAAATTGGCATAGTCCTTATTTGTGGATAGGGATACAAGGCCAAACAATCAAGATCATTATAAACCCCTTTTTTCATGCCATATCTTATCCCAAAAAAAGGCTCAAGGATCTTTGTTTTGGTCATTTTGGGACTGCAAGGCCAATACAGTCAATAGGCTTTTGGAAGTGGTTTTCATAGCCTCTTGACAATTCTCCATAATACTAACATGATTCTCATCAATAGGTAAGGGTTAAAAATAGGGTTTCATAACACCTCCATATGTGCCATGATGATGTCATCAAGGCCTGTAGATGAAGGTTTGACTGTGATATGTAGGCAAGAATATGAAAGATTAAGAAAATGCAAGATGAGACTCTCCAAGCACCTCTAATGCATTTGATATCCCTCAATTTAAAAAACATCATTGATGACACCTAGAAACATCTTCATAACACCTTCAATGGCACCTGTAGGTACACATTCCTGAGTATAGAGCAGTGGTAGTGAAATTGGACTAAAACAAGCTTAAGAAGAAGCCTCTTGAACTATTGAGACCTATAAAAGCAAAATATTAGTGGAAAAATAATTCAAAAACCCTAAGAAACACATGGAATTACCTTCCCTATTATATCAAATCAAAATCTTCTGAAACAATTGCAAATAGTGACCCCTTCTTAGATGCATAAGCATAAAAAGTTACCTGAAGTCAAACTGATTATTCATAAAGGAGAAGGCACAAAATTAAAACTTACTTCTATGAAATTGAAGTTAACTTAGATTACTATCCACCCCCATAATCACTCTTTCCAACTCCATATGTACAGCCTATAACAAGTGATTGAATTTGCCCTTCCTTGGCTTGCCAAGTGAAAATGGAGGAAAACAAGTTGGAAATGGATCTTCTATGCAATTATATGTAAAAAAAAACATGAATATGACCTGTGGGGAGGTGAATATACACTCCATCATATTTTCAACTGATGGTGGACTTGAGAAGTCCATACAAGTGTTCAAAAGCTCATATTTTTGAGGAGAAACTACCATTTCATGATCATAACAGACTTATAAATATCACCTAACTTATTATGACATGATATGACCTTATACACATTTATATCCACCTTTATGACATATTTTTTAACTTCCACCATCTGCACAAGTCAATTAATGAGCTAAAAAAGTGGCCAAATGACCCTTTTACCACATGAAACCTAAAAAATGGCCAATTTGTGACTTGAAGACATCTTGAAATAATTCAAAGACAATTTTAAGACATTTTCAATATAATTTGGCACTTTGACTAAGTTTTACTAGGTTTGACCAACATTAACTTTGGTTGATTGAGCCAGTACAAGGAGGATCGGTTTCAACAAGGACTAGGAGAAGGGTGAGTGATACATGTAGGATAATAGATGACCCTATAAGACATATGAAAATTTATCTAAAATTTTAAAATAATAGGGGTTGACCCAAATTTGACTTGGGGTCAAATTTAGTCAACAGTGCCTTCGAAAAGGTTTCATTAGGAGAGTGTTCTTCTTCTGCATGAATGTGGTCTTGGTCCCCCTGATATTCTTCAACTGATATGTTGCTATGGATGTAGGTCAACAAGGTATTATTTTGTCGATCCCAATTGACACTTGTGGGAGGTGGAATGCTAATATAATGGCTAGGTTGGTTGGTGTTAATTGGCATGTGAAACGGTAATGGAATGGGAAGAGGCTGGACAATCCTTATAAAAGATACTAGTAGAGATCATGTTGAAGCTAAAGTAATCATCCTCAAAAACCATACAAGGATCACAAATGTATTCAAACTAATCTACAAGGCAGTGTAACCAATGTTGTAACAGCCATGAACATATTTTGATTCTCAAGCTAATTCTAACTCATGGGACTTGAATCCATTATTGAGACCGATGTTGACTCTACTTCTTATGCTAAATATGATGTCATTTCAAGAATAAAACCTAACTCCAATGTTTATTCTTCATCTAGTGTGGACATTGCTATAATGATGTCTTGTTGAATGTTTGGTTTTGGACAAGTAACATCCTGTGATGGCATAATGGGCTCCATAGAGAGTGGTTTGTCAAAGTGAGACTCCTCAATCAGGGGAAAAAGGTTAAGAGATAACTCCTTAGTGATTGTCTTGTCAAGAGGAGCATATTTAAAAATAGGCATATGGTCAAGATAATGATTTTCCCAAAGGCGCTTATAATCATGAAGAAGTGACTCAACAAAGACTGACTCATCAAAGTGAGACTCCTCAACAATGGGGATAGTAACAAGAGTTGATTCATCATAAGTTGACTTGTCACAAATGGTTGGTTCAACAAAAACATCATTGATTGGTTAGTTTTCTTAGCCTTGGTTTACAAGTCGTTGTAAAATACCAGTTTTGAATATATCTTGGTCTTCAAATGATTAGCTTACTTGGAGAGATATTAATTGGCTTGGTCAAGGCTAAATGATTGGTAGGGGTTTTCTAAAGTGGGTAATGGTTGGAAATGGATGAAGAATGGTTGGTGGTTGGATAATGAGAGGGCATCATGGAGCTTGATTGCTCACACAAGTCAAAGGATGAGGTCTTGAAATGGTAATGGTAGGGCATTGTGGAGCTTTGTTGCTCTCACAAGCTAAAAGATGAGGCCCTAGAATGGTAATGGTAGGGCATCGTGGAGTTTGATTATTTACACAAACCAAAGGATGAGGTATGAGAATGGTAACGGTATGGCATCATGTAGCTTGATTGCTTGCACAAGCCAAAGGATGAGGTCCTGGTATAGAAATGGTAGGGTGTTGTGGAACTCGGTTACTCGCACAAGCCAAAGGATGAGGTACTGGGATAGAAATGGTAATCCTTAGATGTTGTGGAGCTTGATTGCCCACACAATTTGAAGGAGGGTTAGCAATGTAGGTGGGGGATTGGGTAGTCATGAAAGGGAGAGTATCATACGTCAACTAGCTTAAAGAATGTATCATCGAACATAGGGCTTGGCTTTGTTCCCGATATTGAGGATTGTTAGGAGGATATAGATCTATCTCATAAACCACTTCTTCACCATAGGGGTCTTGAGTAAATTCAATTTGTGTAGCCATTCTATCATAACTTGGATTGTATGTAACTCCACCATAAGTGTAGCTAGACATGTCCACATCAATAGTGAAAGCTCCATAAAAAGGCCTGAAATTTTGTAAACTCTTTAAAAATGATGTTCAAAGAATAAATGGTCCAAACTTGGTCTAACTTGGTCTAGGGATGGAGTTGTATCTCTAAAATCGTTTGCGACAACACTTGGTATAAAATAGTATAATATCAAATGTCTAACATTAAATGTCTCATACAAAAAGGTCAAGTGGATAAACTAAAATTAGAATGTCAAACTCTAGGTTTAAAATGTTCCAAATAGGTCTAATTAAGGAAAATAAAGGTTACAAGGTCTTTTGGCCAAATGCGGTGTCAAAAGCTAGGCTCAAATAAGGTATGTGCTAGGACTTTTGGCTAAACTTGGCATCAAAAGCTAGACTTGAATCAAAGAAGTATTTAATCTAACAAACATGGATCACTTTGGCATAGACTAAGCACTTGATTTCAAACATGAACTTGGTCTATTTGGTATGAGGCTTAAAACAAAAGGCACTTGGAGATAGACTATTTTCTCCTAATAAAAGGCATAAACAAATAGTTTTCGAATTTGGGTAAAGAATTAACCTAAGTTATGCAACCCAAAAGAGAAAGATTAGTATCTAAGCCCCAAGTAGCCAAAGCCTACATAAAAATCAATCAATGTTTGAATTCAAACCTGTCAACGTTAATTAAAAACTCAACTTAAGAAAAGTAGGGTTTTTGAACAAAAAAGCTAGACAAAATGGAAAATCATAATGGTAATATACAAAGATCTAAAAGGCACAAATGGATTGGTTCAACAATTGAAAATTTGTAATTAAGATAAGACAAGTCTATGAAATGATTTGAACATCATAACAATGTTATCAATCTCTAAAGTTATGATCAATGGTTTGTTTCAAGACTCCAAGGAACAAACTTGAAATGATTTAGACAGTGTAACATTACCCATTTCAATCAAGTGACACACACAACATTTTTGACACAAAGTTTAAGGCAAAAATCATGGTGTCAAATGGACGACATAACGTCTCCTCTAATAATGGAGTAATGTGGACACAATAATCATTTTGATATGGGAAGATAGACAAAGATGATTTAGACTTAAATACTAAGTAAGCAAAGGGAAAAGACCAAATAAAACTAAGGAAATCGTCTTATGCCCTAAAACTGACAAGGTTGCATCGTATTATTGAAATCCATCTATATACGTGCTCTTGGGAGGATTTTAAGTGTTAATCCAAAACTAAAAACACATGAAGTAGTAGGGTTTTTACACCCCCTTCTCCTAAGAGATTGTACAGTGGCATGGACCTTTAGGATACTCACCTTACACCAACAATATTTCCACAGCAAGTGGGGTTTGTCTAAAACTTAAATTTTTTTACTGTCTAAATGGTCCCAAGCATGGTTAATGTTAAATATGCTTCATTTCAAATTGAGTCCATATTAATTAACTTACTATGAAAGGGTCTATTCCTTTGCATAGCGACTCCATCCATGTACTACTTAGTAGAATCAACTAGTTAACTAGACCTGACTCGGGTTTTCATTATGAAAGGAGAGGTTAGTCACTCAAACCCTCCGACTCTTGCAGTATACATACCTTGATTTATATACATCTTCATGGAGTGGGGTTGAAACAATTCCAAGATATGAAACCCTAGGTCAAAGATTACCTAAAGAACTCATGAAGAAGCTATAAACTCCCCTTCACAAGCCAAGATGCATGAAAGAAATGACTAAGTGGAAAGACTTTAGAGGGTGATTTTAGATCACCCAAATCATACAGGTTTTGGGGAAAGCCTAGACAACATTCTTTCCATGCCTTGAACTAGGCATAAATTGTAAATGAAAAGGTGCTTTTGGTCACCCAAGTTCTCTATAAGAGATGGGGGGGGAGCATACATGCACTCTTCATTTTGCACAAACAAACAAACAATTAACACTTTCAAGAATTTTCAATCTAAATGAATGTTTATTTTATGCATCAAATGAAATGTTTGATTAAGTTCTTTGGCTCCTTGGATTAATTTTCCAAAACTTGAAATAAATTTCACAAAACAACTTTAATAGAAATCATCTAGGTTCTTTTTAAGCACTTAAATCAAATGTTCAAGATTTTACCATTTTTTTAGGCACCAAAAATAAAGTGTTAAAGCATTTAAACTTGAAATGTTATGTTCTAATCCCACCTTGGTCCTACAAATGTTAAAGAGTTTCCTTATTCTTTGAATCATAATTATAGATGAACAAACAAATTTTGAAAAGATAGCTCTCAGGTTTCTCAATATTTTTTACATAGAGACCGATATCGATCACCTGTGACCGATACCAATTGGAATTGAACTGATGCTGGTCGATAAAGACTAATATCAGCTACCTATGAAACCAAAGGTAAAACCAAAATGATGTGAAAAACATTTTTTAGCTCAACTTAGTATGAAAACTCCTCAAAACCTATAATAAATTGATTAAACAAAGAGTGTACAAATCAATAAAACCAAGAAGTAGCAATTAGAAACCTTAAAAAGATTCAAAATCCAATTTCAAGATTTTGTGAAACATTTTTGCAATTTTAATGTAAACTAATAGCATATTCTAAAAAATTAGGAGAAAATACGTGGTTTAAAAAAAATCCATCAAAAATGGAGTCTGGATGACCCCAAACAAAGCTATGAAAGATGGCCTATTAGCTTGTTCTGCATAGAGACTGACATCGATTCTAGGTGATGCACACAATGATCGATGTTGATTTTGGGTGATGCACATAGTGACCAATGTTGATTATACAGGATCAATATTGATTAGGATAAGACTGATGCTAGTTAGGGAAAACTAATGTCAGTCTTTGTGTAAATCTGAGTGAACACACAAAACAAGAATACGGTAAAAATAAAGCTAAAAACTCCAATTTTTAAGATTTTCAAGTATTCATTTGAAAATTTTTGAGTTGCATCTTGGTCTCCTTGGTACGTGGGATGTTTTAGGTCCCACTGGGCATGCCATTTGTTATCATAGGAATTTGATAATAGAGAGGAGGTTAGATCAAGTGTTAGTCCATAAAATAATGAAATCAACAACCTAACATATTAACATCTCTAAGCTTAGATCTTAGGGGGAGCATAATGGACTAAATACAATTGAAAAACCAACTAAAATTCAAAACAACAATCTTTACCTTCTTTTAGAGATCCAACAGATCTATTCGTGGCTTGTTTGGTTTGTGCTCAAAAAGTCTTTCGTAATGGAGTTTGTATTCTTTGTTCCTTCTCTCCTTGACACGATTGTGGCTTGTAGCTTATGCTTGTTTGATGTCTTGGCTCAATATTTTGGCATTATAACATTATTTTTATGAGTTTTATGCAAAAACCTACATTTTAACTCTACAATTTCCAAGATCTCAAATGAAGAGGCAAAGGCTTATATTTATAGACTTAAGAACTAATCACAACTCAAGGCAAGTTAAAGTGCAGTTTAAACATGGAATGAGTTCAAAACTAACCTAAGTGAGTTAATTAACCCTAGTAGAGTTAAAAGGTGTCAAGAATTAATGATTTACAATGAATATGAATGGGTGAGATATTTTGAGATATTTTCAAAGGCTTGACAACTCACAAAAGGTAATCATGAAAAGCTAGGACATTTCATATTTTTTAATTTACTTTTTTTATAATTCATTAATTGCACATGAATAATTCAACTAGGCATTTAATTTGGTTTAGCTTATTACTTAATTTTACTTAGCCTTTTTAGCATTTTCAAAGTTTGATTTTATGTCCATGTGCCCCACTTAATAGGCCATAGCCCAAATTGCATGTTATGATGTTGCAAGATAATTAGAGATGAATCCATGAGAGGTTTTTGATACTTATTATAGGATACCCCAATTAGGGATGTCTCAATGAGATAATGAGCTTTTATGAATGATGCATGAACAAATTTGGGATGTTCAATGATTCCTAGGCTTAATTTGCAATGGTTGGTAGAAATTAGTTTGAAGTCTGGTCGAAGGCCATTGGTGGCTAGTTTTAGTTGTCTACACTTACCACACCTGGAGTTGTGGCTCCATAATTCTGATTGGTTGGTGCCGTCAGACAAACTTAGTTGATGCTCAGTTAGGGGATTGGAGTCTCCTTAGGGTTGGTGTTCTTAAATCTTGTAACCAGTAAGGTTAAACTGAGTTGGTGCTTAATTAGAAGATTGGAGTCTCCTTAGGGTTGGTGCCCTTAAATCTTGTAACTAGTAAGGTTAAACTGAGTTGGTGCTCAATTAGGGGATTGGTGTCTCCTAAGGATAGGTGTCCTTGAATGTAACCAATGTGGTTTTGCCAGTGACATGATTTAACTATGAGGTTGGATTAGAACAATAGATTCTAGCAGCTATTCTCATCGTGGTTTGCTAATTATCTCAAACATGGTGCCATTGCCATGAGAGAACTTTGTGGGGTATAAGAATCTATGAAACCCATGAATTCTTAACTAGTGGTTTAATATATTTGAATTCTATAGGGTTGTACATCTTTATATGTAAAATTATTAGCGGTGGTGAGGATGAATATTATGATCACCTTAGGCTTTAAAATAAATGTAATACTAAGCTTTTTATTTGGATGTAATGCTAAGTTTCTTGCAAATGCCTTAAATTCTTTCTCAAGTATGTGGCCTTGTTGCACTATAGATTGTAGTTTATGTATATACTTATTTTCTATTCTTGAATGTTTTTTTAATTTTTAGGGAAACTAAAAAATAAATTAAAACATAAGCTTGGTTTCAACCTTAAAAATTGAAATTAAAGATTGCATAATCTCTTTGTAGCTGCTACTTTTGATGAATGTCTAATAATTATTTTTTTAAAGTAGCTTATTATGACAAGATGTTTGCTAAGCAACTAACATTTCAAGTTGTGTTATAACAAACCCAAAAATTGCACTATTTTTTGTTTGATATTATAATTTATAATTAACATTAATTTTGACTCGCTAATGCATTTTACATATATACTAGACCTTTAGGCTCTATGTCCTAAATTTTAGGGTTTACATTTTTCACCTTGAATCGAGTAAAATTTAATAGTAAATTTTTAGCATCAATTTTAAGTTGTATAAATAGAGACTTTTGTGTAGTGGACATGTTCATAAAATTTGGCCAATTACAGTGTTTAGCCTTTTTCCCACTAATTGGAGTTTTGTGGTATTATGTAGCCATCTAATCTTAACATTAACACCCTTTAGAATTTATTTTTTACACGTCATCTTCATTTGTAATGCTAAAACAAAATGACCATTTGTTTCTTCAATTAACTCCTTTTGCCCCTCGGTCTACTGTCTTGGTTGCTTCCTTGAATTTTAATATTGCAATCAACACAATTTTCTCTAAGTTTATTGCTTTTATTTCTTCCCTTTTTCATTTTCCTATGTCTCAAGAAAATATTCTTATGTTTTCTTTGTGGATCCTTATTAATGTCTTTATGCCTCCAGTGCAGATGATAAGAAAAGTGCATCGAAAGCCTAGTCCTCTCATCAGGTCTACTTTGACCCCTTCAAACAAGAAGAATGAAAAATACACTAAACATAAAAATGGAAAAAATAAAGTTTTGTTGGCTCCATCCTCCCATGCCATCCCCCAAAAATGCAATTTTAGCCTTTATTACTAAGTAATAAACAATTCATTTACTCATGTAATTATTTCATCTTAAAATTAATCTGCGTCCTTTAAATTTGCTTAAGTTTTTGACTCTAATCCAAAGAAACATTCTATACACCTAATCTATGTAAAAATAGGATTTAAAAAAAAAACAAGAGCCGTAAAGCGGCTTTAGTACTTGTGCCTAGCCAAGAAAGTGTCTAGTTTTGAAATATCTTTGATTATAACTTGAAGTAGGATGTGTAGATTTTTTTTGTTATATAAGATTGTAACAATGTCAATAAAATTTATTAGTACAATAAATAGTTCTAATGACATTTATTGTGATTCTGCACGAGCAATAATGAAGCATAAAATGTAAAATTTACAATTTAGTGTCTATAGTTAATGTATAGAATATTATAAATTATAATAATAATTGATATGAATATATCATAATTAGAAATATATAATATACTATATATAGTATTATAAATTTATATTATTTTAAACTAAGATAATGTTAATTATTGTATAAATATTATATACTAGATATAAATATTATTTTATATAATATGTGTTCTAATATATTCTCATATATAAATTGACAACTTTGATTAGTTATTATATATTATAAGGATTGTTTGTTGGTGGTATTGTTGATGAGTCCAAGAAAAGAAAGAAAGAAAAAAAGAATTGGCCACATCATTGACTAAACTTTGTATTGTTATATCAATCTCGATCCTTGTATTTTTGCATTTGCTATATTTAAAATAATAGATTAAGTTATGTTTTTTTATAAATAGTATGTTTATGGGACCCGTGCCAGATAAGAAACAAGAATATATGCAAAAAAAAAACATTAATCAGTAGATTTCCATTTCCTTGCCATAACACAAGCCAATCTACAAAAAAACTTAAAATGTATTAGCGGAGTGCAAAAAAAAGGGACATTTACAAGTCTATTCAATTGGTATGATTTCAATAAACTTGAAATAAAAAACATGCCTGTAAAAATTGCCAACCAGTAAAGGATGCTTCTCATAGGTTGAATCAACAATCGCCACATTGGAACTAGGAACCATTGAGGCAGACAGAGTGTCCAACTACTCGAACTTGTGTTTGTCTATAACCAAATGTTAGTCCAAAGTCAGGGTAATTGTTGTCAGAACTTGTCTAACTAGCCACAGAGGAGAAGGGAAAATGCCATGAAACACCAACCTGGCCAAGAATATTAGCGATTTAATCCTCTTGCAGGATTGCTAAACATTATGCACATGTTCCATAACATGCAGAGGTGACAAAGCATTATTTAAAGGTGGTGGGGGAAATAAAAAACTAGACAACCTATTTGATTTCATCTCAGAAACAAGGGACTTAATGTAATCATGGAGAAGAGAGGATTTTCTCTTTAAGTCCCTATACAATGATTTTCAATCATAACCTGTATTCATGTCCCTATACAATGATTTTCAATCATAACCTGTAATCTTGTCTGGGCATTAATTGTGAAACCATTCCAATTCTAAGAAGAATGCTATACTATCTTAAACATAATAATAATTCCATTATCCACATTATTTATTTGATGATCACATAATTCAATTTTTCCAATATCCACAAAGAGTTATATTATTATTGGAAGCAAATATTAATCAAATAGGCAACTCAACGCATTTTGGCATCTATGCATGATTGCAATGAAATTGAAATAATTTCTTTTTCATACCCTCATAAATTATAAACTTAATGTCTAACTAGACAATGACGATCAAAATATCATAGTACAAACCCATCTGGCTGGGCATTTTCCATATTTTAAGCATGACAACAATGATGTGATACAACCATAGGCCAAAATCAAGGACCTTCCATGAGGTCATTACCTTCTAAAAATACAAACTAGTAAAAAAAATTAAACACAAAGCAAGAAATTACAACCACCAAACTAGAGTTAGGGTTTTCACTTCACTTATTTGAAATGATTACACAAATTATGATAAATGCAATGTTAGATCCAAACATACAACATTCCCATAATGACAAAAAATGATTTTACTGTGAATGATAGATTTTTGGCCCATTTGTCAAACCCAAGAAACTTTAATTAATGCCATAAATTCAGTCAGACCGTGACAGACCATCTGAAAAAAAATTGCAAGTTGTCTCAGACCTATCAAACATTGTTCGAACCAATGCACTAAGTTTATAAAAATAATGATAATCATAAATAAACAATAATCAATGTTCAAAATAAGTTTTTTAGATAATTTTGATGAATATAAATACAATGTTAAAACAATACTCATGAAACCGAGTCATATGACATAAACCACAGTCAAGACAAAAGACACGGTTATTATAAAGAAGTCAGCTTCACCTAAATTAGAAATGTAACTAAAAGAAACTCATCACACTTATTTGTATTTAGCGTATGCCTTAGCTTATTCCTGACATTTTACTTTTGGTGACAAAACTTTACCATACACACCTCTGTAGTTATGCAGGGAGTATGTGAGAACAAGATTGAAACATTCACAAACACTAATAAAAAACTATATTGATTTCTTAACACTAAAAATTCCTTCGTGATCAAAATCATAATTGAAACATAGCAACCAATATTAAATGTATAATTTACACTAGGAGTATTAGAATTATGATACCAAAAAATGACTCCATCTTACAACAATCACTTACAAGTCTAGTCTTGTCATTCAAAACCACATCTATAGGTTTTAAGAAAGGTCAACTCAGCATAACACATAATCCACGAATGTCACTCATAATCAAGTTCTCTTCCTAAAATAACATTGAAAACTATACCAATAATTTATCTGTACAAAGCCATACACAATAAGCAAATCACAGAAGCTGAACCATCACATAAAATTCAGAGATAATGTTTAAGACTAAGTTTATTCATAGAAATATTGCAGTTGAAACTATATATACTAGTCATTACCATATTAACACATCTCTTCCAAGATCAAGAATAAGATTGAACAAGGACAATGCATTAAACCAGGGCTCAATTTGTTACACTTTAACTTATCAAAATAAAAATATACAAGATGAAAAAATTGTCTCACCACATAAGCCATACAATATCAATTTTTCAACCAACTTTTGATCCATACCTAAAACTAACTAAAATGGGCACACATCCCAGAGTTGATATGGCCACATCATGAGTGAAACAGAGCATAAATTGATAAGATTCAAATCATTATAGATTCAACTATATCAATAACAATTATGTGGTGCCTCATAAAGTCATTATCATCCAAACACTATCATTGCTTCAACCGAATACAAGATTACATATGCAGCTAAAAATGAAGACACGAAAATGCTATCCCAAAACTTTGCCATGCAATCAACTAAGAAAAGTGAGAATAAGATGGGCCCAACCATCAGTGGTGTCTATTATCCAATCCATTGGTCACGATGTTGAAAAACTTGTTCTCATAAGAGAACAAATATATAAAGGTGAAAAGCTTTAACATGCAAGAAGAGCTTGCTTGCAATAAAAAATATATCTTTGAATTTGTTGTTCTTGTCATTCTTAGAATTGTAAACATCCTCGCTTAGATTATGCCTTCAAACATGTATTCTATACTTTACAATCTAGATGCATGATCTTGCATATAGTCAGCTGCTTGGTACTCTAAAAAAAAATGAAAAGTAAGGAGAGCGTCAGTCTCTATTGAAATTACCAGCTACAAAAAAATAATTATAGTAATAATAATATACAATAAAAAAATATAATAATAATAAAAACACTACATACATATAGTAGCGAACATATTGCTTGATTCTAAAAAAAACTAGATTGTAATCAATGCAAGCCATAAATTTGTTACTTTTTTTTTCTATTTATGCTCCCCCCCCCCTCCTTTTTACAAAAAAAAACCAACAACATAAAAAGTAAGAAATAATTGCTAATAGATCTTATGACGTTGTCTCCAACAAGTGTAAAACTGCCATGTAGTTCAAAGCGTCATAGCAAAAATGAGACAACCAATATATTTTGCCTATATTGATCAAAAGAGATTTTGATAAGATTTGGCAGCTTTTCGCTTAGAAGTGTTCCATTCAAAATGCAATATATTTGTCCATTTTTTGTGTGTACAATGTATTACAATGAATGTTGATATGAATACATTCGATTTCGTTGATAATTTATGCAATATGCATGATCATCTGTTGAAGTAGTGTCGACGATGGTCATGGTTGCATAATGGCTGGAAAAGTGAAGCATAATCATTTTTACTTTTAAAAGGCCTTTAACCTTTAAAAAAAAACACTATCATATTCCCAGACTATCAAAATTCTATTATTTGTTTCTGACCTTATTTTTTTCTTCACTAGAAACAATGAGTTAGAGATAGATACTAGCCTCGACATTGCTTCTTATTGAACTTTTCAAATAAAATTTTGTATGTTTGTCATTTAATATATCAAAAAATGTGGACTACCTTGCACAAAGCAAAGGGGTGTCTTTGATACCGTTTCTCACAATGTTTTTGAACAAAACTATTGGTGTGTTTATTGTTGACAATATCGCCTAAACACAAGAATATATGTGTTTATAATTGTCATTTATAACAAGCTACAAAATAATTGTTTTATATCAACATTTTGGTAAAGAAAGTGGATATGTATATGTTGCTCAAAGTGAACAACTTTTAAAAGATGGAAAAAACAACAGTTATAAGCTTATAGCATTAGTATTTACAGTTGTCATGTCTTCTTTATTTCATCATCTTTGAGATGAAGCTCATATTAGTTGTAACATTTTTGATACCTGACCATCACAACAACCAATGAACCCACTACATATGCATTATCTAATTGCACAATATCATCTATGGTGATATCTGGAGTGGGTTCAAACTCTTTGCACACAATCATAATGTTTTCCACAGTCGATTTCATGTTCAAGATAATACAACACTCAACATCCCCTCTTTCATGGTGACTTCTATTTTTTATCATGAAGTTTGTAATGTGCAAACCATTGCTAGTCAACAACTAGGGCAAGAACTTATTAATCAATTTATTATTGATATTTACAGTTATTATTAATTGATCAAATTTGTTGATAAGATCTACATGCACTATCTCTGCTTTTGATGGCAAATTTGGATTCTTGATGAAATTAGGACCATAGACGACCAATGCATCACCTTCAAAAAACATTGCACATTTTTTTGGTCGAGAGATCAATGATTGACACTAGTATGTCTGCCCTAGATTTGTACTACAACAACAATTTTGAAAATAAAAACCTTGAATACAAATATTTTATATTATTGTATAGTGACATTTTTTTTTTTTTTTTTTTTTTTTTTTTTTTTTTTTTTTTTTTTTCTCCTTTGTTTCGATAAAAAAATAAAAACTAAATCACAAGTTCCATGCAAATGAAATAACTAACTATTTGTTATGAATGGCAGAGCTCCTTAGTAAGTTGTGCAAAGAGAAAAATCACAAATTTTCTAGTTTTTGTTGCTTCGGTTTTATTTCCATATCCACTTTTTATTGTTCTGATTCCATGGGATGTTCGATATTTATCTGATTTGTCACTGTTTATTGGTCAACATTTTTTGTTTCTCACATATCCAACTTTCTGTTCACCACGTGCCAACACTATCAACATCCTAGATTTTGTAATTATTAAAGAGGAAAAAAATGAAACAAAAAATGAAATTGTCACCAAGCAAAGACAACCGATTTATCATAACTAAGAAATAGAATATTTGTGTTTTGTTGGTCTCGTTTCCCCTATTTGTAGATCTTGTTCAATGTGTTTGGCTGGATCCATATCCACTTTCTTGGATATGTTTTTTTCAACTTTCATAAGTATCTATTCGATTCAAAGAGGGAAATAGAAAAAGAAAAAAAAATACAATGTCTGATATAGCTGATGTGTTTTGTCCATTGCTATGTGTATTTCTTTGTTCACATGTATGGTTTCACATTTGTATCATGACAAAAGCTCTTAGATCTTCTATATATGACATTGCTAATCAGAAAAATATACATACATACATACATACATGTATGTATGTATGTATGTATGTATATATATATATATATATAAAAAATCCTGAGCATGCAAAAACAATAACTTGCCATGTTCAAAAACAACGTATTACCATTCTAGCATGTTTTATCATGTAGATTATTTTTATCAAACAATGCACATGATTGGCTCCATATCCATTTTTTTTTTTGTTGTATCAACAATTGAAGATTACATACAAATGAAAAGACAATTGTCCTATGCACAATGCAAGTGACATACAACACTTTATCTTCTTTTATTTAGATGTTTATTCATTTCTTTTGCTTTTAATACTTTAATTTGCCATTGATTATTGATGGTGACAAATTCCATTTTCCAGTTATACTTGGTGTATGCAAATGACATTGCATAGAATAAACAACAATTTTTTTGTCATATTTGTAAAGTCATTATTATTATTTTTGTCAAAAAAAAAGTCAAAGGCAACATGCATGATGATCTATCCAATATACATCACAAACACTAAATCAAGTATTCTGAATATTCATATTTGTCCAAAAGTGATCTATTAAAGTGCTTGCATTTATTATTGGCATATTCGATATCAAAGAAAAACATGTATATCCATTGTTTTTAAAAGCCATCGTCTAGATATTATTTCTTGAAGCATGTCAATATTGAAATCACTAACAAACACAATTTTGCTTTCAGGTGGCAATCCAACAGCTATTGTATCTATAAATACTAATAGATCATATATTGGTACATCTTACTATCCATATTGATGTATCTAAATATGATATATCATGGGTCATAGTTTCCATGTTTGGCATAGCAAGCACTTTGTTGTTTCTCAACACAAATTTTTTTGTAAAGCATGACATTATCCCATTCACATTCATTGATAGGCGATAGTCAAAATTTTGTGCAAAACTAAAGTATTTTCTACATGCATAGTTCTTGTTTCCTGAAAACATAAAATGCTTGCATCCATGAGCTCATAGTCATGTATTATACATTCTAGATGTAATTTCAAACTCTGTGTATTTAGAAAAATAATAATAAGGCTATCACATGTTTTAGAAACATTTTCAAAAATTTGTAGCCACTCTACAAAATTTTCTAGTCTTTATATCTCAACATTTGCTTTATTGCACATCACAAAATTGCTAGGTTCTAATTTATTCACAAGATATAATGATTTAATGTTTTTTACTTGCGAAAGCACATTATAAACAAGTCCATGCTGCTTGACACCGACATGATCAAATGTCAATGCTTTCATTGTGAGTTCTTACGATTTATGTATTATTCAAGCACATGCTATCTGTACTTAAAACTGCTCTCACATTATGGCCATAGTTTTTCTAATCTAAATTTTCTTCGATATTCTTGTTATTGGAGTCCAATTTTTGGAAATTTGGTCATTTTAAAAGCTCTGCATTTTTTTTCATTGCAACTCTCCAATTTTAATGTCATTGAATTCTATCCAAACTATGTCTACTTGTCTAAGTGTGTAATGCTTGATAATTCTATCAGCATCATTCACCAATCCATCTTGTATATAAAATGCTTGCATCCATGAGCTCATAGTCATGTATTATACATTCTAGATGTAATTTCAAACTCTGTGTATTTAGCAAAATAATAATAAGACTATCACATGTTTTAGAAACATTTTCAAAAATTTATAGCCACTCTACAAAATTTTCTAGTCTTTATATCTCAACATTTGCTTTATTGCACATCACAAAATTGCTAGGTTCTAATTTATTCACAAGATATAATGATTTAATGTTTTTTACTTGCGAAAGCACATTATAAACAAGTCCATGCTACTTGACACCGACATGATCAAATGTCAATGCTTTCATTGTGAGTTCTTACGAGTTATGTATTATTCAAGCACATGCTATTTGTACTTAAAACTACTCTCACATCATGGCCATAGTTTTTCTAATCTAAATTTTCTTCGATATTCTTGTTATTGGAGTCCAATTTTTGGAAATTTGGTCATTTTAAAAGCTCTGCATTTTTTTTCATTGCAACTCTCCAATTTTAATGTCATTGAATTCTATCCAAACTATGTCTACTTGTCTAAGTGTGTAATGCTTGATAATTATATCAGCATCATTCACCAATCCATCTTGTTTATCAAAGTTTCCACCAATCAATTACACAAATATGTTAGGTTTCAAAATAATTGTATTGGGTAAGCAATTATTTTCATTATTTTTAATGATTTCATAAGATAAATTTGTCTTTTTGTCAACAATATATAATGTATAAGTCTATTCATTGACAAACAAAAGCATTTTCATGTCATCATCATTCTTGTGAAACAAGAATGGAAACATTGGTTCATAAGGAGGAGATATCTAACATAGATTATTCAAGTATTCGATATCTGATATTGTTTGCTAATAAGTTTTAATCTGGTTCAGGATGGAAATAATCGAATATCAGTTTAACGAATGACTTATCAAAGGTGAAAACATTTTACATTGTCAATCCAAAAAGTATATGAAGTTGATTCTCCATTAAATATCGGCTCTTGAAAAACCCATCTATCTTGAATAGGTTCAGTTTGGTAAAAATCACCGACAAATATAACATCAATCTTTGTAAACACCTTTGTTGGTGTATGCATTATCTGTCAATTTTTTTTGTCAATATTGTAAAGCATCTGACTTCCCAATAAATATATTTCCTCAATAAACAACACATAAAATTATTGATAGTGTTTGTTCAATGTGTCCAAAGTGTTTGAATCCAATGACAACATCCAGGTAGATGTATATGGAAGTTAAAAAACAAAATATGCAGTCATGCCATTTGCATTGTATGCCACTTTGCCATTGTATGCAATAATCAGGCCTTTGATTTTCAAAGGATGACTTTCAAATTCTTTATTATATATATGTGTCAAATTTTCATATATCATTTTCTCGGTAAATGTTTTTCCTGTACCTACTCCTCATGTTAAGAACAAATAGATTGGCTTGTCTGGCTCTAGCATTTTTTTATTGTAATATCCTTCACAATGCCTTCTTCCTCTTTATTCAACTACTTTTGCAAGTCTAGGTATTATTCTCCGCTCATCAAGAAAGGATGTTTGGTTGTCCAAAACATTTTTAAAGGTTGAGTGTCGACTGGTTGATGATCTTTTATGCAATGCAAATCTGAGGCTATGACATATGCATGAAAATTATTCTTGATTTTATCACTCTTTTCATCCTCAGCAATAACAAATAGTGAATTAGAAGCAGCTTTTATATTCTCTGCAACAATGTCAATGTCACCCCCATTTTGTTAACGACTTTTCAATAAACATGCTTTCGTTCCGCTTTACTTATTTTTTATGCGCAAGACATGCATCATTCCATGTGTTAAAGTTTTTCTTAAGCGTGTCTTCATTGTCACAATAAGGTATAAATAGCATCATCTTTTCTCTATAGTAGTTATTAGGATCCATATGGATATTGTATCTGACAAGTTGTATAATGCACGATTTTTTATGTTTCTTGTTATTTAGGCATTTATCTAGATAAAACACAACAAATTTAGCTAAGCATACATATTTTAACTGCACTGGTCTCACAACATATTTATCTATGGGAGAAGCATAGATTCCATTTTCTGAAGTGTCTGGTTCTTGTGCCTACAACTTTGGACTTTTTAAAATATATGTTCTTTTTATCGTTGGCGATGTGTTTATGAAAATTATTTTCCTTGAACTATGATGTAAAGGAAATGACAATATAATATGGATGGCCTATCAATTAGACATCTATTGATGTTACAAGAGCATATTCCATAATTTTCTTATAGATTATAATTTGTTGTCATTGCTATAAACAATTTCAGCACACACATTTCAGAATGCATTTGTCAGCATACGATCAAATTTTGTCATATACGAGCAACAATATGTTGTAGTGGCATATGCATCAAGAATGAATTGTGGATCTATGTTAGCATATCATAATGTTGTAAGTTTTTTTGTAAATGCATTCACCCAAGCATCATATATATGTCTTTTTACCATTATAACCGACTGCAAAATACAAGATTGCAATCAGAGTATGTATTTTATTTCATATAAGTTTGCCTCTTGTAAAAACATATGAAATGTTGTCTTTACTATATTTTTTCTGCTCAAGTTGGGAAAAAATTCTTGTGGTGTTCTCTCTGTATAGCTCATTGGTTTCGTCCAATGGCTCTAATATTCTCAATTTTTACATTGGAAGCAATAGAAAATTGAATCTGCAATGTGATTTTTTGTGTTTTTTGAATGTGCTTATATGATGATATGTTTGCATTTTAGTCAAATTGCTATAAGTAATGTCGAATCATAAGATATGTATATGTCTAAAAAAATCCTCAATTTTAGTATTACAATAATCTCCATATATAGGCGCATCATGTACCCAGAGCATGAAATGCAAATGCTCATTTACTCGATTTTGAAACTCTGTCACAAAAAAGAAATCCAAAACCTTTCCAAATAATTTTTCATCTCACAACTTATTTTTTTAATGCAATGGATCTATGGTTAAAATAATGATTACAAAGAATAGGATTTTTCTTATCGTCGTATCAATATTGTCTTCTTCAATTATTTCTCTGTGTTTATTTTTTGACACTAGAGCCATTTTTTGCAATGCATGACACAAAGGCTCCCAACAATGTTCAACACTTGTTATAGTTGCAATAAATGTTACTGGTTCCAATTACATAATCATTGTAAACATATTCTTTCTTGAATTTTCAAAATAGTTAGGTGATGTTCGAATGCTTTTGAAAGCTCTATAAGCTATGGGCGATTTCAGATTTTTTCTATGCTGACTCTATTTTGAACATCTTTGGCATAGAGTTTTTTGTCTTTTAGTTCACTTTTGCGTATGCATATCCAAGCACAAGATGACACCTGACGTATAATGATTTTAATAGCTTTGAAAAATATGTTAGTTATGTGTGTTGCAATGTCATTTTCCTTATGCAAAAGCTCCCACTTTGCTATTTTTTAGTATGACACTTTGTCCATCATATCTTGAGGATGATTAAAACCATAGAACAAAGTTGGAAAGCTCATCTATTCTGATAATTTGTCTTCAAATATACCTAATGGTTTGAGTCCTTTTTATGGGGAAATCTCAATGATTTGTTCCTAGAGATCATGTATCAATCATGCATCAACAAAAGCATGCACCAAAGATTCAGTAACAGGTTTCAATTCATTTTCACAAGTATTAGATGTCTTATTCTCAACAGGCACAACTTCACCAATGTTTTTTCTCTCATTTCCTCAAAACTACTTTGCCGACCCCTTTTAATAGTAATATTTTATTGCTTATATAATGGGGCTTAACAAAGTTGAGATAATGCTTTCATCACAGATGAAGGCCTCACATTTCCTATCAAATATGCTTTTTTGTATTATATCTTGCATTTTATCTTTGTTTCAAACATTTTTGTATCATTCATTTTTATAAGCAATGTTTTTTGCACCCAATCAAAGTCTATCGGGATATTTATAATCATTCATGTTAGGCCATATTATGAATGTTTATAGCCAAGCTCTCGCACATGTGCCAACGACATTCGAAAATCAACCAATCTTTCTTTTAAATTGTTAATCTCTTCACAACAACATTTTTTCATTTCTCTTAACATTGAAACAAACAAAAAATATTGACACTTTTCTATTTTCAAGAGATCTCCTGCATTGTTTGCATATTTTCTCACCCAATGTAAGTTTTTTTTATGTTGAATGTGCAAAATCACAATCAAATGCTTTGACAACATCAATGTCAACCAGAATGATATCCTTTTTGAAATGTAATTATTCATAAACTAAGCAATAATAAATTAGCATGTCTTTGATTGATTTTAAGTAGTTGTTTATCACCCTGATACTTCATTGATCGCATTGTGTGCATCCCAAATGTTGATTTTTGTGACAACATATCATTGATTTCATCGTGATTTCATCGACCGTAATGATTTTCCATGTCCACTTAAAGTATTTTTTTCAGTGTTTACATTATATGTTTTTGTTACATTATTTTTGTTTTTTTGCTCACATATTGCTTGTTTTAAACAACGTAGAGAAACATGACGCCTTTTCATAGTTTAAACATTTTTATAACAGAAGGTTCATCTGCACATTGTCTGGCAAGTTGAAAAGACCTCGTTCTTGTTTCTAAACCTTTGAATCTATCGCTATCCAATAACCCTATTGAAATATCTATTGGTAATGCATATGTAATTTGATCCATGTGAATTGTTTGCAATGACTCGTAATGAATATGAAATGCATCTGCCTCAAAAAAAAATGTTATATGTTTTTTTTTGGAACAAAACAATTGCAAAATATTTTTGAAATGTTTTTATTTTTTGATGACCATGATTGAATAATGCTTTGTAGAATGTTTGAAAGCCACAAACAACAAAAGTCATTTCCTTCAAGTCCACTTTCTCAATATGACATTCCAATATTTGCAACATATATTTTCCAACCAAAAAACATTCTAGGCTCTTATTTTTGCAATTCCTATTTGCAAAGCCCTAAATAAGTCATTGCAAAGCTATTTGGCACTACAATAGCATTCAAAAAATATTGCACCATATATTGACCAGGAACATGACCAAGAAACTCATGCTCAGTTAACAAACTAATAACATCAAATAATTTTTCACCACACCTGGATCCTAAACTATTTGTTTTGCACATGTCGTGTTTCCAGGTCACAAAAAATAGCATCCCAACACAAAGAAGGATTTTTGAAAATATTTGATAGCTATGTATTAAAAATCATGCTCTAAGTGCATATTTTCTGCAAAACTATGGTTCAGAATGTCCATGCACAGGGTTTATATCATGGAATAAGATCAAATATAGTGGAATACATCTTTCTTTGTTGAAATGTAGATATGTTTTTCTTCTTGTCATAGACCAAAAAAAACATGAATGTCTAACTATTTGCATAACCTCTAAATACAAAATATGTCACCCAACAGACCAGTCTTGCCTTGATTTGTAAGCTTACTTGTGGAAACTCTCATTCAATGAAAGTATGTGCTTTTGTCATGTATTTGATGCAGATCATATAATATATCTTGATGTAATTAGGTTGCATATGAGTATCTTGGCTCTACAGCCCCATAGTTCAAAGAATCCATAAAAGAGTCAATGATGCTAGTTCGTAGCATTCCCGATGTGTAATTGAAATGCATAAAAAAGGCAATCACCAACAACATAATTGAACAATGCAATCCTAAAAATATTTTCATGGTTTAAAGCATCGTTAATATTTGTAAATGATTATGTTTTTTTTGCCGACATGTGTCTACTCCAATGCTTCCCTCTGAATAACATAATTCAATCGTATTTGCTTTTCTTTTCACAATTGTTTACCATATTTTTAAAATCTATTTTAAACTTTTATTTTTATTTCAATTCTCCTTTTTTCTCATTTTTTCATTTTATTCTTTTTTGCCTTTTTTTTGTAAACAATGAATAACAAGGTAAACTATCAAGAAATGAAATACCAACTCCAAAACAACATCAATTTTCTAGCACTCTTGATTGCCGCAGGGAAAAGAAACCACCCAACAAGATATTTACATTATCATTACATATTTGAAAAAAAAAAAGTCCAATGATCATCATATCCACATAGTCACAAGATACCTACCCATTTTTTTCTAGAACCTGGCAAAATCCTCAAGTGTCTGCCACTAAAAGAAAACCTACATGTTTCAAAAAATTACATTATTTATGCCCTTTAAATTTTAAAAAAATCATTAAAAAACATTCAATTTTTGCTTTGTCTAAAGAATAATTTTTAAAAAAATAATAAAATTTGGTCACATTGATCACAACACACCCACTCCCCACTATCCACAATCTCTTAGACCTCTTAGAGAAGTCAAAAACCAAGAGAGCCTAACCGAATGAACAAGTGCCACATCATCAGTTATTAACATAATGAGTCCCCCCAAACCTACCATAAGTGTCAAAGGCAAGAAGAGTTTGTCCAAATACAGAGGCACCACCTCACCATTTATCAGCACGATCGATGCCCCAAAACTGACAATGATGTCAAAACTGGGGAAAGCCTAGCCAAATAAAGACATCGTGCATTGTTAGATGTCACTTTGTTCAGTTCCTCATATATGGCAGAGATGTTAGAGTTGAGAAGACCCTTGCCAATTCAAGACACATGACATTGTCACTATCTAGTGTGGCTAGTCACCTAAACTTTTCAGAGATGTCAGGGCCTCACAGAGTTGTTCCAATAGAAAATATGACACGTTATCATTTGTCAGCATGATAATCCCCTAGACCCGACACATATGTCAAATCTTGAAAGAATTTATTCAAATGAAAAGGCACCGCATTGACTAATATGCAGATGAGTTGGTTCCCACCAAGGAAATAAACAAATAAAAATAAAACAAAATTCATTTTTCTAATTATTTTGCTCTATCTTTTTTTTCTTTTTTTCCCCCTGATCAAAAAACCCAATGAACTCTTCACAAAGTACTGCACAAAGAACATAAACCATACAACCAATTTTTTTTCTTTTTTCTTATTAAATTAATATAATTAGCATTATTTTTTTCTCAATTTTAATCACACACAAAGCAAAATCTAAGGACAAGCACACCAACATTGCCTACCGATCAATGAATCATCGAATATGCAAATGAACAAATGTTTTTGCATAATATATATACATATATATGTACATACATCTCTACATTTTAAATGTAATTTTACAACTAGATAGTCACAACAAAATATAACTTATTGTATTCCTAAACATATTACATAATATGTTTCATCAATAAAAACATTACATACAACTTAGATATTTGCTTCAGCGCCAAGCCCATAATGAAAATTGGCAAGAGTTAAAGCCACTTCTGCGATTCTCTTAGCAGCACCTTGAACCACACACAAAGAGACCACTGATAAGATTGACAAGCAAACAAGCCACAAAACCCACCACAAACAAGCACCTAAAATGTCGTAGCAAAAAAATGTCATATTATGCTTATGAACAAACACATAGAGATTCAACGAGAACAAAACACAACTGAGAAAAAAAATCACTCAAAATTAAAAAAATTCAAACACAAATACAAATGTAAGACATTAAAAAACCAACTCAAGCTCATAAATATTCTTGTATAATTTGAAACCTAAAAATCTTAATCCCATAATCTAGAATTAAGCAATGTTCACACGCATTCTTTCCTTTTTTTTGCATCGATTGCTTCAAAGGATAACATCAACGAGCAAATGCCATACCCAAAACACCTACGTCACATGCATTTTCAACCAAAATCTTGACCATCCAGAAAATCACATAAACCTTGCAAATAAAAAAGAAGTACAGATTAGCCCAGATTGTTGCACATTGACAACGGATCCCTCTTTTTTTAGTCATATAAGTCACAACCAGAACACAAAATAATAAATAGAAGAACAATTCCTTATTAAATATCAACTGCCCTTCCTTATCTCGTGTTTGGATTAACACCTCTATAATGACCTTTCAAATTAATAAACAGACTTAATTTTCCCATTAATACAAACATGTTTGATTAAAATTTTAATAGTGACCGCATGTACGAGTAACTATTTTGATCAATACTATTATGGGTTACATATCATTATATAAATTATTTCTTTAATGTCTTTATGTTTTTCCCTTGTGAAGGTACTAAAAATTTATATTAAAACCCAGGGCCTATCACAAAGATTTGATCCTGGGAAAGCCTGATCAAATGAAGAGGTGCCAAGTCGCTAGTTGTCAGTGTGACCGTTTGCCCCCACATGTCAAAGATGTCAGGACCTAGGAGAGCCCAACTGAATAAAGAGGTGTTAGGTTGGTAATTGTCACCACCCTCTGGACCTCCCACAGATCCTAGGTCCTGGAAAATCCCCCACTTGTCAACTTGATGAGTTCCCCATATTTGCCAGATATGTCACGGCCCGAAAGAACCCAACTTAATGAAAAGGCATCGTGTTGACTAATATGCGAGTGAATTAATTACCACCTAAGACCTTAACCAACTTAGAACAAACCACACACAAAACTTAAAAGCCTATAAGAACATGCCCTGTGTCCATAGACAACATTTCACCCACTCTAAGAGAATGATATAGACTATCGAGCCTCATCCACATATCAAATGTTAGGTTGTAGAGCTAAAAGCTTCACTGATGCAAACATGGAGGAGGAGGTTGCTGAGTGTCACAGTCACTGACATTGGTCAGGCCAATCGACGTCAGTCAGGTGTAGACAGGAAGCTGTCGACATCGGTCAGGATCGACCAACGTCGGTCATCTCCAGCCAGACAAGGACTGACATCGGTCGCCTGTGCGGTTTCAAAACTGCTAGTTCATGAACAGTTAGTTAATGAACTGATTATTTGCATGATAAAAGGCTAATTTTAGTCTTGAGCTGCGGATCTAATTATTGTAATTGGATGTCTAATTATTGTTTGTATGAGATCTATTTAAGAGACTCATGGGTTGTATTGTAATTTGTGCTAGTTGAGTAAGAGCAAGGTTAGCTCCTTCAGAGTGAAGAGAGCAAGGTGTGTTCCTCCTAGTTCCACAGGGGTGTCGAGTGTGTATGATCAGGTAGAGCTGCAGGTTGTGCAAGTTTTGATAGAAGATCCATAGGAGTGTTGGTTTGGAGAATCAAAAGGGTTCTTCATGTGTGTCTGATCTTGGTCGGCAGGTGTGCAAGGCCAGGTTTGGAGATCTACACGTGTAAGTAAGATCATTGATTTGCAAGTGTTTGTGTGTGTAAGGTCTAAGGTGGATCTGCAGGATAGCAAGGTCAAAGGTGACGGGAAACACAACAAGGTGCAAGATCAGGGAGATCTACTTGGAGTACGTTGTGTACTTAGAGTGCGGTGTGTACTCACTGTACTGGTAATTTTGTTACTGACTGGTTGACAGCTCTGTGTGTTGAGTTGTGTTTGTAATTGATATTACAAGAGAGATAACTCTTGAAGAGATTTATTGTTTATGCCCTAGAAATGTGGGAGCCCTAGAGGTGTGTAAGGAAGAAGACTATGGCATCTTCTTTGTTGTATTTCCTTTTGGAAGAGTATTAATACAATTGGGTATTGTCTCTCATATTCTGTGTTATTTCTGAATTCTAGTTACTTGTTACTTCTGGTTAAATTTTGCATTTAGTTGCTTGTACATGGTAATCAATTGTGCTTTTGGGTCCTAACAGTGGAATCAGAGCATGTTTGTTGTTCTAGATTCTTGACAAGTGGTATCAGAGCTAAGGTTGCAGGGAACAGGTTTGTGTTTGATTACAGGTCACTCTCAGGGGTTTTTGATTGAGTAGGAGTATAGCAATGACAAAATAAAGTACACTAAGAATGGAGGAATTGAAAAGCACGAATGGTCAATTACGGTGTTATGGAAAGAAATAACAGGTAAAAAAATATTGTTGGTTGGTAGAAGATCAGCATGAAGGAATTGAATAAGCAGATGTTGCAGGTGTTGTTGCATAGGATGCTCTGGGATGTTCCTTGGATAAAGTAGAATCTTGGTTTATAGATTATGTTGCCTCTTTCCATGCAGCCCCAAATAGAGGGGTTGGTGAGCCTTGTCAAAGTATTGGCAAAGGGGAAGTGTTGCTGAAATTGCAGGCGGCCAACACATGGGTGTTGAAGAAGGTCATGCAGGTCCCAGTTTTAAAGATGTGGCTAATTTCTTCAGGAAAATTGGGTGATGGGAGATGCACAGGAACTCTCACAGTGGATGCACTTGAATTAGCTGGTGGTAAGAAAGTAGGTACTCTTTATCTACTTGCTTGTATTACTGATTCTTCTTCTATTGCGAAGACGTGGCTTTGTAGGCTTGGTCACATGAGCAAGAAGGAGATGCATGTTCTTAAGAGGAAGTCAGATGTGTTTGACAGACTTAAGAACTGAAAAGCCTTGGTGTTCATGGAGGAGATGATGGACAGAGATTAGTGGATGGGACTAGATATCTTTGCACAGGGTAGTTTAGATAGGGTTTTGATTCAAAGTAAGCTCGCAGGTAAAAAGTCATCACTCACAAGAGAACACAGGTACCAACATTGGTCAGGAAGAATCGACGTCAAACAAACAGGCATTGACGTTGGTCATGTGCAGACAGGCAAAGTTGGTGGTGTCGAGCAAGTGGCGACCGACGTCGATAGGATAACCGGCATCGGTGACCAGGACAGTTGCATGGAACTGATGTCAGTCGGATGCAGACTGTGTGGTTACCGAGGTCGGCCACTAAAATGGATTTTGGGCAGACGCAAGCTGTCAGTGAGTCTCAAACGCCCATGTGGAGGACTGAAATGGTAAGTAGGCCTCAAATCCATTATTCCTCTTCTTTATACTCATTGCTCACTGCAGATCAGGAAGGATCTAGGAAACAGTGGGAGCATGGCATGAATGAGGAAGTTGATTCCTAGGATGCAGAACTAAACAGAAGATTTGGTAGGGTTGTCAGCTAGTATGAAAGCACTGAAAGATGAATAGATTCCTTGGTTAAAGAATAGAGAGAATGGACACGTGAGATAGAAGGCCAGGTCATATGGTCTTGAGGAAGCTCCAAAATAGTGGTACAGGTTTGACAGGTGGATGACAAAGCATGGCTTTAGTCAATGTCATTGTAACTATTGTGGTTATTTTACCAAGTGGGTGATGATTGCAACATCATCCTGTTATTGTATGTTGTGTGTTTGTTTGATGTAGGGTTACACATATAGGGTTTTTCTAAGCTAAAGGTAAAGTTAGTTCAGAGGTGTGTCATGAAGAATTTGGAGGAGCGAAATTCTTTGGCATGAGTAATCCTAGAGACAGGGAAGATCACAAGTTGATGTTGTTACAAGATGATTGTGTGAAGGTAGTGCAAGATGCAGAACAGGGCAGCACACCTATGGATGGACAGTTCACAGAACAGGGTCCCCAATCACATGATGAGGTTGAGTACATGTGTACTCCCTGAGTTTGCCCAAGCAGTGGGTGCTGTCAGAAAGTTTGTAGTCAATTCGGAAAGGAAGCACTGAAAAGCGGTTCAGTGGGTTCTCAGGTATTTGAGAGGGACCAGCAGCAGGGATTCATGCTATGCAGGGTCAGGGACTTCGGATATGGCAGGTTACTTGGATGATAGGTGTTGCACCACAAGTTGTGTGGTGGTTGGTCTTCAAGATTGAACTTAAAGAGGGATACAAGCCAGGAAACAAATTAGATAGTGTACAGGTACAGGTACAATGTAGTTGTTTATCTCCAAATGGGAGATTGTTAGGTTGTGGAGTTAAAAGCTTCACTGATGCAAACATGGAGGAGGAGGTTGCTGAGTGTCACAGTCACCAGCGTCGGTCAGGCCAACCGACGTTGGTCAGGTGTAGACAGGAAGCTACCGACATCGGTCAGGATCAGCCGATGTCAGTCGTCTCCAGCCAGACAAGGATCGATGTCGGTCGCCTGTGCGGTTCCAGAATTGCTAGTTCATGAATAGTTAGTTAACGAACTGGTTGTTCGCATGATAAAAGGCTAATTTTAGTCTTGAGCTGTGGATCTAATTATTGTAATTGGATGTCTAATTATTTTTTGTATGAGATCTATTTAAGAGACTCATGGGCTGTATTATAATTTGTGCTAGTTGAGTAAGAGCAAGGTAAGCTCCTTCAGAGTGAAGAGAGCAAGGTGTGTTCCTCCTAGTTCCATAGGGGTGCCGAGTGTGTATGATCAGGTAGAGCTGCAGGTTGTGCAAGTTTTGATAGAAGATCCATAGGGGTGCGGGTTTGGTGAATCAGAAGGGTTCTTCATGTGTGTATGATCTTGGTTGGTAGGTGTGCAAGGCCAAGTTTAGAGATCTACACGTGTAAGTAAGATCATTGATTTGCAAGTGTTTGTGTGTGCAAGGTCTAAGGTGGATCTGCAGAATAGCAAGGTCAAAGGTGACAGGAAACACAGCAAGGTGCAAGATCAGGGAGATCTATTTGGAGTATGTTATGTACTTGGAGTGCGATGTGTACTCAGTGTACTGGCAGTTTTGTTACTGACTGGTTAACAGCTCTGTGTGTTGATTTGTGTTTGTAATTGATATTACAACAGAGATAACTCTTGAAGAGATTTACTGTTTATGTCCTAGAGGTGTGGGAGCCCTAGAGGTGTGTAAGGAAGAAGACTGTGGCATCTTCTTTGTTGTATTTCCTTTTAGAAGAGTATTAATACAATTGGGTATTGTCTCTCATATTCTGTGTTATTTCTGAATTCTAGTTACTTGTTACTTCTGGTTAAATTTTGCATTTAGTTGCTTGTACATGGTAATCAATTGTGCTTTCGGGTCCTAACAGTGAAATCAGAGCATGTTTGTTGTTCTAGATTCCTGACAAGTGGTATCAGAGCTAAGGTTGCAGGGAGCAAGTTTGTGTTTGATTACAAGTCACTCTTAGGGGTTTCTGATTGAGTGGGAGTATAACAATGGTAGAAGAAAGTACACTAAGAATGGAGGAATTGAAAAGCACGAATGGTCAATTACGGTGTTAAGAAAAGAAAGAGTAGGTAAAGAAATATTGTTGGTTGGTACAAGATCAGCATGAAGGAACTGAAGAAGCAGATGTTGCAGGTGTTGTTGCACATGATGCTCTGGGATGTTCCTTGGATAAAGTAAAATCTTGGTTTATAGATTTTGTTGCCTCTTTCCATGCAACCCTAAATAGAGGGGTTGGTGAGCCTTGTCAAAGTATTGGCAAAAAGAAAGTGTTGCTAAAATTGCAGGCGGCCAACACATGGGTGTTGAAGAAGGTCATGCAGGTCCTAGTTTTGAAGATGTGGCTAATTTCTTCAAGAAAGTTGGGTGATGAGAGATGCACAAGAACTCTCACAATGGATGCACTTGAATTCGCGGGTGGTAAGAAAGCAGGTACTCTTTATCTACTTGCTTGTATTATTGATTCTTCTTCTGTTGCGAAGACGTGGCTTTGTAGGCTTGGTCACATGAGCAAGAAGGAGATGCATGTTCTTAAGAGAAAGTCAGATGTGTTTGATACACTTAAGAACTGGAAAGCCTTGGTGTTTATGGAGTAGATGATGGATAGAGATCAGTGGATGGGACTGGATATCTCTAAGTAGGGCAGTTTGAATAGGGTTTTGATTCAAAGTAGGCTCGCGGGTAAAAAGTCATCACTCACAGGAGAACACAAGTATCGGCATCGATCAAGAAGAACCGATGTCAAATAGACAAGCATCGATGTCGGTCATGTGTAGACAAGCAAAGTCGGTAGTGTCAGGCAGGTGGCGACCGACGTCGGTAGGATAACCGGCGTCGGCGACCATGACAGTCGCATAAAATCGATGTCGGTCGGATGTAGACTGTGTGGTGATCGAGGTCGGTCACTAGAACATATTTTGGGCAGACAGCAAGTTGTCAATGAGTCTCAAATGCCCATGTGGAGGACTGAAAGGGTAAGTAAGCCTCAAATATGTTATTCCTCTTCTTTATACTCGTTGCTCACTGCAGAGCAGGAAGGATCCAGGAAACAGTGGGAGCATGGCATGAATGAGGAAGTTGATTCCTAGGATGCAGAACCAAATGAGAGATTTGGTAGGGTTGCCAGCTGGTATGAAAGCACTGAAAGATGAATGGATTCCTTGGTTAAAGAATAGAGAGAATGGACACGTGAGACGAAAAGCCAGGTCATATGATCTTGAGGAAGCTCTAGGACAGTGGTACAAGTTTGACAGGTGGATGACAAAGCATGGCTTTAGTCAATGTCATTGTAACTACTGTGGTTACTTTACCAGGTGGGTGATGATTGCAACATCATCCTGTTATTGTATGTTGTGTGTTTGCTTGATGCAGGGTTACACATACAGGGTTTTTCTGAGCTAAAGGTAAAGTTAGTTCAGAGGTGTGTCATGAAGAATTTGGAGGAGCGAAATTCTTTGGCATGAGTAATCCTAGAGACAGAGAAGATCACAAGTTGATGTTGTCACAAGATGATTGTGTGAAGGTAGTGCAGGATGCAGAACAGGGCAACACACCTATGGATGGATAGTTCACAGAACAGGGTCCCCAATCACATGATGAGGTTGAGTACATGTGTACTCCCTGAGTTTGCCCAAGTAGTGGGTGCTGTCAGAAAGTTTGTAGTCAATCTGAGAAGGAAGCACTGAAAAGCGATTCAGTGGGTTTTCAGGTATTTGAGAGGGACCAATAGCAAGGATTCATGCTATGCAGGGTCAGGGACTTCGGATATGGCAGGTTACTTGGATGACAGGTGTTGCACCACAAGTTGTGTGGTGGTTGGTCTTCAAGATTGAGCTTGAAGAGGGATACAAGCCAGGAAACAAATTAGACGGTGTACAGGTACAGGTACAATGCAACTATTTATCTCCAAGTGAGAGATTGTTAGGTTGTGGAGCTAAAAGCTTCACTGATGCAAACATGGAGGAGGAGGTTGCTAAGTGTCATAGTCACTGGCGTCAGTCAGGCCAACCGACGTCGGTAAGGTGTAGACAGGAAGCTGTCGACATCGATCAAGATCGGCCGACGTCGATCATCTCCAGCCAGACAGGGACCGACGTCGGTCGCCTGTGCGATTTCAAAATTGCTAGTTCACGAACAATTAGTTAACGAACTGATTGTTTGCATGATAAAAGGCTAATTTTAGTCTTGAGCTATGGATCTAATTATTGTAATTGGATGTCTAATTATTGTTTGTATGAGATCTATTTAAGAGACTCATGGGCTATATTGTAATTTGTGCTAGTTGAGTAAGATCGAGGTTAGCTCCTTCAGAGTGAAGAGAGCAAGGTGTGTTCCTCCTAGTTCCACAGGGGTGCCAAGTGTGTATGATTAGGTAGAGCTGCAGGTTGTGTAAGTTTTGATAAAAGATCCACAGGGGTGCTGGTTTGGAGAATCAGAAGGGTTCTTCATGTGTGTATGATCTTGGTCGGCAGGTGTGCAAGGCTAGGTTTGGAGATCTACACGTGTAAGTAAGATCATTGATTTGCAGGTGTTTGTGTGTGCAAGGTCTAAGGTGGATCTGCAGGATAGCAAGGTCAAAGGTGACGGGCAACACAACAAGGTGCAAGATCAGGGAGATCTACTTGGAGTACCTTGTGTACTTGGAGTGCGGTGTGTACTCAGTGTACTGGCAGTTTTGTTACTGACTGGTTGACAGCTCTGTGTGTTGAGTTGTGTTTGTAATTGATATTACAAGAGAGATAATTCTTGAAGAGATTTACTGTTTATGCCCTAGAGGTGTGTAAGGAAGAAGACTATGACATCTTCTTTGTTGTATTTTCTTCTGGAAGAGTATTAATACAATTGGGTATTGTCTCTCATATTCTATGTTATTTTTGAATTCTAGTGACTTGTTACTTCTGGTTAAATTCCGCATTTAGTTGCTTGTACATGGTAATCAATTGTGCTTCTGAGTCTTAACAGTGGAATCAGAGCATGTTTGTTGTTCTAGATTCCTGACATCAAACATGTCCGTAGTCTTACAAATTCAAAACAAACCAACACAAGGTCCAAGAAAGAGACTAAAACCAACCAATACTCTAAAAAAAATAGCAAGGGAATAGCCATAGCCAGAGAAACAAAGCATAGGTAATCATGCTCCAGTATAAGAAAATAACATTACTCAAACTCATAAAAAATAGAGATTACAACCAATTCCAAACATTGATCACTAGAATAACAAAAAACCCAGCTTTGAACTACTTAAAAGTTATTCAATCAACCTGATAATCCACCGAGGAGCCCCAACAATGATGACACATGTACTGTCTCTAAAATTGCAACAACACCTTGAACTATACACAAAGAAATCAATGATAAGATTGGCAAGTAAAAAAAACACAAAACTCACCATAAACAAGTACCTAAAATGCCATGTTCTGTTTTTGAGCAAAGACATAGAGATTCGACCATAACAAAACACAGCCAGAAAAAACCAAATCACTCAAAATCAAATGCTTTCAAACACAAAACACTAAAAAACCAACCCAAACTTACAAATATTCTTGTATAATTTGAAACCTAACAATCTTAATCCTATAATCTAGGATTAACCAAAATTCACATGCATTTTTCCTTTTTCTTTATTGATTACTTCAAAGGAAAATGTCAACAAGTAAATGTGATACCCAAAACATTCACATCACATACCTTTTCAACCCAAATACTGACCACATGGAAAAAATTGCATAAACCTTATAAATTGATGGAAAAAAAAATCCATATTAACCCAGATTATTGCACATTGGTAGCAACTCCCCCCTTTGTTTTTTATCCTTTGTCATATAAAGCCACAACCAAAACCAAAACAATAAATAGAAGAATAATGCCTTATTAAATATCAACCCCATCCCCCCATCCGTGTTTGGATTAACACCTCTACGACAACTCTTCAAATTAATAAATAGTCTTAATTTTCCTAATTAACACAAATGTGTTTGATTAAAGCTTTACCAGTGATCACATGTATGAGTAATTATTTTGATTAATACTGTGACGTTCATAAATTATTATTCTAAATTATTTATCCAATGTTCATAAGTTTTTTCCCCACACAGGTACTAAGAATCTATATTTTCCATACAAGAATTCCACATTTTTCCATATCAATGTTCATATTGAAATGCAATAAATAGTCTTAATTATCCTGGTCAATATAAACATTTTTTATTAATATGTTACAAGTAACTGCATGTGCATGTAATTATTTTGATTAATGTTCACACAAAAAAGGTTTCAAACCCATTGTTAAAATCAAATAAACACTCAACTTTCATTGCTCATAACTGGTAAAACCCATATGACTCAACACCGCCATGATGCCATGTAAGTACTATCAATCATATTAGGTTTAACCAATCACAATAAATACCTATTAAAAATCCAAAGTCTAAAGAGAGCTCGATCGAATGAACATGATACATGTTGCCAATTGTCAGCATGGTCACTCCCCCAAACTTGTTAGAGACTTTAGAACTCAGGAGAACACAACCGAATCAAGAGATGCCACATTGTCAGCCATCAATCCAACTAATCCTTGAGACCTGTCATAGAGATCAGATCCTAAGAAAGCTCGATTGAATGAAGAGGTACCAAGTCACTGGTTATCAATGTGACCATTCACTTGAACCTATCAAACATGTTAGAGCCCGTGAAAGCCTAGCCCAATGAAGAGGTGCCAGGTTGGCAGTTGTTAATGTCACCACCACCTGGATCTCTAGTAGATCTTAGGGCCTGGGAGATCCCCACTAAATGAAGAGGCACCAAGCCAACAACTATCAATACAATGAGTCCCCTATACCTATCACAAATGTCATGGTTGTGGAGGGCCTAACAAAAAAATATGCCATGTCACCAATTGTTAGTGCGACCAATCCTTCGGATTTGAAATAGATAACACAACTAGGAAAAGCCCAACTGAATGAAAGGGTGTCACCTTGCTACTTGTTAGTATGACCAATTCCCCTTACTTGGCAAAGATAGAGCTGAGGAGAACTTGGTCAAATGAAGACATGCCATGTCAGTAGTTAATAGTGTGACCAGTCCCCCCACCTGGCAGAGTTGTCACAGTTAGGAAAAAATTAGCCAAATGAACAAACACCACATATATAGTTATCACTTTAGCTAGTCATCCAGACCTGTCAGAGATGTCAGGTTTCTATAAACTTATATCAAATAAAGATATGACACATTACTACTTGCCATCTTGGCGAGTTCCCCATACATGTCATATATGTCATGGCCCAGGAGAACCCAACCTAATGAAAAGGCATCATATGGACTAATATGCAGATGATTTGATTATCAGCTAAGACCTTAGTCGACTCAGAATAAACTACATATAAACTCAAAAGCCTATAAGAACATGTCTCATTTTCGTAGAAAATACATCACCTACTCTAAAAGAATGATATAGACTATCGAGCCTCATCTAAATGCTAAACATGTTAGAGCTAGAGAGAGCCTAGCCAAATAAAAAGATGCCACTTCACTAGTTATTAGTGCAACTAGTCTCCCGAACGCACTAAAGATGTTAGAATTAGGTAAAGTACAGCCAAACAAAGATGTGTTATGTCGCTAATTGCTAGTACATAACTGAATCAAGAGGTGCCATGTTGTTAACCATTAGTTCAACCAATCCCTGAGACTTGTCACAAAGATCAGCTCTTAGAAAAGCCCAGTCGAATGAAGAGGTACCAAGTCATTAGTTGTTAGTGTGACCATTCGCTCAGACCTATCAAACATGTCAGGGCGTATGAAAGCCCATCCTGATGAAGAGGTACCAGGTCAATAGTTGTCAATGTCACTACCACCTGGACCTCTGATAGATCTCAAGGCCCATGAGAGCCTCACCAAATGAAGAGGTGCCAAGTCAACAATTGTTAGTACGATGAGTCCCCCATACCTGTCATAGATGTCATGGCCATGGAGAGCCCAACCAAAAAAATGCCACGTCACCAATTGTCAATACGACTAATCCTCTAGACCTGAATGAGATAACACAATCAAGAAAAGCTTGATTGAATGAAAAGGCACCACTTCGCTAGTTGTTACTATGACCAATTCCCTTGACTTGACAGAGATGTTAGAGCTGAGGAAAACCTGGCTGAACAAAGACATGCTACATCAACAATTATCAGTGTGACCAATTCCCCCACTTGGTAGAGATGTCGCAGTTAAAAGAAAATTGATCGAATGAACAAGCACCATGTTCGTAGTTGTTAGTTTAGCCAGTCATCTGAACCTATCAGAGATGTCAAGCCCCTGCAAACCTACATCAAACGAAGATACAACACATTGCTACTTCCCATCTTGGAGAATTCCCCACACCAGCTAGATATGTCATAGCTTGGTAGAACCCAACCCAATGAAAAAGCACCACATGGACTAATGCAAATGATCTGATTACTACCCAAGACCTCGATTAGCTCAGAATAAACTACACATAAAACTCAAAATCCTATAAGAACATACCCTGTGTTCGTAGACAACACATCACTCGCTCTAAAAGAATGATATAGACCATTGAGCCTCATCTGCATGCCAAACATGTCAGAGTCGGGGAGAGCCCTGTGAAATAAAAAGATGCCACTTCACCAGTTGTTAGTGCAACCATTTTCTAGGACCTACCAAAGATGTCAGAGCCAAGTGAAGCATGACCAAACAAAGATGGGCCACATCGCCAATTGTCAATATGACTAGGAGCCAGTGAAAACCCAATGAAATGAAGAGACACCACATCGCGACTTGTCAGTGTGGTTAGTCCCCAGACCTCTCATTGGGAGAGTTGTGCCAAATGAAAAGATAACACATTGCCACTTGATAGTGTACGAGCCCCCTAGACCTGTCAAATGTGTCAGAGCCCAAGAGAACCAAGCCAAATGAAGAGACACAATGCTGACTATTATGTAGATGAACTCATTATCACCACAACCCTCATCCAACTTAGAATAAAATACGAACGAAATTTAGAGGTCTATAACAACATGTTCCGTGTCCCTAAATAACTCATCACCCAGTCGAAAAGAATGATAAACACTATTGAGCCACATTCACATGCTACTGGGACCCACATCTTTATTTCATCCCACTTTTTGTCTCAATTTTTGGGAACAAAATCATATTGCATGCTCAAAAAAATAAACTATAATCCATACTTAATTTTTCACATTGCTTCAATTTTATTAGATGGTTCAAGAATTTTTTATTTTATTAATCTAAAATACAACAATTTCTATAAAAAATTAATCACCTCACCTTATATTAACGAATATAAATATAATAAAATATTTTATTATGTATTTATTAAAATACAAATATTTCAAACCTAATATTAAAAACAAAAAGTGTTCACCTTATATTAATTAGGTATTACCTTAGATTAAACCTATTCAAATAAATACCCGCTCTGTCGTACTAAAAATTGCTTACGGCCATCCATTGATAGGTTACGCCTCTCAAAGTAGAGATTAATCAAATCACTATTTTAATTAAACTATTACATAATAGTACACTATTTTCATTCATTATATGAATGATACCATGGAAGTATTTAATGCGATTAATATTTTCCCAAGGCACAACTATAATAATTCTCATGAGTCATAATCCCGGGGAACCTTTTAATGGTGCTTGTTCCTCGAAACTTCGTCTTCCTCTCAGTAGCGCCAGGTTTTTGATTTCTGTTTCCGATTTTTTAAGATAATGAGCGCTGTTTGAGGGGTTGAAGTTGCAGGATTGGTGTTTTTTGACTAGTTATGTGATAGAGGGTTTGAACTTTCACAGGGTTTGGTAATTTAACAGGACTAGAGGTTGGGTTTGAGATTTAACACGATTTGGAGATTTGTGGTGTGAATTTTAACAGGGTTTAAGGATTTGGGGTTTGAATTTTTACAGGGTTTGGTTAATTAGGCCTTGAATTTTTAGAGGGCTCGGTGATTTAAGTTTTAAATATTTATAGGGTTTGGTAGTCTAGTGTTTTGAGTTTTTATAGGATTTGGTGATTTGGGGTGAATTTTACCAGGGTTTGCAGATTTAGTCTTCGACTGTTTCCAGGGTTTATTTGTAATTTAAGGTTTGAATTTTTTTAGAGGGCTCGGTAGTTTAGGGGTGGAGTTTTGAGTGTGTTTGGTTACGTAGGGTTTAAATTTTTACAGGATTTGGTGAATTAGGGTTGAATTTGTATAGGGTTTAATCTTTTTCTAAGATTGGCGAATTTTATTTGAGCCTGAAGGATACAATAAGTTTCCACAATATGGGATCGACTAATGGGCAGCCGCAGTTCCGTTATACTCAACCCCCAGTTAAGGTTCTGCACCTCAGAAATTTACCGTGGGAATGCACGGAGGAGGAGCTCATTGAATTGGGGAAGCCATTTGGGAAAGTCGTCAACACGATGCTCAATGTCGGAGCGAATCGCAACCAGGGGTTTATGGAATTCGTAAGTTCCGATTCCTGGACCTTCTTTCTTGGAATTTTATTGCTATTTCTCTATGTTATAGAGTTTGTCTGCATGAGTAAATGTATGGTCTAAATATTACTGGAAAAAAATATTAGTTTCAATTCTAGGTTTTAGTTTTGTTTTTCTGCAAGCCCAAGTTTCGAAATTTAATTTACGCTAAGCCAACTGATCGGATGCATTTCCATACAAATGTACGTTAAACAGCATATAGTATCCGAGTTATAATTCTGGATCTGGCTTGAGAGGATTTTTAAAGGCTAGTTAAAGTCGTTTCTACAAGTGTTGATATCATTATAAGATATGCTTCATGATAAATATTGAGAAACATGTTTTTTAATACCTGACCAAATTTTGTTCTGTAAGCAAAGTAGTTTTTGACATACCGTTTACTTTTGGAGGCATGTCCCTTTGTTTTATATATAGTTGGTCCATACGTTTTGGGCCACATGCTTAAAAATGAATTTGTTTGCCTACTCCGCTTGCAGGACTTTTTGGTTGTCTGATTTTCGTAGGTAGTACCATACTTCGAATTTGAGAGGCACCCCTTCACTACAACTAAAATCCAGTGTTGGTATTCTATTTTTGGTACTATGCCCTTTGAGCACCATACTTTTGGTGGGTTCCTCAATCCAAATTAATATGTAGAAATATTATTTCTTTCGTTGCCATTGTATCTTGTTGCATCACTAATTTACTATGGTGTTGTTCACAAAGAGCTGATTTTTGGAGCAAAGCTTGCAACGTTGAACACCTTCATTTTATGGAAACCCAGTAGATGGGTTTAAAAAAATGATAGAAATACTCACATTCTTCATGGTGAATGGAGCTCTTTATTAGAACTTGGGAAATTTATGGATAACAATGAATGCAAATGGTTGAGTTCCAAGCGTCTTGCAATATTTTCCAACTTCCCATACAGAGATGTACATTGACTAATAATCTCTGCCAAGCATTCATACCAGATTTGTCTTGGAAGTTTCAATGGAGAGATCCAAAAAGATATGGATACAAACCTGGTTGTGTCCTTGAAGCGAGAGTAATTTCATTGATCTGCAAAGATGTGAGAACATTGCTGAGGATACAGTGTAGTTAACAATAGTTTTAAGGTTATTATGGATTTCACCTTATATTTTGAATATTCTTAAGATATGCGAAGACCGAGGAATCTCTACCAAGGAGTTTTGTTAAAGTTAGGACCTAAGTTGCCGATACGGATACGGGGATACGTCGATTTTTTTTTTGGTGGTTTGGATACGGTTGGATACGGCCTTACAAAAAAATATATAAAAAATTAAAAATATAAAAATATAGCCATATAAACAAAATTAACCACATAATATGCATAGAGGAAACAAAATAACTTCAAATAAGTTATATAACCACAAAATATATACTCATAATTCAATGCCAAATATCATAATATTCAATAGTCGAACTTATATTCGTTTTATAACAGGTACATGGTGCAAATGTTACAATGTATGGACAAAAATAGAGACAAATCAGCGTTCTCATTGTTCACTATATAGTATATTTAATATTTTTCTTCGCCTGCAATGTCTTCATCATCATGTGGTTCATTAGAACCACAAGTAGTAGCAGTGCCACTTCCACTACATCCACTGTGCAAGTCATGTGAAGCACTGTCTAGTTCCGTGTCAAATAAAGGTATGTAAGGGAGGCATCTAAATCAGCAGTCTCTGGGTTCACATCCCACAATTTTGTTGGCCCTTCCTTGTATTGAGGTTGTTTATGTGAGAGAAGACGTAAGTTGGAATGCACATAAACCAAATCCTCCGCTTTTTTTGCAGCCAACTTATTGCGTTTAACTAGGTGGATAAAGCCATAGCTGCCCCAACTTCGCTCAGTTGAAGAGGAGCTTGCAACCTATTGAAGCCACAAAATGAATTAAAATTTATAAAAAATTAAAAGACTAAAAGTTAAAACTTAAAACAAAGCATCGAAAAGGTCAAAAGAAGGGTAGATTAAAAAAATTAAAATTTTACTTGTGATAGATTTTTTATTGCAAGTGGTTGAAGGTGGGTGGATGCTTGTCCATGGAGGTACCACCAAAAGTGAGCGTCCATCTTGTACTTGTCACGAATAGCGCCAAAGGAATGACCCATCGAGGATATGAAATGCATAAACTCTTCTTTGACTTGGTCTTTTACCTCTGGATCGGGAAAGATTTTAAAGAATGCTGCGTTATATCCCTTGACAACTTCAACATCCCTATATGGTGCGACCCTCCTGGGCAAAGAAAGAATCTCTGTACTGTAGTATTTGGGTGTCAAGGCAAAAGCAAGATGTAATGGGGTGGTTATATTGTTCCACCTTTCAATGAGATGCGATTGCACTTCTTTGAAGAACCTCTCTGTGGGATCTTGCTCTTTGGCATTTATGATGGATTTAATGTTCTCAATCATTGAGTCAATTTCATCATAAATTTCACCCAAACATGGATGATTTATGTCCACATATCTCAACATGCCGACTATGGGATTAGTAAAACTCAACAAATACTTTACATGTTTCCACCATGCATCATCAAGAATCCACCCTTTCACTTTTGTGGCCCTCTCACTGTTTGCTTGCCTCCATACACCCCAAAGGTTGTTGATGACCATGCTACTCAATGCTTCACGTACCTTAACAAGTCGTCTCAAAACGTTGGTGTGTGAGGCAAATCGAGTCTCAGCAACCTAATACAATTATACAAAATTAAAATAAATAATTAATAAACTTAAAATTGTTCAAAAATAAAAAACACTACAAATTACAAACTTATAAAATTAAATTAAGAGTTACCTTCAACAATTGTAATTTTGAGAAAGTCCTAAAGATGGCTTGGGACATGTGATGGTTGGTTATGAACATTTGGATCTCATTCGCCTCCTCATAGACTTGTTTGATCCAATCAATTTTTGTACCCAACTTTTGCAACATAAGATTGAAGGAATGAACAGCACAAGGTGTCCAAACTATATGCCTGTACTTTGCCTCAACCAACATGCCTGCAGCTCTGCAATTTTTAGCATTGTTCGTTCCAACTTGAACAACGTTTTGAGGCCCCACTGCCTCAATGGACTATCAACATTTAGCAATGAATTGTGCATCCTTCACATGCCCCTCACAATCAACGGCCTTCAAAAACATTGCCCATTTAGGACTCACTGCAATCACATTAATCAATGGCTTATTTGCCGTATCTTTTCATGCATCAGAAATGGACAACTCTGTTTCGATCCATGAATCCCTGATGGGCTGCAATGCATCTTCAATGTGTTTTCTTTCTTTTGTCAATAAGGTGGTGCGCACCTTTTCATATCCTGGGGTGGCAAACCCTTTAGGGACATTGATAGATCTCACCATTTTCTGCCAGTATGGTGATCTAACAGTATTAAATGACAACCCACATGCGTAAATACAATGTGCGATGCTCTGCTCCGCTCTCTCTGGAGTCATTTTGGAATGCCCTCTCCAATGGGCCTGCATCTTTTGTTCTCTTGCGACCAAGAGGTGAATCCTCTTCCTCTTCGGCCGCAATGGGTGCAACAAGAAAGGGGTGTGATGGGGTCACCACATTAACACGAGATGGATCAACAGGTGGTGATCCTTTTTTTCTCAAAAGATGTTTTGATCTTTGCCTCATAACGATATCTGCGTCTTCCTGCTCTTTGATATATGCAAGGATCTTTGCTTGTGGCAAGCCCTTCCCAAGGTTTCCACCTATGCTTGGCCCACTACAAACTCTGATTCCAGTGTTAGAAATCTCACATAAATGAGCTTTCAATCGACTATACGAGCTCTTGAATTTACCGTTACACTCTAAGCAAAGCCAATGAAAACACCCTCCACCAAACATTTGTTCTAATATTGTCACATATTTTCAAAGAAGTGCTCGCAAATCATATTTGGTGGTTATCCCTTGCCCCACTGAACTAGCACTTGACCCTGAGACATTCTAATTTTTGACAAATTGCTATAGGCCTATAGCTCCTGGTAACACAAAAAATTGCTATTAAAATTTAATTATAAATATAAATTTTAAACTAATTAATAATTTAAAATTTAATACTATATATTAAAAAATTTAAACTAATTAATAATTTAAAATTTAATACTATAATTTATAATTTATATTTAAAATTTTAAACTAATTAATAATTTAAAATTAAAATTTAATACTTAATAATAAATATATATCTAAATACTAAAGTCTAAAATTTAAAAATAAACATATTTTAAACTTCTAAGTTTTTAACTTAATAAAAATTAAAAAGTTAAAAGAAATAAATAAAAATTTAAAAACCTAAACTCTGAACATGTTATATATTAAAAAGAAATTTAAAACTAAAAACCTTACCAGCACGGGCGGCAGGACGCGCGCAGCGGCAATCGCGGAGGCATGGCACGGGTTGCGGAGGTGCGGGTCGTAGTTATAATCACATTTAGGGTTTTGACTTTTTTTTATAAAGTAAAAAAAAAATTAAAATGTTTTTTTATTCGGCCGATCTGCGGGGGATACGGCCAGGGTACGTCGTGGCCCTTGCGGATATGGATGGATACGTCCATATCCGCAAGGGGCACGACGTACCCTAGCCATATCCACTGCGGATTGGCTGTGTACCGTATTGTACCGGCGAATCCCTGCTCTCCTAGGCCCTGGGAGGGGCATATCCCGTAACGTAGGTTAGGATGAACAATTTCTATATTAGGTGCTAATGATTAAAATATCTGGATAAAGAGTATATTTTTAGAACTAGAAATGTTTTACCAGTGATTTTTAATGCTTCAGCACATAATGATCCAAGTTTTAGATAAGTAGATTTCAAACTTAGCATACATGTGACATTGCAAATAGAGCTTGGTATGATAATACCTGCAAAGTGTTTTCTTCTTTTGAACCATCTGTTCCAATTCCTTGAGCCTCCAACCTTCAGTTTTATGAGTCCAAAACAATTATCATAACCTGTAGGGTGCAGCTGGGCTGCTTCTATGTAATTATTCTAAATAAAAGAGAAACTAAGAAAAAAATGCATTTTTGCTTTGTATTTGTTTTGTTTTATTTGAAAAAAAATCATGGATAATTTAAATGTCACCCCAAGTGCCACATAGAGCAGCCCCAACTCGGCCCAATTGCTGACCTAAGAACTCCATGGCCAACAATGCTAACATGATTCATTTCAACTCCAACTGATACAGCAGAAGAGAAGCATGTTCCAGCAACTCATAGGTCAAGAACATGCTACCAATTCCATTCCTTTGACTGACCTGGTTGCCCAACCTGCTTTTAAAGAACGGAAATAACTCAGAAACAAATAGGCCTTTTTACTTTCTATTTCTTTTGTTTTTATTTGACATTAAAAAAAAAAATATGGATGATTCAAACAGGTCCCCAATTTTCACCTACAACCCTGACACGGTCTAATTGCTTACCCAAGATCTCCATGACCAACAACAACATAATGCATTTTAACTCCAACTTATACAACTGAAGACAAATATATTTCAGCAACTCCTGGGACACCATACCACCAATTCTATTCCTTCAACTGATCTGGTTGCCAACCTACCTTTAGGTTGGATACCAAGATATCTGTTCCCCATTTTGATAAACACAATTTATGGGGACCATATCAAGAAACAGGGGCTGTCATGGCTGCGAGACATGAGAACAGGTATGCCACTTTTTCAAAACTTAAATTAAAAAGTTTAAAAGATCTCTAAATGGAATTTTAGAAATTTGAAATACTTAATAAATATTGAACAATACATGCACAATACGTCCTGAATGAAGTTTGCTATGTGGAAGGCCTGAAGAGTTCATTAAAAAAGTTGATGGACGACCTCTCAAATAGATCAAATCATAAATCCTTGGCATCTGTAATGTTCTTGGAGAAATAGCTTTATTATGAAGTGTTATAGACAATCTACTTGGTCTTTTTTCAGAAGTTGGTGACTATAGAGAATTACTTCATGTATTCCTGTTAGTTACAAGAAAATTGCAACACAATCAAACAATGCTATACTTTATTAGCACAAGCTGCTAACATGGAGTATCCATATTTCCCATTTTAATCAATTGATAAAGCTTTTGTACAATTAGATGTTTTTATGCCTCTTATTGTTTTCTCTTCTTGCTAGTACCACTTTGGGTTTTGATAATAAAATTATATTCTAGAAATCATGTAAGTTTTCATGTACAAAACATCAAAGTGCACGCCTCTCTGCAACCAATTATGAACACGAGCAAAATCCATGCCATTTAATGACATATTTAAAGAAGTTTTGTAGGAAGCTTCTCGATTTTTGAGGGATGCATGTGCATTCGTGATAGAGACAATGAAAAGTGCCTCTTCCTTGAAAGACGTCTCGATGTGTCTTTGATACAAGAAATGCAACTTTCTGGGTTACTGTGATGGTGACAAGTTTGATGCTTTGATTCACAGCATGGAGATGTATTTCCAGACAATTAAATTTCAAGTAGCAACAATGGATCGTGCTAGTTATGAACAGTCCAGCTCTCACTTGATGGCATTCACATCCGTCTTCTAGACGCAAGATAGCAACTGGATGTTTACTAACTGGAGGGAATTCATATTGACTACCAAGGCATGGTTTCACCGCCTTGGATGCAAAGAAGAGCTATTGCCCAACACTGAGCACCAACATGATTGCATCTTTTTCGTGGTTTTCTACCAATTTTCCAAATTGGCAATCTTTATATCATGCACTACGAGTGTAGATGCTCCAAAAGTTGTCAACTTATTTAAGTGTGTTTTGTGCAATTTTGGGCTACCGCTTGCAATGATTTAGATTGTGCCTCGCTCCTCTTTTGTAATGTCCCTTAGCAAACAAATATGAGTTCTGAAATTCTTTTCTATTCTATGCAATTGAACCCAAATCTGGAATAAAATAAGTAACAACTGTAGCACAGTATAATCTAATAAATGGAGACAAATATGAGTATTACTTGGTTCCGAAATGGTACAGCAATGGTAATAAAGGCATAGACAATTATTTCCACTTTTACTTTCAAACCCTAACCTGTCATACCTGAAAATGCATAAAAATAGAATCTTTAGTTGTAACTCTAGCTGCATGAACCTCTGAGCAGTATGGCCAGCCTTGTACGGTATGACAACCCCTTCAAAACCAGCAATTAGTCTGAAAGGGTCAACGTTCAGTAATATGGCAACCACAAGACTCCCAAAGGTTGATGCCACTGCTGGAAAACCCAGCGATCAGTTTAGGTACTGCTGGAAGTGGATTAGAAGGTGAATGCGCTGCTGTATATTGCCTCAATCCAGCCCAGAAATGGCTGCAACAGCAGTGATTGGCTGTAGAGGAGTGACGCCTTGACTTTGGGCTCTGTTCTATCCCCTAGAGGGCTTGCCCAGCCAACAAGGATGGAATGGCAACTGCAGATAGTGGTCTGGCTCGGTATGGCAGCAGTCAACAATCTAGTTTATCAATAAACTAGATTTCAGTTTGTCTGAAAATAATCCAACTATGTGAAGCAATTATAACCCCTGCATGGAGCTACCAGGATGGATTGGAGGGGTTTCGTTCTCTGAGCCGGCTGCAATGAAGGTTTTTGTCTTCAAGCAGAAGCAAAAAGAATCTTGGATTCATTCATGAATTTGACAAAGTGAATGATCAATAATAATGAAAATCACTGCCCCTCTTGTCCTTTTATGAACTTCACTTTTACCAATCCACCTTAACCCTAAATTAATTATAATTACTTTTTAATTTAATATTCACTTTTTTCCTCATAATAATAATTACTTTTCTTTTTCCCTCTTGGCCTTTTAAATAATCAACTTTGGCCCCACTCAATTAATAATAATGACTAAGTGTCCCCTTTTAAGTTGTAATTATAAAGTGACGTTGGGAAACTACTTAAAACATTATTATTAAATTATTTTTTTCTTTATTTGAAAAAGGGGACATGATAGTCCACCCTTCCTGTAGATTGCTTCCCCTTAAGCAATGCTTGAACCGTCCTTCAAATACTAGGTTCTCAAACCAGTCTTGTTGTCTCTTCCAGTCTTCCTTGTGAGGTAGTTAGCTTTTGTTCTGCTTCTCTGATATGATGAAGAATTGGAAGCCCTGTACCAGGTAATGCTTCTCCAACAGTTTTAATGAGTGAATCCATGATGGCAGAATCATGAATTAGCTGGGATCTAGAAAGAGTACTACCAAACGTGATACCCTCCATTGCATGCTTATCATCTTGACTATCCTGAATTTCAATCACATAGGGCAATGACTCACCTTTCATTTCATTGAAAACTGTTGCAGTAATTTGTGGTTCATCTATCTTATGAAGTTAAGGAGAGACTGAGCTAAACTTCGTAGTGAGGGCATCAACCCTTTCTTGCATTTCCTCATATGCAGTTAAGGCCTCCTCTGCAATACCAATGACCATAGCACTGGCCTTAATCACACATTCTGATTTCACTGTTTTCAATGTACTCTTTACTCTTTGCAAATTTGCAACAATGATTGTTTGTTTAGTGCTAGCAACATTTACCTTACCCAGAGTGTTGATCTCTGTTGCAATTTGAGCACTTTGCAAACTTTAGAGTTAGATCTTCAATGAACCTTTTTGTACTATTCAAATCTGTTAAGACTTGCACCTCTTTCTCTTTTGTTACCAACATTGTTACCAATAGCTGTAGCTCTTCAATCTTTGTTTGCTCTTAGCTAAACTGTTGTGATTCAATGAACTTTGATGTTTTCGAATTCTCATCAATTTTTGCTTCCTCAACCTTTTTTAGATTCTGGTGTTTCCTTGTCCCTCATCACACCATGAGAATTCTTTTTTTGTTGATTATTAGAGGTAAGTGCCACAATTGTAACATATGGCTTTAACTTCTTTGCATATTGATCAACAACATTTTTAGCTAGTGTATATGCAACTAGTGAAACTTTCTTCCGTGGCTGATCCGGCTGATTTCTTTTACCTCTTATTGTTGTTCTTTTATATTTCACAAAATTCTCTGAAAGAGAGAGCTTGTTGCACTTCATAGTTGAGCCCTTCATATTCTGCAAGATAAATTGAATATTCATGACTTGTATGCTGCTGTAAAGGATCTATTTCTTCAAGGGGTTCTTCCTCTTTTTGTAGGAAATTGGCACGGAAGGGTTTTTGGAGGTGGAGCTACTGAAACCCTAATATCATTTGAAGTGCTTGCTTCTTCTAATTTTTCCTTTACCCACACTGATTTGTTGTATGGCGTGTGCTATACTTGCCATGGATTCTTTGAGGGTTATTTGGATTGTCTTTTCCAATTCCTTTTGACCTCAGCTGATTGCTTCATTATAAATAACTGGTCTTATTTGAAGAAATCCTCATTTCTATGTCACCCATGTCTTCTTCTTCTATCTCAGGTGGTTGAACTTTTCTTCTTTCTCTTTGATAGTATCTTAATTCTCTTCCACTAATACCATTGGCATGCATGTGATATTAGCATATGATTGCATATAGATGTTAATTTTCCCAACAGGTTGGCAAGGGCAAGGCTTTGATACAACTGTAATGTCCTTTAGCAAACAAATATGACTTATGAAATTCTTTTCTATCTTTGCAATTCAACCCAAATTTGGAATAAAATAAGTGACAACTATAGCAGAATATAATCTAATAAATGGAGATAAATATGAGTATTACTTGGTTCCAAAATGGTACAACAATAGTAATAAAGGCATAAACAATTATTTTTGACTTTTACTTTCAAACCCTAACTTGTCATACCTAAAAATGCATAAAAATAGAATATTTAGTTGTAACTCTAGCTACATGAACCTTTGAGCAGTACAACCAGCCTTGTATGGTACAACAATCCCTTGAAAACCAGCAATTAGTCTAAAAGGGTCAACGCTCAGTAATATGGCAGCCACAAGACTCCCAAAGGTTGACCTCATTGCTGGAAAACCCAGTGATCAATTCAGGTACTGCTGGAGGTGAATTAGAAGGTGACTGCGTTGCTTTATATTGCCTCAATCCTGCCAGAAATGGCTGCAACAACAATTGGTTGCAGAGGAGTGACGCCTTGACTTTGGGCTCTGTTCTATCACCTAGAGGGGTGGCCCAGCCAACAAGGATGGAACTTCAACTGTAGATAGTGGTCTGGCTCAGTATGGCAGCAATCAACAATCTAGTGTATCAATAAAACCGATTTCAGTTTGTTTGAAAATAATCCAATTGTGTGCATCAATTGTAACCTTTGCATGGAGCTAACACAATGGATTGGAAGAGTTTCATTTTCTGATCCGGCTGCATTGAAGGTTTTCATCCTCAAGTAGAAGTAGAAATAATCCTGAATTCATTTGTGAATTTGACAAAGTGAATGATCAATAATAATAAAAATCACTGCCCTCCTTGTCCTTTTATAAGCTTCACTTTTGCCAATCCACCATAACCCTAAACTAATTATAATTACTTCTTAATTTAATATTCGCCTTTTTCCTCCTTATAATAATAATTACTTCTTTTTTGCCCTCATGGTCTTTTAAATAATTAACTTTGGTCCCACTCAATTAATATTAATGACTAAGTGTCCCCTTTTAAGTTGTAAGTACAAAGTGACGTTGGGGAACCAATTAAAACATTATTATTAAATTATTCTTTTTTTAATCTGAAAAAGGGGACATGCCAGTCCGTCCTTCTCAGAGATTGTTTTTCCTCAAGTAATGCTTGAACCGCCCTACAAATATCAGGGTCCCAAACCAATCTTGTCGTCTCTTTCAGTTTTTCTTGTGAGGTAGTTAGCTTCTGTTGCACTTCTTTGATATGATGAAGAATTGGAAGCCCTGTACCAGACAATGCTTCTCCAACAGTGCTACTAAGTGAATCCATGATAGCAGAATCATGAATCGGTTGGGATCCAGAAAGAGTACTACCACATGTGACACCCTCCATTGCATGCTTATCATCATGACCACCCTGAATTCACCTTTCATTTCATTGAGAACTACTGCAGTAATTTGTGGTTTATCTGTCTTATGAAGTGAAGGAGAGACTGAGCTAAACTTCATAGTGAGGGCATAAACCCTTTATTGCATTTTCTCAGTTGCAATTAAGGCCTCTTCTGCAATTCAAATGACCATATTCCTGTCCTTAATCATACAGATATTCTTATTTCATTGTTTCCAATGTACTCTTTACTCTTTGCAAATTTGCAATAGTGACTGTATGTTTAATGCTTGCAACATTTACCTTACCCATAGTGTTGATCTCTATTGCAATTTGAGCACTTTGCAAACTTAGAGGTAGATCTTCAATGAACCTTTTCATACTATTCAACTCTATTAAGACTTGCACTTCTTTCTCTTCTGTTACCAATAGTTGTAGCTATTCAATCCTTGTTTGCTCTTGGTTGAACTACTGTGATTCAGTGAACTTTGATGTCGTTGAATTCTCATCAATTTTAGCTTCCTCAACCTTTTCAGACTTGATGTTTCCTTTGCCCTCATCATAATAGAACTTTTTTTTTTGGTTGATTATTAGAGGTAAGTCCCTCAATTGTAACATATGGCTTCAACTTCTTTGCATATTGATCAACAACATTTTTAGCTAGTGTATATGCAACTAGTGAAACTTCCTTCCATGGCCGATCTGGTTGATTTCTTCTACCTCTTTTATTGCCATTCTTTTCTATTTCACAGAATGAAAGAGTTCACAACACCCTTCAACCAAGATCTCTCAAACACACCATTACCACAACCATGAGTGTTTCAACATACACACAAGGAATAAACTAACTCTAAACAAATTGATTGTTTTTAAAAAAACTTTATGAAAAGGGCGTATAATACAATGTAGAGTCCTTGTTTAAGTAGGCAAGGCAAAACAAGACTCAAGCCTAACTAGCCAATGTGAGAGAAATCCTCACATAGGACAAAACTAGCAAAATGACGAAAATCCTAGCTAGAACCTGGCAAGCATTAAAAATATACTCTTAACACCCCCCTTCAAGTGAAGTTAAGGGTTAACAATAGAGGATGCAGTGTGAAGTCGCGTGTCCTTATGGACACTAATCCATCTTGCTGGAGTACATGGATGTCGAGTCGTTGTAACCGCCAAGTGAAAGTAGGAATGGTGTTGAATACGAGGATCACTGAATATGAACACTACGCTCCAAAATACTTGGTAGAATGATAAACCCGAGGAAGCATTGCTTGAACATCCTCCAACAAGATGGTGAGAAGTGAGCACAAACTCTGGTGGGGCTATCACACTGGTGTCACTGGTGGGGATACCACACTGGTGTCACTATAAGAATCACTAATAAGCCCATGGAGTCAAGTAACAAGTCCTCATATGGGTTCTGACAAAGTGTTTGAATAAGATACCCATGTACAAAGGAGGATTCCAGAAAACACTAAAAAAAATGCAACATATACATAATGATATAACGCTCATAAAGTGGAAAAAATAGAGAACCTATAGGAAAAACTCTTGCCCAAAAGAGAAAAGAAGAAGAGAGAGCTAGAAAGCTTCCCAAAGATGATGTTGAAATAGTTTGCACTTCTAGTACTCGCAAGTCACAAAGGAACTCAATCTGTACAAGTGGTTCGAATCCACTATTCAATTATAAAATAATTGACATTGGGTTTAATCAGAATAGCTTCAATCAAGAAGATTGTTAGTGGTAACGAAAGTACAAAATAATGTGAGGAATGCTCAAAACTTAAGAAGCAAAATGTACACCTCTCATATTGCTGACTGGGTGGAGTGATGAAAAAGGTCTGCACGAGTGGTCCAAATTCACTACTCGAACACCAAACAAGCTGACACTGTATGCACCGAAATAGCTCCATATCATGCTAAAAGAGATTGTCAAACTGTCGAAAAAGACAAGATGACAATGGGATTCCCTAGAATAGCTACATGTAAGTTGTAGGAGTCTGTCAACTGTCGAAAAATGTGGTGTCGAAAATACAGATAAGGTTTGTCAAAAATGATGGCCCATGGTGGTGATGGAAGAGACACGCAACTGGGGAAGTGAAAAGATGCTCGGAATAGAGCACACAAATGCATGAAGGTAAACAAGGGTGAAATAACAAACCCCTTGTGGCACTCTAAAAATCAGTGAGTACAATATAACCCATACACACAAAAACACTAGATGGAAACAAGGAAGACATTGGGCTTTACCAGAATAGCTTTAAACAAGGACATTGCTAATCTGTCAAAAAAACCATCAAGTATCATGAGAGATGCTCTAAAAAACAAGAGAGCGAAAAAAGTGTCTCCATAGAAGAAGGCAAGGTGCTAAGAAAGGGGCCTTGATGGAGACATGACACAAAATACCAGTGTGTCAATGTACCGATGTATGTCGTGGGTTGATGGAAGAGTGTAGCAAATGGCAAAAAGAAACCATCATGAATGCAAAAACACAACAAGAAAGGATCAACAACAAAAAGTTATCACCTGCAAAGCACATGCAAAATGATGTTGGGTTTAGTCGAAAATGCGTTCAAGATAGTGCTCGAAGTACAATGCAAAAAGTAGTAACGCCTCTGAATATGGGACTTCATAACATTAGTGCGTTTACAATAAAAATAGGACCGATAGAATGAGAATAAAAAATAAAGCACTTTTGCAAAAAACGACACTCAAATCCGAGTTATCGAGCAAAAGTTATGGCATAATCAATTTTTCATCATTAATGGCCTATTTTAATTAAATTTGCACAGACATTTTAGATGCAATATGAGAAAAGGGGTAAGGTGTACTTCCAACCACTCGTTGGAACCAACATGGAATGATGAACCTCCTTAAGCAATCAAATGTCATAAATAAACTCGTCCATACACCTTTATGTGTTTTTTAAAAGAAAAAAGCCTTATTTTGAAGGTGTTTAATTAAAAAAATAAAAAGCTATTTTAAATAAAATTAAAACAAGCTTTAACTTTTAATTCTTTTGAGGGCATTATTAGGTATTCATAGTTTTGATTTTAGAAAAGAAGGGAGTAGCTGCCATGGAGAGGAGAATGAAGATTTGCTCACGCCAAGAAGGTATTCGGTTCATCGATGGTGAAAAGCCAATATCTGAGCGAGCCCCAAACTCCAATGAATGGCATAACGTTGAAAGATTTGGCTATATGCATGGATTGAAGGGCAACTATTGCTCTCCCAATTGAGCCATCCCTGCCAACAACATCATGATCTCGTACCACCACCATTCTAAACAGATGACAATAAAACTGCGTAGAGCCAGTTTAAGCAGTGGATACCATTCTTTGAGACAAGCCACAAACCATTCAACGTAGGCTCTCTTGTGGACACTTGTGTAAATCAAATAAGCCACCAAGAACACCACCATGTTGAAATTCGTACACCAGGTGGCAATCGTAAACGTCCATGCTCGAGGCCAGACCAAACAAAACCGAATAACCAGTAATGTTTGTCAAGCCGATGGCCAGTGCATCTCCTACTAGCTCCAGATCGACCAAACCCGAAGGAACAAAAACATGATCACTAAAACATTGCTAAATGTAGAGGAGAGCTCGGCGAGGAGTGCAGGGTAAACGGCCAGGGAGAGAGGTCGTGAGCTTGTCGGAACATATCCAGAAGAAAACAAACTCAACTTCAACATTCCATAGTGTTCCCATGACAATCGTTGTGGATTGAATCGCCAACCAAAAAGTCCTCTCATTTGGTTGTGTTAGTAGGCTTCTGATGCATTCTTTGCTCTGTGTTTGTGCTCATTATGTATCTTCGACAACCTGTCTAACATCATCCCTCTTTCTCAAAACGGCAACAACAGTGCAATGCATCCTCCCCAATGCTGAGGAGGCCATGAAGTGGCTGAGAGCATGCCGTAAAAGGTAGATTTTGAGCCTTTCTTGGGAAATTTCTCCACAATAAAACAAAAGGTCTAAGATTTTTTTTTTTAGATCTACAAAAAAATACAACCTATACAGATGCTATATATGAAGAGAATGCCGAGTAGACCAGTGCCATGAAAGACACAAAACAACATAAGAGACTCTACGAATTGCAAAAAAAAGTGCAGATCCAAACAATCTGCAAATCTTTAAAAATGAAGACTACAAATTTATAGAGCGCAATAAACAAGTTGTTGGACTTTAAAGCAATACAAATTTGCAAGTCAAACTTGAGCAATGATTGTTGGAGGGTGGCTCTGATACCATGAAAGAATTCACAACACTCTTCAACCAAAAGCTTTCCAACACACCATTATCACAACCATGAGTGCTTCAACATACACACAAGGAATAAACTAACTCTGAACAAATTGATTGTTGTACAGAAAAGCATATGAAAAGGATGTATAATACAATGTAGAGCTCTTGCTTAAGTAGGCAAGGCAAAACAAGACTCGAGCCTAACTAGCCAATGCGGGATAAATCGTCACATAAGACAAACTTAGCAAAAGGACGAAAATTCTAGCTAGAACCTAGCAAGCATGAGAAATATACTTTTAACACAAAATTCCCTAAAGGGAGAGTTTGTTGCACTTCATAGCTAAGCCCTTCATATTTTGCAAGAAAAATTGAATATTCTGACTTGCATGTTGCTGTAAAGGATCTATTTCTTCAGGTGGTTCTTCCTCCTGTAGGAAATTGGCACGGAAGGTTTTTGGAGGTGGAGCTACCAAAACCCTAATATCGTTTGAAGTGTTTGCTTCTTCTTATTTTTCCTTTCCTTTACCCACATTGATTTGTTGTATGGCTTGTGCTATACTTGCCATGGATTCTTTGAGGATTATTTGGATTGTTTTTTCCAAATCCTTTTGACCTCGGCTGATTGCTTCATTATAAATAACTTATTTCATCTGAAGAAATCCACTTTTCTATGTCACCCATGTCTTCTTTTATCTAAGGTGGCTGAACTTTTCTTCTTTCTCTTTGATAGTATGTTAATTCTGTTCCACTAATACCATTGGCATGCATGTGATGTTAGCATATAATTGCATACAAATGTTAATTTTCCCAATAGGTTGGCAAGGGCGAGGCTCTGATACCACTGTAATGCCCCTCAGCAAACAAATATGAGTTTTGAAATTCTTTTCTATTCTTCGCAATTCAACCCAAATATGGAATAAGATAAGTAACAATATAATCTTAATAAATGGAGACAAATATGAGTATTACTTGGTTTCGAAATGGTACAACAATAGTAGTGATAATGATAATTATATTAATGTCCAACAAATGACCACAAAGGTAGGTCAATGAGACTGCACCATACAAAGCCAAAGGACCCAACAGGAAGACCTAAACAGGTCGTCCGAAAACAATAGCGAGAAAGATAGAAGAAGAGGAAGGAGAAGAAGAAGCAGCATGGGCCGAAGAGGCCAAGAGAGTAAAGGAGAGGTGGAGGGTGCCAAAGAGGAGGGAGGCGGAGCCCCATCCCCAACACCCTCACCTAGTAATAAAGGCATAAACAATTATTTCTGACTTCTACTTTCAAACTCTAACTTGTCATACCTGAAAATGCATAAAAATAGAATCTTTAGTTGTAACCTTAGGTGCATGAACCTTTGAGCAGTTGACCAACCTTGTACAGTACAACCCCTTGAAAACCAACAATTAGTCTGAAAGGGTCAACACTAAGTAATATGGCAGCCACAAGACTCCTAAAGGTTGACGCCATTGTTGGAAAACCTAGTGATCAGTTTAGGTATTGCTGGAAGTGGATTAGAAGGTGACTGTGCTGTTTTATATTGCCTCAATCTTGCTCAGAAATGGCTGCAACAACACCGATTGGTTGTAGAGGAGTGATGCCCTGACTTTGAACTACGTTCTATCCCCTAGAGGGGTTGCCTAGTGAACAAGGATGGAATGACAATTGTAGATAGTGGTTTGGCTTAGTATGGTAGAAGTAAACAATCTTGGTTATCAATAAAACCCTGATTTTAGTTTGTCTGAAAATAATCCAATTGTGTGAAGCAATTGTAACCCCCATATGGAGCTACCACGAGGGATTGTAGGGGTTTTGTCCTTTGATCTGGCTACATTGAAGGTTTTTCTCAAGCAGAAGTAGAAAGAATCTTGCATTCATTCGTGAATTTGACAAAGTGAATGATCAATAATAATGAAAATCATTGCCCTTCTTGTCCTTCTATAAATTTCACTTTTGCCAATCCACCCTAACCTTAAAGTAATTATAATTACTTTTTAATTTAACATTCACTTTTTTCCTCATAATAATAATTACTTTTTTTTAAAAACTTCTTAGCCTTTTAATTAATTAACTTTGGCCTCACTCAATTAATAACAATGACTAAGTGTCTCCCCTTTTAAGTTGTAATTATAAAGTGACGTTGGGGAACCACTTAAAACATTATTATTAAATTATTCTTTTCTTTATATGAAAAAGGGGACATGACATCTTGAGTGACATTTGGAAACCATTGTGGAAGATTCGAGGTTGTTGCACTTCTTCACTTCATTTATTTGATGACAAACTAATGATTAGATCGAGGTTATTGATCATACATTTGACCATGCTCTTTGTATTTCTCATTAGAAGAGTAAGCAATGAGACAACTATATGTGTCACGCGTTCAACATAGCTACAAGGACTACCTATGTATCTACAAGACATACTCTTTTTGAAGCCCGGTATGGATTACAACCTTAATGAGATTTGGTTGCTCTTCCAACTCCAAATATATTTCACCAGCAAAAGAAAGAAGATGATTACTTTACTTGTGCAGAATTTGGCCATGCTTTACACAAAAATTTAGGTAATTCTCTAGCAAACTCAAACCAAATTCAAGGAACTTCAAAGTCAACATTGAGTACCTCATTCTTTCCAAGTTGGTGATTGTGTTTGAATTCCCTTGGATAAATAGAGACACATCACCAGATGAAGCCCATCAGATATAAATCCAAATTCAAGGAACTTTAAGGCCAGCATCATGTGCCTCATTCTTTCCATGTTGGTGATCGTGTTTGGCTTCACTTGGATAGATAGAGACAAATCACTAGATGAAGTGCATCATGTATAAGCTTACACTATTCCCCATGCAGTTAGGCCTAGTATCTTTTGATTAGATTTTTCAGCTCAGCTTGGCATCCGTGAAGTTGTCAATACGAGCAAGCTCAAGTTGTACAAGTGATCTTAGTTGGGGGAGGTTTCTATCAATCATCCCAAGGCTAACATTTTCGATTTTCAATAACCATTGGTCAAGGATAGTTTGCTTGATGTTCAAACTTGAACCAATTACAAGGGGCTCCAAAGGTACTCTTTCAACACATGCCAAGTGGTTCCCTTGCCTCATTTATAAGTTGGGGACAACTTCCTCCCAAAAGGGAGGAAATGATGAAGACAACTAATAACTATAGCATGTCAACCATAGTTATTTAGCTACAAATCAATCAAATCCATATGCAAGTGGGTTATTGGAATTATTCCAATGATAGCTAGGTAGAAATAAATTACAAAGAGGTGGATATTTGTTATAAATCTCACACATAAATATGTAAACCATCCAAATGATATGCAAAATATAATGAAGATCAACACAAAATATATTTTGTGGACCAAGATGGCCAAATATGAAATATATTTAAAAATAAAACATTGAGGTAGGCAAACACCATACAATAATTCTTATGAGGAAGGAATTACTCCACTACTGCAGGCCTCTTTGAGGGGGCAACCTCTTTTCTAGATCATACACTCCAATTACAATATTTCCCCTTGATTGTTTTACACAATAATATGCCCCTCCTTATATAGACCTCCCTCTTTACAATAATAGATGGGTAGATTACTAATCCCAATGTAGGTCCACTCATTGCCCAACATCATAAATACCACAAGTTATCCATATGGATGGGTATATCACTATTCCAATGTAGGCCCACTCCTTGCCTGTTATAATAAATATGACAAGTTACCCATATGGATGGGTATATCACTAATCCCAATGTAGGATCACTGTTGCCCAATATAATAAATACCACAAGTTATGTATATGGATGGGTATGCCACTAATCCCAATGTAGGGCCACTCGTTGCCCAATATAATAAATACCACATGTTACCCATATGGATGGGTATATTGTTAATACCAACGTAGGCCACCAATTGTCCAATATATAAATACCATGAGTTACCCATATGGATGGGTATATTACTAATGCCAATGTAGGTCCACTCATTGTCCAATATAATAAATACCACAAGGTAACCATAGGACTAAGAGGATGCATGCCACATGTCGGCATCTCCACCCATCAATATACATCATAATATCATCCTTATAGGTACATTACATTCCACCCCCCTAGCATGTTTCGTTATCGAAACATGAGAATAACGAAATATGTTTTAACTCAATTAAATTACATAATAAAAGATATTTTCCTCGAAGCTAAAGGACCAAATGGAGGCTCATCCATGCATCCGTTTCTTCATTTGATTGGAAAATATGTTGTTCTCAAAGCTTGAGGACCAAGTGGAGGCTTGTCCATGCATCCTCTTCTTCTTTTGCTTCTTTTTTCTTTGCTTGGATATCATCATGTACACCAACATTTTGATCAACACAATAAACTCAATCACTCTAACATGAGGTTGATTCTCTAGTGTAACATATAGATCTATGTATGGATCAACCAATAAAATAACATCAACGGAAACATGTGATCAAAACTGTCCAATGGAGAGAACATTTGTAGAAAATCTTTGACAACAATTAGAAGAACCTCTTTGGATAACTTTGAATCATCTGAGGTAATATGATTTTTTTTCTACTTCATGTATAAATACTCTTTGAAGAGAAGACCAAATAAATCACTTTCATCGAAGTCAAACAAATCCTTATACCACTCTCTATAGATATCTTCCAAATTGCCAAATTGATCCATGTATTTGTTTTCTTTCCATATTCTTTTTTCATATGTAAATGAATGAATATTTCCTCATACCATTCTCTTCAATTATCCTCCAATTCGATCCATGCATCTATTTCCTCTCCATATTTTGTTACTATATAGTAAGGAAGAATAAATCTTTGAAAACCATCCATTACTCCATCGCTAAATTTATGCAAAAATCCATCCATGCCCTCAAGTATCTTACTAGTTATTGCACAATGATCTCTAAAGAACTGATTTTTTTGGCACCTTTCTACCAAAGATTTGTAAAGAAAATCGTTAAAAAAGAGGATCTGAATTTTACCTTTTAATGGCAAAAAGTGGCACCTGGGTTGCTCACTTTGGAATAAAAGATATGATTTATTTATTTTTGGTCGTGGATTGTGCACAATTTTTTTGTCAAATATCAAGTTTACAGGGTCAACTTCAGATTGACATATCTCCCTTGATATTGCTTAAAATCTTTAGTGTGACCATTTTTTTGAAAGCTTTCAAAGTCCTCTTTTCAGCCAAAAAAAAAAAAAAAAACCGCCTTGAATTGGAGTCTAGTGTGAGGAGATTGACCTTTTGAAGGTAGGTCCCTTTTCTTGAAAAAAATTCTACAATATTTCAAAAAAAAAAAAAAATCTTCACTTGCCCAGGAAAGAGCTCTGGTACTAGATGTTATGAACCTCACATGTAATCACGTAAACCATGCAAATAATATGCAGAGTATAATGAAGATCGACACAAAACATATATGGTGGACTAAGATGCTCAAATATGAAATATATTCTAAAATAAACCTTTGAGGTAGAGTAACACCATACAATAATCCTTTTGGTGCCATACAATAATCTTATTGGGGAAGCATTCATTCCACCATTGCAGGGCTTTTTGAGGGGGCAACCTCCTTATTAGAGCATACACTCCAAATGCAATATTTCTTCTTGATTGTCTTACACAATAGTATGTCTCTCTTTCTATAGACTCTTTGTCTTACAATATTAAATGGGTAGATTCTTAATCCCATTGTTGATCCACTCGTTGCCCAGTATAATAAATACCACCAATTACCCATATGGATGGTATATCACTAATCCCAATGTAGGCCCACTCATTGCTCAATATGATAAATACCACAAGTTACCTATATGAATGGGTATATCACTAATCTTAAAGTAGGCTCAAGTACCACAAGTGACCCATATGGGTAGGTATATTATTAATCCCAATGTAGGCCCACTCATTATTTTATTACTATAAGTTACCCATATGACTAAGAGGATGTGTAACACATGTCGGCATCTCCACCCATCAGTGAACATCATAACATTATCCCTCTAGGTATATTACAATATTAGGAAGTTTGAAACATATAATGTTTGTTTAATATCAGCCTAAATATAGTATTCTTTTTTTGTAAATATTCATCAAGAAATGGAATCATGCGATACATTGATTTGTAAATTAGTCAGGGGATAAAGAAATGGAGAGGATAAAATTTGTGCTTGTTTCAAACCTTTTATATTGTATTTTTAATTGCTTATTTATTTCGGTTACGTTTTTGTTTTGTGGATCAAACCATGTTTGTTCAGATTGGTTAAGAGAGCTTTTCATATTTAATCATGTAATAAGTGTGTAATTTTTGTTGTGGGTCTGTGGTTTCATTTAGGAGGACGTCAATCAAGCCATTTCAATGGTTTCATATTATGCTTCTTCATCAGAACCTGCTCAGGTACGGGGAAAAACTGTATACCTGCAATACTCAAATAGACATGAAATCGTCAACAGTAAAAGAGCTGGGGATGAACCAAGCAATGTACTGCTGGTGACGATTGAAGGGGTAGAAGCTGGCGATGTTAGCATTGATGTTCTTCATTTGGTAAGTATTTAACACCCTCTGATACACTCTAGTTGGTGCATGGCAAGAAAGGTAATATCAAAATTTCAACGACAGTTATAACATATTGAGAAATAGGCTGAATGTATCTTTTCTTGCAGGGGTGATAGACAGAATTTTTATCGGGCGGATTGTTCTGTCAATTTTAGCTAGAAACAATGGGTTAATACTTTATGTATTGCTTGTTTGACATAAATGTACATGGGCCAGCAGGTTAATGTCATGGACACATCTTCGATGGCAGCCTACTTCATTGGGAGAAAGCGCATGTGCGTTTGTTTCTTCCTCTTTGCTTAACACCACCTCTTGACCCTACTCTTACTCCTAACCCTTATGCCTTACACTAAAGATTGTTGTGTATTGGTCTCTCTCAACTCTTTACTCCTCACCCTTATACCCTGTTTAGGTTCCATATAAGCTGGACATGAGAGATTTTGAAACTGTATTTTTGTCTGTGCTCACTGGAGTCCAGCATACCTGTCGTTTGTGCTGAGTTTTCAAAATTAAATTTTGTAATTATTTCAATTAATGTATAAGGGGAATTTCTTTGGCAGTTTCTTGACTGTTGTGTAATTTAGTCCTTTTACCACTTTGCACATTGCGATATTTAAGCTATTTGATGAAAGTTTGAAGTTTATTGTTGGCACAGATAATCAAATACAGCTGGTTTTAAACTTTTTTGGCTAGATTAATTTGCATGTATGTTTTTCTTATGAGGTGAGCGTCATGATTGAAAAAATGTGTCCATTGCTTGCTGTTACAGGTTTTTTCAGCCTTCGGTTTTGTGCATAAAATTGCCACCTTTGAAAAAAGTGCTGGTTTTCAGGTTTTTCATCTCATACCACCTTGAGTATTGCATTTGAATGTGGATGACATAAGATATTTTTATTTTGCAGGACTTCCATAAGCTAAATTTTTATCTATCATATAATATGAACAGGCTCTGGTCCAGTTTAGTGATTTGAGCACGGCCTCTTCAGCAAGATCTGCTTTAGATGGAAGAAGCATTCCGAGGTTAATGTAGACCTGTTTTTGTTATTGAGAAGTTGATCAAGATAAGAAACGAACAAATTTTGATTGAATCGGAATGATATGCATACTGTGCACTAACTGAAATAAATTCTCATCTTTGTTAAATTATATTCCTTCATTTTTTTTTAATGAACAGGTAGCTAACTTTCCGCTGTCTCAAATCTAGGTATTTGTTAGCAGAGCATGTTGGGCCTTGCCACTTACGCATTTCTTTTTCTGGGCATACTGATTTGAATGTCAAATTTCAGAGTCATCGAAGCAGGTATAAATTGTGATGCCCATGTGCATGTTGCCACAAAAGCTAAAAATTACCTTTTTATAATTCCTTGTAGTTCTGCCTTGGATTTAATATGTATTTACAAACTTGTTCATGAAATGATATAGCCATGTTGACGTCTAACTCACTTCAAAGAAAAATATGTATGGATTAAGGTTTTGAGGTTGTGTTTGTAGTTCTGCATTTGTTTGAAACTTCCGGATACAACTGCATGAATGGCTTTTTTTCCAGAAGTTACAATCCGAAGTTCCACTAATCTGTATGCAATTAATATTTTTTCAGAGTAATATGTATATATGTACAACCATTTTATAAACCCTTATTGTAAGAAAAGTCTTTAAAAGTTTACGACTCCTCTTTTATGATGCCTTAGGTTTTTCATAGTAGTATGAATCTATGTACAGACATTTTCATGAAATAATATTAACCCTCACTGTAAGAAAAGTCTTTCGAACTTTATAACTCCTGTCTGATGGTGTCTTAAATTTTAAGATTATACAATTGATGTAACAGCAAACTTTGTTGGCCTCGGATTGTTTCTTTATTAAATTGCTACAGATATCTTAATATGTCCTAGCTGAGCCATTCCTACTAGTAGAACAAAGGATTATAACCTTGGCATCAATTTATTCAATGTGAGTATTAATTCATAATCAGTTCCTTAGTGGTATGATTGATATAAAATCTGAAAGTCCAGTTCTCTCTCTTTTACATCACAAATGCAATATAGGTTATGAACAAATGAGGCATTTCTTATCTGCTCTCCTTCTTAATGAAACTGCGTGATGCTGGGTCATGATTGTTTTTTCCCCTTGGATAATGGCTTTTGAAGTTGTGCATCCCATTTTGCAATTTGATTAGTATCTTTTTTTGTTAGTTTGGTTTCAATTTTTTTTAGTCTTGATTATGTTATAAAGTCTGCAGGTCGTGTTCATTCTTTCTTTGCCCTAACATTGCTTTGCATATATCATTTCAAAGATTTGAAACATTGTCTGTTGGATTGTGGTAGTTACTTGATATGGGGTTCCTATTTCATACTATGCCAAGGATTTAGTTACAGTAAGCGACATACTATATCAATTTTATTATGTTACGACTTGTTTTACCGGGGAGCGTAATTAGGGTAAATAATACTACACTACACCAATAATTGGGCACAAAGACACAATGTGATAGATTTGATCTAAATACAATAAATAAAAATATAAATTTTGCCCAAGTGGAGATTAATGAAAGTACCTAGAATGATTGATAATTGATAAGGGAGGTTTAGAAACGTGTACTTGATCTTTAATTCACCTGAACGCTACAAACACTGAAAAATAATGAGAAAATGGTCCTGAAAGTTGACCGAGATGTGATCAAATGACCAAAATCAGTGGACTGTTCTGATACATGCTGATCAGTATCAGACTATGCGAATAGGGACAGTCTGACCTGAAAGTGGCAGTCCGGTTCTGAAGGTTGCTGTGTAGGTTTGATTGGTCTGAAACTCTGCAAATCCCTTTGTCTGCACATTCTCGACAAAAAACCTCTCTTAGATCAGGGAATTGAAGCATGAAACTGCCAAAATGTCTTCTCCTTTAGTTCAAGCACTAATATGCAGCAAGAGACCTCACAAAGACCAAAAAAATGGTTTTGTTTCAACTGTAGTTACCCAAGTGTCCAGGATGCGGGGGATAGGGTTTCCGAGACGTCAAAAAATTTCCCAAATTTTGAGGACGGCAGGGGACAACTATTAACATAATAAATAAAAATCAATATTTAAATGTTTTAACTTTAATTCAATGAAATTTAGGGGTTTAAACTCTACACAATGTTTTCAGGGTACTTTCTGGATTAGGGTTCCATGTTTTTTGAAAATAACATCCTTTTTTTGGGGGGGGGGGGTGCGGGTTGTAACTTTGTTGTAAAGTGACATTGCCATAAAAATTAAAAATATTGGGGATGTCCCATCTAAGATCCTGAAATGCTTGGGATGTCCTGGAAATTTAGGGGATGCGATGACATGTACGACTGGTTTCAAGGCGCTTGCCTCAATCAATGCCTTGGTTTTTGTCAGGTTGGATTCAACACTCATTTATCTCAATTCCTAAGGACCCCTTTTTTCTGACATTGATGTGAATCTATTCTCTATTTTTGGCTAAAATTGTGGTCTTTTTGAAGACAACAGAGACGAAGATCAACAAGAAAAGGAAGGCTTGCAGGGCGATAGTAAAGACAGTGAAGACCCCCTGATTTCAATTTGCAATGGTGAAGAAGGAGAATATGAGGGAAACTAGCAGCAGAAAAAGGATGAAACCTCTATTTCAAATTAGATTCTGAAAGAAGAGTGCCAAAATGAACCAAGTTGCATTAATAAAACAGAGGAACCCAATGCTTGGGAGGAGCCTTCAAGCATTTATTTAAAGGAGGGATGCCCAATTAGATTGTTGAAATCCAACGAATGTGAATATATTCTTTATTTTTGGCTAAAATTGTGGTCTTTTTAAGACAACAGAGATAAGATCAACAAGAAAACGAAGGCTTGCAAGATGATGGTAAAGGCAATGAAGGCCCCCTGATTTCAATTTGCAATGGCGAAGGAGAATACGAGGAAAACTAGCAGTGGAAAAAGGAGACATCTATTTCAAGTTAGATTCTGAAAGAAGAGAGCCAAAATGAATCAAGTTGCAATAATAAAACAGAGGAACCCAATGCTTGGGAGGAGCCTACAAGCATTTCTTTAAAGGAGGGATGCTCAATTAGATTCTTGAAAAACGAGGAGCTATTTGTCATGCTCATTTTAGAGCATGAGAATGAACCTAAGCTCACACACAGATGGCTGAAGCACCCATTTTAAATAAAAAATATAAAATGAGCAGTTGGTGCAATCCAAAAAATATGTTGATATTGCAAAAGAGAGGGAAGTCGAAAGGTATGAATCCCTCATTTTTAGTTTTATGGTGCTTATTGTTAACTGCAGCTATTTCAATGCTAATCTGGTGGCTGAGAATAGTTAAAAAAAAGACAGATGTTACACCCAACCAGTCAATGGGTTTTGTTTAGTTGTCTCTTCGTATTTGTTAGATTAGGATTTTGTTTTTAGCCTCATAAGATGCCTTGCATCACTCTACATAAGTTTACTTAAGCTATGCATGATTATTGTAATTATTTTTTTTTTAAGCAATCTAAAGTTTGTAGCAGTTGCAAATTGTAAAATAATTGCACAATGTAAATTCCAATTCATTAGAGCACACACATAGTTGAGAGTAAAAAGAGGGTATCTATAGGGGATGCTTTAGATATAGATATTACGAACTTACAGATATACTTTCGAGAAAATATTTATAGCTTGATACAAAAAGCTCTATATAGAAAGCTGTAATTCTATTGCATCTTTTCTTTCCCTTTGCGATTTGCTATGGGCCTTGAGGCTTAAGTGGCGACGAAGACAGAGCTTAGTAGGAATCCCAGCAGGAGCAAATGAAACAACAGGTGCTGGAGCTAGTGGTGTGGGAGCCATGGGAATTGGAAGTGGTAGAGCAGGCCCTAATGCAGGAAGCGCTGTTTCAAGTGAAGTAGGAAGCAAATTAGGTGCTTCCTCGATGGTGTTTGGTAGAAGGATGTATGGCCGGTGGAGCAACCAAAGCCGTTTGAGGTCGTTAACAGGAGGCAAGACATTGAAGGGAAACGAGTGGTATACCACCCATTAGGTGGTGGAAAACACAAGGCTGATCCTGGTAAAGTGGGCAAGAAACTCACCTCGAATAAGTGCGAGACTTTGCCTCGTTAACCAAATCAGTCCATGTCTACAGTCACTAGCATTTGGTGAATGAAACATTCATCCACTCCTTCTAGCCTAAACACAACGCAATATTTTAGAGGATAGGTTTGAGGAGGCTATTTTGAAAGCAAAAGACAGAGGACAAAATGAGTGGAATTTGACAAGGCAAATTGGGATGAGAAGAAGTGCCATAAGCTTGACCATTTAAAGAAGTGGCATGTGTGTACCAATTTGAAGAGTTGCCATAAAAGGGTTATTAAGGATTCATGTGGTTGCAAAATGTAAATGGGATAGTGATCAAATTAAGAGGAGCTAACAAAAATGCTAAATGTTTCATCGGTAATACATGAATTAAAATTCAAAAGTTGACCTCATATATCTTTGATATGCTTATTTTTGAATAATTTGAAAAGATGCAAATGAAGATTGACGTGGCTAAGTGAAGTAAAAGATACATTAATCAAGGAAGAAGGCATTAATGAGTTTCATTAAAGTCAAAATTGCAAGTTTATTGCGAAACAAAGGAAGAAGAGACAACAGAATGTGAAGGGAGAAAATGCATCTATTTTCGCATGACAAATTCTTCGAAGGCTCGTTTGCTCCCTAAACCTGTTGAGGATTGTCATTGATGTCAAAGGTGCATCTTGCATGAGGTTGATGTCATTGAGAGAGTGTGCCTAGTTGGTAGTATGTTGATGTGACAAGGGGCATTGGAGTGTTGTCATTGAAGGATGTTGTCATGAAAGAGAATTTGAAGGCAAAAGAGAAGAATTTGAAGGCAACTAATGCCTTATGGTTGCATGAAGGTACAAGTCTTTGAGTAGCCTAAGCCTAGTCATGGCATGAAGAGACCTTGTGAGAAGGTATGAGCATGGTGGCTTGGTGAGATGAGTAACACAAACATGAGTGGTTGTATGAGGTTGCTTGAGCATGCGAGGCATTGGAGCACTCATGAAAGTCTCAGGGTAAGTCTACAGGGGTAGGACTTTTAGATCAAGTTTGCACCTAGACCACTTCTAGACCATGCTTGGCCTAATGAAGTATTGTGATCTGTTGTCAAGGCATGTGAAGGATGTATGGCAGTGCTTGAGCATGAGAGAGGTTGCTTGAGTATGTGAGTGCATGGAAAGAGGCATGAAGGTCAATTTTAAGGCCTAATGTGGTTTGCTGGTCAAGGTCTAAAGAGCAAAGAGAGAGAGTGTGTGGCCTAATGAAGGGTCATGATCAGATTTTAAGGTGTTTGAGCTCATGCAAGCATTGACAAAGGTGAGTCAAGTTGTTTTAGACATGTGCATGAAGTTTGAGGTCCTAGTTTGAAGGACAAGACATGAAAAGTGGTTTTTAGGTCTCTCGAGTGCATAAAATGAAGGGTTCTCAACTCGAGAAGGATTTTCTTGTGCTCATTAGCTTGTTAAACCTTTGCATGGGAACCTAAGCAGTTCATGGTAGATGGGGAACGGTCCTAGCCCAAAATTCTAAGCATTAGTTTTGGGATTGAAGGGCTATGCTTTATGAATGATTGTTAAGAATGGAAACAGGTTTAAACTCTCATAGAACCCTAATAAGGACCCGATGTTGAAGATGTTGATCAAAAGTGCCCAGAATGGTTTGGTATGCTCAGGGAAGCTATTGGAGCTTGTAATGGACTCTCTCAGGTACCTAGTAATGGTGGAATTTGTTGAGATGGTGTTTCAAAACTGTTATTACTTTCATTATTTAGAGGTGGGATGACATTAAATTATTCGTTAATTTTTTCATTATATGTTTCTATGAACTAATACTTACATGATCCTTTCCTTATAGATTCTAGTTTAATTTGTTTTTTTGTTCTATTTTAGTTTAGACTTAATAGTTTACTTTTTCTTAATTAGTTTGTTATCTTTAGTTTACTAGTTGATGTTTGTTTATTTCTCTTGATTGTTGAGTTCTACTTGGTTACCTATTTTATTGAGGATACTTTCAAATCAACCCTTTAATTATTAATATTTAAGGAACATTAAAATTAACCAACCCCCAATCCTGATTGTCATTATGAAATGGCTATCAACATAAATCCCAGATCTATGCATTCTTTGTAGGAAATCATATGAGGTTAGAGGGTGGACTAACTTTTTGATATTTAATATGATGCCCTCCAAAAGTTCATAGAAAGGACAACTTCTAAAGAAGAAAAAGCAGGGAATCTTGGTGGTCAGTTGATATACGATGGAGAAAGTGAGACAATGTGAGCCCATTCAATATTTTTAATAAGTTTTCAAGATTTTATTCTACTTTAAGGTGGTATTGGTTAGAGAGAGGAGAGAGAAAATGTTGAGTTACAGGGTTGTTTTTGAAGTTACTGTACAAGTCAAAAGTTGCATTGGACATAGTAAGCAAATGGATGGAGGAAGAAGGTAGAGACTCATGTCTCATGTTCATGAAGGTTTCTGGATAGGTCTTATTCCTAACATGTGCTAAACCGGTCATTCAAGTTAGCTAGTCGCTAACAGGGCTAATGGTGCAAACAGTGAAAAACCTAGTGAGCAGTAAGAAGATGAATTGGAATGTGTTATCATGATGGAATGATGAAATCAAGTGCATAGAGATGTTGTTCAGGGCTTATAAGACATGTTCATGTGTGGTAGATGTTTCGGAGGTCAGTGAAAATGTGGTGAAAAAATTGCTTACAAATTGACCTATCTGGTTCATATAAGATAGTGAGATATAAGGTCATGAAATTGGTCTGCACGACCAATATTTGCCATTTTACTATATGATCTTTCTATTTGAGAATGGTCTAATGATCTCATAATATCATCTCTACATGCATCAAAAGTCATTGAAAATGTTTACACAGGTGTTGGAGTTCAAAGTCACCAAGACTTGTTTTTGAGGAAAATTGGTAGTTCTGAGTGAGTGAGTTGCAGAGGTGTTTTTGTGGCTCTATACGTTGAGTTGAAGTGTCTAAAGCATATGGTGATATTATTGAGGTCATATAGGTTTTATATAAATGATTTATTGTCATGGTTGTGTAGTTAAATGATGTGTTATCTTTAGTTTTTCAAGACAGATGTTTTTGTGTGTACAAAGGCCTAATGTGAACAATGCTAATGAAGTGTTTCAAGTGGTGGTTGGACCTAAAAGGCGTCATGGTGCTCAGAGGATGTTGGTTAAGGCCTATTTGGAAAGGTTGTGCTGTGTATAGAGGTGTAGAGTGTTCCAAGGGGTCATAAGGTAACATTTCCTAAAGTAGGCTTGATGAAATTAGGTCTCCATAAGACCTAAAAAAGGATTTGGTCTATTTGAGTAATGGTTGACCTAATGTAATGATTGATTCTCACTTGTAATATGTCTTAAGGCCTATTGTGTGGCCAATCTAAGTGAGCAAGTGTGTGCGGCCGACCAAGAGGTTTATGAGCAAGAGGCTTGTATAAGTACGAGGCTTTTTAGGCCTAATCGGCTTGTTAGTTAATTATATAGAAGAGCGAATGAGATAGAAGATCTTTGAGTGGAAGGTCTTATAGACCATCAAAAGAGAGTAGAGGGATTGTAATGAATACCTAACAGGAGGTCTGAGTATGAAGATCAAGGTTATATGACCTAAATAGTCTTTAAGAGACCTAGTTGAACGAAGAGGCCTAGAAAGTAGTTTGAGAGGGATAAGAGTGTGAAGCGCTGAAGAGGTGGTCATCATTTGTTGTGTGAGCAACGTGGTGTTCTGAAGGTGATCAAAGCAGTTAGGTTGCTGGGTTGGCACTGAGTCATCTAGCGGGTTGGCGTCTCCTTGCAAGTGGGTGCTTGCTAAAGCCTAGTCAAGTGGGTGCTTGGCTAGTTGGGGTTGGTCTCCATGTGGAGTTGGTGCTTCACTAAATTTGGTTTTTGCTTTATAGGACTGTAGTCCATTTGCAGATATTAGTGGGTTTTCTTCTCCTTAGGGTTTTCCACATATGTGATGTGTTCTTGTATTTCATAGTCATAAATATGTTTGCTTGTGCTTAGATTGATCTATATGTTTGTATGAATGGCTCATGAATGTTAAGTGGAATTGAATGAATATTTTAATGATTGATTCACCCCCCTCGCCCCTGCGCCCCGCCCGCCCTCAGTCATTGTGCTTCCAACAAAACCTTTTTATAGAAAGATTATTTTGAAATATGAAGATTTAGGGAGTTTTCAAACTTTCAAAGTATTCGTGTTGACTCATAGTGCAATGGATAGAGCTTCAAGCATCTGGATTCAAAACTTAACAGGCAAGCTTCTTCTATGAGTTGCCAAAATTTTGGATTGATTATACCTTTAGTATGAGAGATTTCAAGCTCTCCCTAAAAGCAGTTCAACTTCCAAAACAAGCGCAAGCATTCCCAAGAATGACAGATATCACAAAGCAGTTGAGGCCTTTTAACAAAAGTCAACGAGCTCATATTATTTCTTGTTCAAATTCAGTTAGGGTTTATGTGATTGAGAATAAACTAAGTATATCCTCAGTTTGCCTTAGTTTATTTTGGCTTAGACATTTTCAAAGCTCATGGCTATTTTAGTCCAATTTTAGATCAAAGTTTTCTAGTGGGGCTCTTAGACAGTCCAATATTATGCAAGATCAACGACATGAGTTGTCTTAAGGTTGAGTAGAGATCTCAAGCTGTTCAAACTTTGAAGATTCGATGACGGGAGCTATTTTGAGTAAAGGCAATGATGCTAGCAAGGAAAAACCACCCATGCCATCCGATCAAGGCTCCCAATGTTAATATTTAGTCATTGAAGCTTAAGCTTAAAAGCTACACAAGATGGGATCCTTAGAGCATTGAAAAGTAGAGAGGACACATGGCAAACATAGGCGGATCAAAGTTCCCAATGCTGATCTCATGTCGTTAGATCATCTTTGTGGCGCTACTCTCTAGTGGTGTGATTTATAAAGCTTAAACATTATATAATCCTCTACTGCATCTTTCTAGTGGGGATCTCACATCGTCCAATCTGTGCAAGATCGACGATGTGAGCTGGTTTTGAGTTGAGTACAAATCTAACAATCTAATTTGAGAAAGATTGACAACGTGAGCCATTTTGAAGAAAGGCGATGATGCGAATATAAAAAAACATCTCATGTCATCATATCAAGCCTTCCAATGGATATCTTAGGGTATTCGATTAGGTATAAAGGAGCACGAAGAAAATGCAGGGAAAATTTAAAGAGCTGTTTATAAATTCAAATCTTACTGAAATTTGTGATCCTATTCAAGATGGAGTATAGTGTCAAGATCTTTCAAGTGCAAATTGATTTTATTTGATGGAGGCAATATTTGCCCTGCAATAATTTAATGAAGTTGCTTGAAGCTACATCCATAAGGAGACATTCAAATGCTCTTTCGATAGAATTCAAAGCGCTTTAAGCCAAGAGTACCTCTATGAAAACAGTCACTGTTCAGTTGAAGGAAAGGACTATCAGCCATTTTTTTGGAAAGCGAGCTTGAAATGAAGAGGCAAAGCTCATGAAGGCAGCATGGGCCATAAACCAGTGGGTATGCTGGACAATCTAATCAATCCATACTGGGTTAGTTGAGCTACTAGTACAAAGGGTTGTAACTTGAGAAATGTTGACTATTGAGCCAAGCTATAGAAGGAGATGTGCAAGCAAGGATTTTCATCTATTCTTGTACTCATCAGTTGCAGAACTTTATTGCCTCTTCCTGCTATACTCTTCTATATATTGTATCATGCTTCCCCAAAAAAAGTTTGGTTCTATGGACTTTAGCCCAAGCCCTTATTGTGTGTAGCATATGGCTCCTACTATCCATTGTGTAAGAATATCCAGAGTCCTCTTAGTGAAGTGTAATGCATTTGTGCATACTTTTTGCAAGTAATAAAAACTATTGTGGTTGTTATTTGTTTGTCCTTTGGTTGTGTTGCAACCTCATGTGTACATTTGGTTTGCATCTTGCCCCTTGCGTTTATTTTCTTTGTGTGTGTTCATTTTCCTTTTTGCATGAAATTGCTCTGTGTTTATATAGGTAGAGTATCAACCCATTTGATATTCTGGTGTATCACAACTTTTACTTTTGAAGAGAAAATAGATTTGATAAACTAAAATGAGAAAAACAATTCTAACATAATCTTTAAGCTAACAAAATAAGAGAAATGGAATACACACAAGATGGAGTATAGTGTCAAGATCTTTCGAGTGCAAATTGATTTTATTTGGAGGCAATATTTGCCTTGCAATAATTTAATGAATTTGCTTGAAGCTACATCCATAAGGAGACATTCAAATGCTCTACCGATAGAATTCGAAGCACTTTAAGCCAAGAGTACCTCTATGAAAACAGTCACTGTTCAGTTGAAGGAAAGGACTATCAGCGATTTTTTTGGAAAGCGAGCTTGAAATGAAGAGGCAAAGCTCATGAAAGCAGCATGGGCCATAAACCAGTGGGTATGGTGGACAATCTAATCAATCCATACTGGGTTAGTTGAGCTACTAGTATGAAGGGTTGTAACTTGAGAAATGTTGACTATTGAGCCAAGCTATAGAAGGAGATGTGCAAGCAAGGATTTTCATCTATTCTTGTACTTATCAGTTGCAGAACTTTATTGCCTCTTCCTGCCATACTCTTCTATATATTGTATCGTGCTTCATTTGAACCCCAAAAAATTTTGGTTCTATGGACTTTAGCCCAAGCCCTTATTGTGTGTAGTATATGGCTCCTACTATCCATTGTGTAAGAATATCTAGAGTCCTCTTAGTGAAGTGTAATGCATTTGTGCATACTTTTTGCAAGTAATAAAAATTATTGTGGTTGTTATTTGTTTGTCCTTTGGTTGTGCTGCAACCTTATGTTTACATTTGGTTTGCATCTTGCCCCTTGCGTTTATTTTCTTTGTGTGTGTTCATTTTCCTTTTTGCATGAGAGTGCTCTGTGTTATTTGTTTGTCCTTTGGTTGTGCTGCAACCTTATGTTTACATTTGGTTTGCATCTTGCCCCTTGCGTTTATTTTCTCTGTGTGTGTTCATTTTCCTTTTTGCATGAGATTGCTATGTGTTTATATAGGTAGAGTATCAACCCATTTCTTATTCTGGTGTATCACAACTTTTACTTTTGAAGAGAAAATAGATTTGATAAACTAAAATGAGAAAAACAATTCTAACAAAATCTTTAAGCTAACAAAATAAGAGAAATGGAATACTCACAAGATTTCACCTAGCACCTAGAAAAACCCTTTCGGGTAATAAACCCAACACAATAACTCCTTTATTGTATTAATTCAACCATGTACAATACAATAATGCACTATCAAGCTCTTTTCCCCTATGATACCATGAGTGCCAAAACTATGGGTACCAAAACCATGGGCTCTACAGTCTAGTAGAGTGTAAAACATGGAAAATACACAACACATTTCCAACTATCACCCACTTGTTGAATACTTTCCATAGGGGGTCACAACCATACCTTCAACAGCTAAGGGCAGCGATGCCCATTGATTTTCTGCACCAAGAAAATTTCTCAGTACTCATAGCCTTTATCAGCAAATCAACAACGTTCTCAACTATGTCCACCACCTTGAATCGGCCTTGGCTTCAGGAACAACAATGATGTTACATGCATTGTTTACTGTACTCGTATCAAGCTTGAATGGGGTACTTGCGTGTGTGCCCCTTGCCAACACCATGTTTCCATGCACCCTCTTGCACCCATCTCTGTTGAATGAGACTTGGACACCAACAACATTCGTCTTGTTCACAAAGATTCGATTCCTTGCAAGGCACAAGAATGTGCACAACACTAGGGAGAGTCTTGATCCTCCCATCTCTGAACTTTAGCTTCACTTTTCCTCTATCCACGATCATGTAGGTCAAGTTCTACCCTAGAAAGACATCATCATCATATTCTTCATATTTGCAGAACCACTCCCTCGTACGAGTCATATGATAGGAAGCACTTGAATCAATCAACTGTGCATCATTACTTGCATGTGAACTCGAGGCTACGAGATATACATCTCCATCTCCATCACTAGAGACCTTTTCACATGAGGTTTGCGCAACTTCCGATGGTTTTGCCTTTTCCACCTTTCTCGCTTTACAGTCCTTGAAATGCCTTGACTTGTCGCAGTTCTAGCACTTCTTCAATGATCTATCCAAAGTCTTAGATCTACCTCTAGACTTTGAGCATTCATCCCTAGTCTTTTCGTTGCCTCTTTCTTGCGAGTGACTTTGTCCTTTGTTTGATAGCTTTTCCCAGATTTGTGCATCATCTCTTCTGATAACATAATTGTGACCACATCTTCCAGTTTAGCTTTGATGTAGTACTAGTGACATCCATCACTAGATTGTCCTGTGAGTTTGGCAAAGAGCACAACAATGTGATACACCTTTCTTCATCACCCATTTTGACATCCACGGATGATAAATGACTTAACACAGTGTTGAAGGTGTTTAGGGCCTCGGCAACTGAGTCACCATCATTCATTTACAATGAATATAACTTCTTTCACAGGAACAGTTTGTTTACCAATGAATTGCCCTGTTTACCAATGAATTGCCCTGGTGCAACGTTCCCATCTTATCCCAAAGAAGCTTCACAGTCTTTTTTGTCAAAACATACAATAGCACTGCATTTGACAAATATAATCTGATAGATTTTCTAGCTTTTCTATCAACCTTTTCCCATTTTTTTAGTTTCATTCCTGTGGGTGGTGTGTTTGCTATGACAACCCATTGATCTCTATCTACCAAGAGATCTTCCATCTTGAGTTTTCATTACTCAAAATGTTGACCATTGAAATTTTTTAATCTCTATCCTTCTGCTTCCTGACATTCTCTTTTACTCGAAAAAATGATCCCATGTAGAACTTCCACTTAAACAATATTTTATCACAAGTTACAGTAACCGTAACTCTTTACACAAAGCTAAGTCTTAGCCATGATTCGAAATGAAGAGAAAATAGATTTGATAAACTAAAATGAGAGAAACAATAGTAACAAAATATTTAAGCTAACAAAATAAGAGAAATGGAACACAATATTTCATCTTGGAAAAAAGCTTTTCGGGTAAAAAATCAGCACAATAACTACTATTGTATTAAGTCAACCGTTTACGATACAATAATGCACTATCAATTTCTTATTTTCCTCTAAAAATCAAACCATGTGTACCAAAACCATTGTTTTCGACACCAGGGTACCAAAACCATGGTTTCCAAAACCATGGGCTCTACAGTCTAGTAGAGTGTAAAACATGGAAACAATACAACACATTTCCAACAACTTTTATGTATCTCTCTAACTTCTTTCTCCTCCAAGTCTTCCTTGTATGTATTTAGCTTAGGTACATTAACATTAGAATAGGAGTCAAAACCAATCGACTTTGGATGCTTTTTTGCAAGATTAGCCCTACACTGACAAGAGTTCCCATGTCGTGACTATTGTGTGGGTGCAAACATTTGTTGATATGTGAAGTCAACATTTGAACAAGCAGGGGACGACCAAACTGGCAGGTTGGACGACTAACCCGAGCGTGGATTTCTAGGTAGTGATTCGCATGCATCGGGTGTGGCCGAAGGCCTAAACGCCAGGGGAGTTAGTACACGCGTTTTGTACTACACGCGGATTTGTACTACACACGGATTGTAGGACATGTGGGTTTGTACTAACGTGGTTTTGTACTATGTTTATTTCCTATATAAGGAACCCATGAATTGTAAATTAATGATTGAGTACTCATTGTACTCATTTTTGAGCTTGTGCGTGGCGACTGCCATTATTGTAATTGCAGATTAATTCCTGGATAATAAAATTCTGAAGACCTTTTCCCGTGGTTTTTTACTTGGTGATTTGCCAAGTTTTTCCATGTAATATCTGTGTGTCATGAATCTATTTTCATTTTACTGTGATTATTTCTCTTTGCATGCTGTTATTTTCCTACACCAATTGGACACAATGGACCTTTAAAACGATGTAATAGCTTCTTGTGAATGTGTTAGGGTGCTTGTGTATATGTACATGTAGACTTCTCAAATTCAAATTAGGAACTTATTAGCATGGAAGTTGACATTGTGGAAGTGGGAAAGCCGACAATCTAGGCACAAGTAAACATGTTGAAATGGAACAAATGACCCACAACTGACATGACCACTATCAGACTGCCCGACAGTGGTAAGATTACTATCGGACTGTCCCGATAATGGTCAAGGTACCAAACTTGGGAAACAAAGATCAACAAGTTTGCAGGTGTATTTTTGAGTATCTCGAGGCAAATAAATGACAGATCTGAAGATGTTAAGTGAAATGGTGATGAGGAAAGGCTATGCAAGGCTCAACACAAAGGAAAAATGCGCCAATAAGAGCCCAATTTGAACCAATGATCCATATGTATGATAACACAATAATAACATTGCAATTACAAAGCCTGTAGCAAAATTAGGTGTCTACACTTTACTAATATACGATGAACTCAAATTACTATAAAATTTCTCAACAAAATAAGAGTAATTGAGTTATGTTTTTTTCCAACAATTAAATTGAAATTCTGTGAAAACAAAGTTCTCAGCTCGCCTTTCAATTTGTTTTTCTTCTACTTCTGCATTTAATTCTGTTTTTGTGCTTTTGGAAAGTAATGATCTTATACGTACTGATGTTTTGGTAATTAGCAGATTATTTTAACAGCCATTCTTTTTAATTTTTGTTCATTCCATTTGTTTGCTAGGGACTACACAAATCCAAATTTACCTGTTGCCCCTTCTGCTATAGATGGAACTGGGCAGGTGAGCGTATAGCGTTATCTTATACATGCAGTCAGAGAAGCATACCGTGATATCTTTTTGTGGATAAAAGTATTGCATCGATGCGTTTTAACTTTTCTGATGGATTTGTACTATGCAGTTTGGCATAGGTCCTGATGGACAAAGAAGAGAGCCGGAAAGTAATGTACTTCTTGCTGCCTTTGAAAACATGCAATATGCAGTGAACGTTGACGTTTTGCATATGGTATATGTAAAACCTATTAATTGAATGTTGATGTTTTGCACATGGTATATTTCCCTTGACAAGTATACAAAGCATTGGCTCTGTTTATAATTATTGATCCAATAATGTGGGAAACAGGTATTTTCTGCATTCGGTACTGTTCAGAAAATTGCCATGTTTGAGAAGAATGTAGGAACTCAAGCTTTGATACAGTATGCAGGTATTGTAATAAATTATTCCTTTGACCATTATGTTGCTAACGTTTTAGGTTTAGTTGTAATGGATTTGGTACACTATTGTTTCTTATAAGCATAGTTGATTTAGGACATGGTACTATACCCCAAGCTAGCTTTTTTGGTCGTTCACTTGTTTTGGGGTTATCAAGAAACAAATAATATTTCCTCGTAATGTTAAGTTTTAGAATAAATAGAAGTCTTTTCCAGTACTGCTTAAGGTAGGAATTATAGTAACTAATTATATTAATTGTGACTTTTATTTTTGACACAACTAAATTGTAGGCAAGCAACTATTGGAATATTTTCCAATCAGTTGACAAATTACACGCTACACAATTCTTTGAACTATTAAATACTAATTCTGATTATCTAAACGTAGGGTATCTACCAAAATTCGATTAGAACACAAAGCAAATAGAATAGTGGGGGAAAAGAAAATCCATCAATTTATTTAATTTTATAGATATCTAGGGTAATTGGTAACGCCTTTGATGAAGCGGAGCCAAGACCTCGGTCTGAAATTGGGTGCCACCACTATTCCTTATCCAGCTGTGTAAATGCAAGGGTAACCAGTCCCCTGGGGTCTGGGGGATTAGAACCTGGGTGGGATCTGGCGAAGCATTCAGGCCCCGCTGTCAGGCTGTAACCTTGCCCCCAAATCCATCAATGTTTTGACAAGGATGTATTTTTATTGTTTTTTTTTTGTCTATTGAAGTTTCTTATGGATGTCTACTAAGTTTCCAACCTGCTATGGACTCTAGTCATCTGTCATCACTAGTAAACACATTCCCATTTCTGATACTTGGAGTTGGCTGTCATGAAGCTTGAGCTAATTGGACAATTTTGAAAAAGGGGATGCAACAAGGTATTCAACAAGCAGTTTTCCATTAGCTGGGCCTTTTATCATGGGGTCTTCCATCTAGTTTTATGCATTCTACTAGGTTTTGACTTGAGCTTGCCCACCTGAATGACGTGTGAAACAAAGTGGTGCAAGTCATGGGTAACTTTGGTGGAATCGATAGCCTTAGAATTCACATCTAAGCTGAAGCATGTATGTGCTAATTTTTATTTTTAATCCTTTTGGTGGAATCAATAAGAACAAAGTGGTGTAAGTCGTGGGTAACTTTGGTTGAATTGATAGCCTTAGAACTGACATCTAAGCTGAAGCATCTCTGTGTTAATTTTTATTTTAACTTTTTTTTGGTGGTATTAATACACGAAGAATAAAAAGGGAGAAGAGAATAATAGAGAGAAGGAAAGAAAGAAGAGAACGATAGAGGAATATGGGGAAACATAAAACTGACTGCAACCCATACACAGACCATCCCAAAACCCAAACAAACAGAGGCAATTAACCCAAACCCTTGCTCGATTTGATTGTCATACAGATGGAAGAGAGAATTTCCTTGCTTCTTTCTTTTCTGGACCTTGGTCCACCCTTGATCAGAGAACTCCTAAAGTGGACTCCTCCAAAGGAAGCCACAACGGATTCACAAAATCCAAGGGACGAAATTCCATTCCTACAACTGACAGCTTCATTGAGGACTTAACAACAAATGCCAGAGGCAGAGAGGAAACCAAAGTCTACACACGAGAATCCTAATCTCGTTCCCCTCAAAACCACACCAACATCTGAATGCACCTTAGGATCTGCCACCACATGTAGGGGCTCCAAAGTGGTACAAAAGAGACCTTCTCACGAACATCGCTACCCACTTTAGTGCCCAATGCTTGAAATACTGGTTCTGCTAGATGGTGGTGGGCCTTGGACCTGCACCCCACCACGTAGTCTGAGCTTCTCCACCTTTTAATTGTTTGCCCCCAAAACATTTAAGAAAACCATAAGGCTTCTATGGCTTCCTAGTAGGGCAGGCTGCAACCAGATGTCCATGAGAAAGCCAAGAGCTGCATCTAAAGGCTACCCTCTCGTAGTCTAATTTCTGCTTACAAATTTTGCCCTCCACATTGAGCCAGACCTCATCTGGCAAACTGCTTGCAAAATCAATTTCAACAGAGTCATGCAAAAGTTGTAATTTGCTGGATAGATGGTTTGTGGGAGCAGAAATGGAATTTTCCCACGGCATTTTCAATGGCCTTAAAGCTGGAAGAACCCTGAAATTGCAAAGGAAGGTTCAGAAGCCTCACCCACACCAGAGCAAAAGAAATAGAATCCGAAGAGGGGTCAAGGGAGGAGAACCATGGCTTTAAACACAAACTAGTCCCATCCCAAACCAAGGGCCCTGACTGGAGGATGAGGTCTCAATCTTCAGTAGTTACATTCAACAATAAAGAAACCCCATGCACATCGGTAGGATGTAGATCTCTTTAGACAGAAGGGTTTTCCAAAAAGATGGAACCCACATGTGGAAACGAGAAAGTTTGGGCCAAAGGCCACTAAACCCGCAAATAAGACCATGGGTCTTGTAAAAAGCCAACTGTTCAGCAGTCTGTTGACCAAACTAAAGAATAGGCATATTATCTGCCTTACCCACAACAAAACGGGCATTAGTCTTATTCTGGAAGGCATCACTCACAGAGGACTAAGTAGGCTGCTTGAGGGCATCTTTGAAAGACGACTGGTTGCCGTCACCGGGAGACAGAAACAACAGAAGCAAGAGGGCTGCAAACCTTGAGTAGATTCGAAGGGCACAGTGCAGAAGGAAGCAGGGGAGAAGCAGCCATAGAGGACTTGGGAATCTTTGGAGGTTGCTGAACAGCCAGTGACACACAAGCAGGTGGAAAGGAGTCACAAGAACCAACCGGCTGGGGAGAGACAAGGCTGCTGTGCTAGCAGCAGGCTTCTTTGCAGACCCAGAAGTCAGGAGTGAGCAAACATTGTCAGCCAGGGGAATATGATCAACTGCAGAGCCTGCTGCTGCAGCAGATGGGAGGAGCACAGCAGGACATTTCGTTAAATCCTCCTCCCGGATGTTGTTTTTTCATATACCTTTATCTTTTTTATGTCTGTGCTATGTTATGCATCTCCTTGCAGTGTTTTTCTTGAAGCATCCAACGGGAAAGGAAAAGATATAGTTTGCTGAACATTAGTTGAAAAACAGGCACCGGATCATTTAGTTGGTTTTTATGTTAATTTGGAAAATTTCGGCCATTGGATCATTTTACTTGGCCTTTGTTAATTGGGGAAAATTTATCTGATTGCATGTTTCGTTTGTTTGTGGATTGAATGCTTCTAAAAGTTCTTATGATCTAATTATAAAACATATTTTTACTTGTTGGTTGCTGAATTGTTTTCCGTTTGTAAATCTTTTAAGAACTCTTCCCTGGTAGTGTTCTGATTTCAAGCAAGCATATGTAACCAGATTATTGAATGAAGTTTGCTAAACAGTGCAAATATCTTTAGGAGTTGTGATTATTCTTTACGTTCCATTTTTAAAGCAGATATATGTCATTCGCTTGTTTTCTCTTGTGGATGCAATGTTAAAATCCATGGTAGCAACGGACCGAGTGTTCCAAGTTTTAAAGAAGGGCTTGGCCTTTGTTAATTGGGGAAAATTTATCTGATTGCATGTTTCGTTTGTTTGTGGATTGAATGCTTCTAAAAGTTCTTATGATCTAATTATAAAACATATTTTTACTTGTTGGTTGCTGAATTGTTTTCCGTTTGTAAATCTTTTAAGAACTCTTCTCTGGTAGTGTTCTGATTTCAAGCAAGCATATGTAACCAGATTATTGAATGAAATTTGCTAAACAGTGCAAATATCTTTAGGAGTTGTGATTATTCTTTACGTTCCATTTTTAAAGCAGATATATGTCATTCGCTTGTTTTCTCTTGTGGATGCAATGTTAAAATCCATGGTAGCAACGGACCGAGTGTTCCAAGTTTTAAAGAAGGGCGCTTTTTGCTCTGATTGAGAGTTGTTATATGATAGCGTTAGTCTTTATGTGGAGTCCAATTATTTTCGGTCCAGGTCTGAGCAGCTTTAGAATAATTGGACTTTTTGCATGTCAGATGTGCCAACTGCAGTGGTTGCAAAAGATGCATTAGAAGGACATTGTATATACAATGGAGGCTACTGCAAATTGCACCTCTCTTATTCTCGTCACAGAGACCTCAATGTGAAGGTAACAAGCTTATCACGATGGAATTTCATGTATTGTACTTTTGTTATGAACTGTACGTTGATCTTTGTGTTCAAACAAAGCTGTTTAAAACTTTTGGTTTAATTTTATCAGTGCCTTGTGATCTTCTATACAGGTTAATAATGATCGTAGCAGAGACTACACACTTCCAAATGTTGGCATTCTACAAAACCCACCTTCAGTTATTGGTCAGCAACCTTTTACTCTTCCTGCTGGTGTTGTTGGACAGGCATCATCTGCAATGTCTGTATATCCAGGAAACCAGTTTGCATCTGGCATGCATCCACCTCCGCAAGCTGGTGTCTCTGGTCCTCGACCAATGCAAAATTGGGAGTTTGATCAGTTGCATCCTGTATCACAAATGACAGGGTCACCCTTTCCGGGACCCATGCCAAATCAAATATATATGTCTTCTCCTGCAGCACCTGCTCCGGCTTTAGATTCAACTCCGGGATATTTGGGACAGGTTTCCTTGTCTGTGCCATCCTATTCTACTCCATTTTTCCCTGGCCCTCCCATTTAAAGAATCCACTACCCTCGTGAAAACCATGAGAGTTTCGGCATGCCACTGCAGGCTCATGTTGCGACTGCATTCTCGATGCCTCGGGACAGGTCAGTCAGTATATTTAAACACATTTGGAGGGGGAGTGCCATAAGATGGGCCTTCTGCATATCATAACTAATTGCACGTGTAGCATTCTTCTGCAACCTTTCAGCAGCCTCAACATTCTGTTATTTTTCTTACATATCTGTGGTATTTTTAATTTGTATCTTCATGTGAAAGGACTACATTATCTACATTATCTTTGCCAATGAGGACAGTGATATCATTTGAATGGCAACAATTCTTCATTATGTAAATGTATCTTTTAATGGTTCAGTTGTAATTTGAAGCAGAAAGGTTGTTTATGTTCATTTTGCAGTTTGTTGATATATATAATGCCATTATTTATTGTGGTCTTAACCTGCCTCTGGAAACACAAAAAAAGTTTTGTAATGTAATAAGCCAAACCAAGCTTTGTAATTTCTTTAGTGTCGTGTTCGAAAAATAAACATATAAATGATGCCGTGCATGGTAAGAACTAAGTATAGTTGTTACACAGGAGAACATATTAAGATTAATGACATTCCAAAGCAGAGAAGCCATTTCTAATTTTTTTGTAAATGCGCTTAATTTTTTTTAAATATTCAAGTTTCAAAAATAAATTTCAAATGATCTCTTTGATACCGAATATATTGTACATCTCCTAGGGCATGTGGAAAACATTTCAAGATACATGACATTGCAAAACATATCAGCCATTGGTTTCATCAATGTAGGTTATTTGGTTTGCTGGATCTTTATTTTCATCAACGCACTTTATTTGGTTTGCTGGTGTTCTTAAAATAAACCCGAATTCCATATAGTATCAGAGGATTGCATCGTAGGGTCAAAAACCTTTAGAACTCTTATCGCTTTTCAAAATATAGGCTTTGTGATGATATGGCAAGTGTGTTTTGCTATATTTTACGGAAACCTGTAAATGAAGCTTCCACCGCAGGTTGTATCCAAGCCAACTATATTTTACGGAAAGCTATCAGTTAGGTAAATACTAAAGGAGCGTACCTTCCCTCCCTTTGGATCAGCGAACTTTTTTAGCTTTCACGCCCTTGCAATGGCCTTGCACCATGTGCTTTCTGCTGGAGGATTAAGCCTTAGTGTCTGTTGCATGGCTATTTAATTTTGAAGGTCATTCAACTGTAGCAGCCTTGTCTCTTTCTACATTGTTATTTGCAATTGCTCTGCAATAATGGCCAACCGAGTAGTATAGAACGAATACAATTACTGTAGAATTCTGAAGAACAAAACCCTGAAAGATGTAAATACCCACATTTCTTAACGCAAATGGAAATTTCCACAAATAGCTATAAAGGCACATGATCCACTCAGAAAATATTAAAGAAACTACTTTTTCACACTACGGGAAGAGATTAAGCGTGTAGAGAGAGCTTTCGTGGACCCCCCATTTCGCTGATTTGATTGTGGGGAGTTGATTGCTGCGCCAAAATGGTTCTATGGAGTGGCAATCGAGCTTGATGTTTACTAATGCCAAGGGGAGGACTTATGGTCATGGGCTGTATCTTAAGTGATTTGCTTTGCCTTTAACTCTTTGATATGAACATCTAGCTCTGTCTACTCTCACCTATTGCTCTAGATTATCCTTTTAGTTGCCATTCTTTTCTATATTTGCCATTAATGCTAAGTTCGTATATCTATTTTTAATAAGCAAAACACGTGGAGATTGAGTGCTGTCCGCCTTCCAATCACGACAATATCTGTTATTTAGATCATTGGTTTTTTTATCATAGTGGATCCAAACAACGCTGTTGTGATTCTTCAGAGGGAGGACTTGAGTGATATGTGTTATTGTCTGGATTGGTGTTAAGTGGATTCAATGTTATGACGAGTCCAGTCTAGGCTAAAACTTGTACTTTGTTGAAGCATATTATGATTTTGAAGCCTTCTAATATGTATATCGTGCCTAAGATTTTTTCAGCCCCTTAGACACTATTTTTGCGACCTTGACGGTTAAGGTTAGAACTCGAACGATGCTAAGAACCCTCTGCATGTGTTGTGCTCTGAGTGTCACCAACTCAAGAGCATATGAATAATTTAAAGTTATGTAAGTAATTTTAAAATGATATTTTAAGTGTCTTCAATTTGAAATCGTATTTTATGATTTTGTAGAAACTTGAATACTATTGAGGTTTCATATGTTTTTTGGTTAAGTGTAGTCTTGTTAGTTGTCACAAATCCACCCATGCTAAAAACATGGTAGGCATACCACTGACATACCAGCAATTTCAAAGCCACCCATTTTATAGAGTATTGGGCTAAACAAACCTTGGCACTCAGTCATATTAGGAACAACATAAAGTTATTTAAAATTATCTTCAAGTATGTTAAAATAAATCATTGTAGATTTTCAAATGCGTAAAATCTTCGAACAAATTCCACTGACTTAACCTTCACCAATTAAAATCTACTTGAGAAATAGCATTTGTTAACTTGGGGACATCCATATGCATGTCCAACAGGGCATGGCTGCACATTTTTATTAATATATATTAATACTAGTAAATAAACCACTATATTATCATATAAAAGTTGACCCTCACGGGAGGTTTTTAAATATCGGCAATACCCACATTTAAAGAAGCTAAGTAATGTTAATTTGAGTCATGACATAATGTTTATTCTGTACTTTCATGTGCATCGAACTCTGTTATTGGGTATCCCAAAGTTGGTCTAAAATTATGTAGTTATTTAAACAAATACAGTTTGAAAAAAAACATGTCATGTCAATTGAGCACCTTCAAAAGCTAAGACTATTGATTGGACAATGCAAAGAAATGATGGAATGCGTAATCGAATTCTTTTAAATTTGGTTATAAAGGAAGAGGTATCTACATTTCTTCAATTAAATGAAGTGAAGCCCATGGCTTTAAACAAATGATTAACAAGATGTTAACTATAGTCGATATCTTTTGTGTTGCCAATTTCATTTCTTTAGTGCACTCTCGCTTCCCAAAGTAACACCATCCACTCTCTCTTTACTTCCTTTATTACACATTCTTGGGTTATGCACATCCTCTACTTTGCACAATTTTTCTCCTCGTGCATCAAACCTACAAAACCAAAATATTTCCCCAAATGTTCCCTTACACTTGCCTAGTTACTTGTTTTCAAAATTATTCCCTGCTACTAGACATACTTCAACATCTTTTGAGCCTTCTTGAGCTGTTTTTCCCAATTTATGGATCTATCCACAACTAATTTTATTCTTGATGTAGGAGAATCGGCTAAGAAGGTATATGTTTGTACATATTGGTCTTTAAGGGGTCTGGTGAGTCATATGTGGTCAATAAGAAGCTTATTCATACTTCATTGTATATTGAAACAATCATGATTAAATGATGGAACTTCATTTAAGTCTATTAGGAGGTTTCAAGATAGTAGGTTGTTTAATTTTGCTCTCTAGAGCCTTATATTTGGTCTCGTTCCAAAATGAGAGATTTAATTTTTTTTTTGAATTTGTAAATGAGAGTTGGGCAGGCTTTTTGGCATGTTAAGAAGGGCTTGATCCTTTTCCAAGAGGTCATTTAGACTTTAGGGGATGTTCAATGTCCTTGTACTTTAGTCAAATTATCTATGTTAAAACTTGATCAAGATGAACTCTTGAATCAAGCAACCTAATAAGATACATATGTTGAAGACAACTTTGGGACAACTTGCATAAGACAAGAGTAACATAAGATAGAGAAAAAGGAGGTTTAAAATGCAAAATTACATGGAGATAAGAAGGAAAAAGGTAAAGGCTTCAAGAATCTTTGCAAATAAAATGGAGAAGCTTCGATGGATGGAGAGAGCTTAGAGAAGACATGGTATAATATAGAATTATGTAAGATTGTAGGGTAGTGGCATAATGAATAAGTAGTGATTGTTTCAATGAATATCATGAGTTTATTGTTATATCATGGTTCTAAAGATGAGTGTTCTTGTTGTTCTTGAGTTTTATTCTACATACCTTCGTAGTTCTTGAGTTTATAAGGTTGGCACATGGGTTTATTTGTATACTTTTAGAGCGTTTCAAGATAAGAGAGTGATTGAATGAGCAAGAGAGGTGCACTAAGACTCAGTGGAATTCCAAAAATAATTCAAATAGGTAAGAGAAATTGAATTCTCATTTTGTTTCTCCTTGTTGTTTATAGACAATCTCAGAACATAGTCTGCAGTTAGAAAAGTCAAAAGTAAAAGGTCATTTTCTGTCATTTTGGGATTGTTCAAGCTTGACGAGTATTTAGTGGGGAAGGTTATATATGTGGAGACTTCATTCCAGTCAAGAAGAATCTAAAACAATTGATAAGATTTGAATTCTCCATTCTTATTGCTCTCAACATGCATGCATACCCTAAAACTTAGTCCAGGGTTTTAACACACAAATGGTTTCATAACTTAAAATCTAACCATGCAAACCTTGTGAAACTTCGTATAAAGTTTGAAAGGAGTGTTTATGACGTAATGAAAGAGATTTTAGGCGTTTTTAAGGTGTATAGAGGAAATTATGTCAAAAATACAATCTGCAGTTCTATAAGAGAGGTCTAACCTAAGGTTTTAGACCACTAAAAGTTGCTTATTTCAAAAACAAATGAATAAAACAAGTTGAAATTTTGTAGAATGATGCTTGAGACAATTTAAGAGGCATTGAAGGTGATTTCAAGGCTTAGAGACAACTACATGAAAATATATAGGTAAAACTCAGACTTGCAGTCATAAAGATAAGTCCAAAACCCTATTTGGGAAGAGTAAAAAGGGCATAACTTTAAAAAGAATGCTCATAATTCTTTGAAATTTTATCGTTACATGATTGATAAAGTACTTTAAAGGATTCAAGTGGTTTCAAAACTTGAAAAACTTACTACAAGAAGATATTCATGATTGTGTTTTTTGTAGGGCAAAGGAAATGAGGTCTAAAACTTTGTTTTCTATATTTTGTTCAAGGTTTGAGTATAGTAAATGACCAAGACTTGTGTATCAGGTCAAATAAGGTGGAACTTGATATAAGGATCCTATTGAAGTCACTGGGTAAAGAGGAAATCTCCATTGTCAAAATGATAGACCAAATTAAGAACCATTAGGTCTAAGTGAAAATTCTGATTTCTGCAAGTTGACGATTCATTAAGTATAATGAATGATAAAGGCCTTTGTATTAAGTTGTATAACACCTAAATGGACACTATAATCCCATTGAATGTGTGAAGATTCTAAGTCTAAATGATATGTCTATCTAAGCACGTGACAAAGCTAATCAAGGTCTAGGAAAACAAGGTTCTAAAGACTATATTTTGACTTCTTATTAAGGATTCATATAGAGGTCTATTAGAAAGTTTGATCTAGAGTTAGAAGGCAATAATAAGAATGTAAGAACTTTGTTAATATGGTATATAGTATGAGTTAACATACACAAGAAAGGAAGATAGACCTTTACAAATAAGGTCTAGTAAACTATTTTGCATCATGAGGAGAGATCAAATTTAAGGAAGACATTAGATTAGCCTAGATGGGAATGTGAGAACCCTTATAAAGATGATGTTTCAATTTGAAGTCTTTCATTGAGTGTGAATTCATCCTTTTTAAGACATGAACAAAATCAAGAGAGTAAAGAGCCCTTGCTATATTAGATTTGGCCATAGTGATAAGAGTGTAAAAGTTTACGGTTTACACCAATTCCTTTCATTTTCGATTTATTTTCCATCCCCCACATTTATTACATGCTACTTCTCACTTATGCAACATCTTATCATGTCATACATTCCCAATTCCATCGATATGATTGACAATTTTCTAAATTCCATTCCTTTTCCGTTTTGTATGTTGGTACTTCACTACATTATACATATGAGACCTTGTCTACCTTATTACACACTTGGAAAAACAACCCCTCCCAAAGATACCTAGATGTTTGGCATAAGAATCTTGAGAGATTCCTTGCTTGACTCACCTGCCCAAATTTACAAGATTCCATGTGCTTATTAACTCAAAGCAAAGAAACACATTGAATACAACAAACTAGAAAGCAAGAAATATTTTTGCATTACAAAGTTCTCTTGGCAATAATGCCTTATTTATGGCTTCCCTCTATGCATCATCTGGAAAATAGTTGGAGCAAATTCCCAACAATCCTCCTTTGGAGTAGCCGTCTGGGGTGCCATATATCTTTTCCTTCTCTTTTGTGCTAATCAGGGTGACTTTGCGAGGGGACCTCTTGTCAATTTGTATTTTTTATCATTACACTTCCATCTTCCTATTGAGGTTTCCTTCTTAACCTCTTTTGTGGACCAAATGTTCTTGTTTTGCATTCTGCTTTATGCACTTTTACTTGATACCTTGTTCGTTTGCACATCATTCTTCTTGTGCAGGTCCTCTCTATATTTTTACTCCACCTCACGTACATTAAACTTTGGCTTCAATGCGCATTATTTCACAATTGGTTTCAGTGCACCATTCTTCATTTTCTTTTTATTTTGCGCATCAACTTTACCTTGACCACCTTTCGCATTTGTGGTTTTTTGACAACTTCCTTTCTTTCCTGAGGTTTCTCAACCGAGTGATTAGTTTCGCATGAAGCCCATCTCTTATCCATATTTGGTCCCTTCCTTTTTTCATTCTACACCTTGCAGCGTCTTATCAATTCACTAGTCAATGAAGATGAACCGTCACTGTCCACTTTTGCATATTTTTGTTGTATGATCTTAAATGTGCCCCTAACCTAATGGGCACATGCTTGGCTAAAAGTATCATCTCTCTCTTTTTCACTTGTCCAACTTAAAGCTTCGTTCTCTCATAGACTCCCCATCTACCTCCTTTGTGTAATAACATTGAAGATATTATTCTCTTCTTCATCTAAGCACTAATTCCACATAGTCCTTGCCATGTCACTTATCTAGGGGAATTACAACCTTTTATACCCCATTCTCAAAGCTTATATAACGTTGCGTGAAGAACTTACCAACTTGGTTGTTATAGCACCATGACCTTCCAACAATGCAGGATATTGATTTTGGTCCGAGCTAACACAAAAAAAAAACTTGATTAATTTTATTCATGAAGCTTTGAGTATGTATAGGATTTGAACTCTTGCAATTATGGAGTCAAGCTTTATTACACTCTTTCCTAAAAACACTCAACTAATCCCTATTTATGTGAGTTGTTTCAAGAACCCACACAACTTACACACACGTTAACATAATGAATCATAATAATAATAATACTATGACATACTAATATTCCCAACATCCTCCCTGTCCCCCACCCCCTTATTACAAACATAGGGAAAGGAAAGGAACTCCACACATGAATAGACATGTACCATGACACATCTTCTGATGGAAAGGGAACACATCAACTAATCCATTAACAAACATGGACACAAACATTTGTTCATCTTTCATATTTGTGTCTACATGCACATTTGTTCTACAAACACATTAAATATGTACTCTATTATTCGTGATGACCCACATATGTAAACATGGACACACACATATGTTCACACTTTGATTTCTAGTGAGAGCACATCATCATTAGCACACCACATATATGAAAACATGAATATGCATATTTGTCTACAATTTATTCTTAGTCATGAGAACACATCATCATTGAGTACATAGACACACAAACAAAATATAAAGATCGAGTATTGGGACCTCACTATCTTCAGTGAATGTTGGGCTTAACGCTAAACTGTGATTCACAGTGTCCGTTCATAAATATTGCCACTTGATCACAAACAATGTAAATGGCAGCCATTGCCATTGGACACTTTTTTTGACATTGGTTAGTTTGGCACATATTTGCATTTTTTATAACTAGAGTACATTATCATTGATGATGATTAACAACTCTTCATATCTTTAGTTTTTTGGGCTTATTTGATTTTATCACTATTGTGATATGTAGCCTTTGAGTTAGCGACGGACTCGAGATTGTTAGTGGGCCTCCTTCCTCTGTTTCCTTTGACCTCTTTCATGAATTAATTCAACTGCATATCGTATTTATGATAAATTGCCCCACAAAATGAACACACATTCTCTAAAACATTAAAACTACTTAATAAACATCCTTTGCAAAGATAAAATTTAATTTTTAATCTTTAATATTAATAACATACAACTAATTTATTCATACATTGTGCTATAAACACTCTACCTATAAACAATAGGCTATGAATTTAGTACAAAACATGAAATAAACAAGCCTTTGACAAAGGCTCTCTAAACCATCAACTAAACCACATTAGCTATATTGTAATTCATCTAATATTATCAAACGATAAACAAACTCTAAACTGATAAATCTATCACTTGATGTTGCAACATAAAACTATAAAAATAAATTAATCGTGCTTATAACAACTTAAACAATTTAAAACCAAAAAAAACAATAAACAAAACCAAAAAAAACTATAAACTTTACATGACTGAACATTCTGACACTAATACACAACTAGGGTGGCAGAATACATGCAAGAGAAAATGCACGAGGGCGAAAGTTTGCATAAATGAGGACTCCAAGTAACATATTGATGTTTAAAACATAGTAAATGACGCCCACAGTTGGATGGAAGATCCTGCAGAAAAAATATTTAATGGCAATGCGCTGCACTAACGATGCACGGTGGAGGATCGAATATTGAGGTTTACGCTGTACCTATTTTTATCGCTGTGCTCAATGTTATAGGTAGCGCTTCTCATTCATGCTGATAGGCTGCAATCAGGTCTGGATTGTGCTATTTTCTTCTTCTAGTTGCTTTCCTGGCTAAAAAATAAATTTCAACACTATTGGCCGTATGCAAGAATAAAATGATAGCAACCACGGTTTGGGTTGCACTTCAGTTAATCACGCCTTCTTTGAAATGCCTATTTTCTGCTGCAAATAGATTTCAATTTTCAAACCTTACATCAAAAGCATTTCTGGGTTTTGTTCTTCTAAGTTTTAGATTTCCAAAACATTTTAAATAATCAAATTTCGTTGATAATTAAAAAATATATCGCTATTTGAATAATGTTGTTTAAAACTAATTTTCTAAAATAACTGCTCTTTTATTTCTCCTTGAACGTCTTTTGGCACTTTATCAAACCAAAAACCTCACTCTATAAGATGTAATCTAAAGATAAACTAAATGTTATCAGTAACCTTCAGAAAACTAACTTTTTTTTAAAGCTGTCTATTGTCAATCTACTCTTCCATCTATCCTTCGCATACCCTTACACTGATAACAAATATTGATTTTGGTTTACGGCGACACAAAAGATCTTGATTAATTTTATTTATGAAGCTTTGAGTACATATAGGCTTGGAGCTCCTACAATCATGGAGTCAAGCCTTATCACATTTTTCCTTAAAAACATTAACTTATATATGTGTGAGAGAGAGTTGTTTCAAAAATTCGTCCAATTTACACACACATTAATATATTTAATCATATTATGACGTACTAACTATTCATAACATAAGATAGTTTTCTTGCTTGACGATCTTTATCACTTCAAATTTTACTAAAAAATATATCTTCAAAGTTTTCAAATCCGTGTGACGTAAGACCTCTATTGGCCTTGAATTTGTTTTGTTCTTCATGGACAACATATTTCTCGAAAGCTCTAATAATAACTTCCCCATCTATTTCCATGCCTCTTTTGTCAATATGTTCACTTACATGCCCATATTAATCAATTTACTATTCATTTCCTAATCATTGATCTTGGTGTCAATGATTAAATCTTGTTCATATAGGCTTAGAGCTCCTACAATCGTTGAGTCAAGCCCTATCATATTTTTTCTTAAAAACACTCAACTAATCCCTATCTATGTGAGTTGTTTCAAAACCCTGTACAACTCACACACACATTAATATATTTAATCATATTAATAATACTATGATGTACTAAATATTCATAACACAAGATAGTTTTCTTGTTTGATGGTTTTTATCACTTTAAAGTCTATTGAAAAATATACCCCCAAGGTTTCTAGATCTGCGTGTCACGAGACCTCTATTGGCCTTGAATTTGTTTTGTTCTTCATGAACAACATTTTACTCAAAGGTTGCAATGATAGCTTCCCCATTTGCTTTCATGCCTCTTTTGTCAATATGTTCACTACACGCCCGTATTAATCAATTTATTACTCATTTCCCAATCATTGATCTTGGCGTTGATTAAATCTTGCTCATACAATGTATTCTTTATCAATCACATTCCTCGTGGTCTTTCTTGAACCAATTTTGATCACCCCCACACTTTTTTGAAATCATGATTTCAACAAAGACATTACCCATTTTGTCTTTAATAATGAAAGGAGTTGTGTGATTTTTCCAACTCCAATGTGATGAGGAGTTATTTTAAGGATTTCCTTGATTTTCCCTGTCATCTCATGTGCAATTTACACTTCACCTTGCAAAATATTTATCATTTCTTATGCTTCCATCAAGATGCCTTTTTTGGATCCATGTTAGGGTAGACATTCTTCTCAACATCCGATCTACGTTGCACATTCTCTTTCTAAAGTAGTGGGTTGGGCATGTGGGGCATAAGTTATGATAACCATGGAGGAAATAATCCAAAAGCATGGATGCCAAAGAAACTCTTCAGAATGGACTCACTCCAACATGCATGAAACACTCTGTAAAATAATGAAAAGAGACAACATAATATGTATTGCTGAGAAAAAAATTATAAGCTAGATTACACCATAACTTCATGCATTGCATTATGTATTTTTTATCTATTCATCCATGATATATCAATATAGAAAGAGAGGAGGGGTATATATAGCTTGAGTAAGACCAAGCTTCTATTTTCTTATTGGCCATATAATAGGTACATGTGATTAGCCCATATAGGGGTGGCATTGATTAATGGTGATGGTATTAAATGTTGGTAGTATTAAATATTCACTTATCCTATTCTAAACCTAGATAAGTGTGACAAAGCACATATCTTTTATTCTTCATTTCAAGTTTGATGTGGATGGTTTAATATGTTAATATATATATATTTTCATTATTAAATCTTTCGCTTTTTGCATGTTAGGATTTTTGCTTATGATGTCGGATTAAGAAACATGATAGGTTTATGTTGACTATTCTTATGTGTAAGGTAAAAGATTGTACTATCTCAGTGTATTGTCCCTTTTTGTTTATGTATTTAGATTAATTTCTTTTGCTCTTTTTTCAATCGAAAAATTGAAAAACATTAAGATAAGAGAGCTCACTTGATATAGAGGTTGTCTTAGTTTAAAACTACTAAGACTTCTCATTATGACACTTAGATTATATGTGCATTATTATTTATTCAACATGCAAACAATTTATAAGTGTCAACAATTACTTAAGGAATGTAATTATTAATTCATTTAATTATATTGATATAACGATTAGTTTACAACATACTAATTAATTATTTAAATTAAATAAATTAATCAATGCTCTTTTTAAGGTAGTCACATGAATCTCATGTAGGTAAAGAGTTTATAACTACAAAATATGGGAAAATGAAGTTTTATATATATATATATATATATATATATATATATATATATATATATAAAGGTATAATGTAATAGATAAAAATAATATGTATATGTATATGTATGTGTATATAAGACATTTTAAGTCATTTAAAAATGACCTTTATGAGTAGTCATTATACTAATGATATTCTTCCTTGTGCATGATAGTAATAATCATAAGCACTTTAAAACATTTGTTAGTAAGGTTTTTCTAATTACATTGATAGGCGTTATACAATGACAATACTGAGGTGAAGTGTAATATGGTGAGTTGTTCACTCTTATGTTTGAAAATATTTTTTTGAGTACAACACATTATTGTAGTTAGATAGATTCCATTGTCACTAATCAATGTGAACTTGGATGAGAAAGTAATAAAGTTATTAATCAATATGGTATGTGAAAAATATAAAATTAAAACTTCAAAATTGTTATCTCTGGATGCATTTTAGATAAATATTTTTAAAAATTTTATACTGGTTGATATTTATGAAAGCTCTCTTTATACAAGAAAAGGATTTATTTCAATTTATTCAATTATTAGTTCAAGAAAGTTTATCCCTTTTTTAAATCAGTTATTATTGTTTATTATTTTGGTCAATTAGAGTACTCCATTTTCTCTGCTTGAAAATAAGTGGAGCTTTTGGATAAGCAAGGTGAATGTTTTTTAAACATTCCAATATAATATTATTATTTGTTATGCGTTGATTGGCGAAGACATTGCAGTACTTTACTTCATGCCGTGTATAGCTGCATTCAAAATATTTACTATTGAATAAAGTACTGAAATAAATATGCAGCTATAACATTGCATTGATTTATAAAGAGGTTATAGGTACTAATTTATGGAGTGATGGAGCTGGGGATGCAGTTGGAGACTCTGGCATTAGTATTGAGTTTGATGAAGTTAGTGATGCAGTTGGAGACCGCGACATTGTTACTGGATTTTATCAGGGATTTATAGCATAGTGAAAATATTAAGTATGGGTATTCCTCTTTTCTAGATCTGGGGTTTTGAAAAAGTTTTTTTCACAAATTTTATGGATTTTACAATTTATTAAGTAAACTTTATTTGTTTCAAGCAATTGTATGGTTCTAATTTCTTGTGTGTTCAATGGCCACGGTGGCTCCCTCTACATTGATCAATGTCAATGACAAGAAAGTCACTATGGATTTTACAATTTATTTAGTAAACCCTATTTGTTTCAAGCAATTGTATGGTTCTAATTTCTTGTGTGTTCAATGGCCACGGTCTCCCTCTACATTGATCAATGTCAATGACAAGAAAGTCACTGTGAAAATGCCTGTTTTCTTCATGGATTTGTAGTGCAGTGAAATTATCAAATACGGGTATTCCTTCTCTTTTCTGAATATTAGGTTTTGAAAAAAAAAATTTACAAATTTTTGGATTTTGTAGTTTTTTTAATAAACCAAATTTTCTTATTGTACTAATTTACTATGTATTTTGGCCGTGGTCATTATTACTGCTCTAAAGATTTTACGAATTTATATTTCAAAAACTGTAACTGATCATAATATTGGTAATTTCAAGATCAATTTTCGACTTCTAGAAGAATAGAAAGCATTTAATTAATTCGATGTGCTTGGTATAGAACATTTTCATTACATTTTATTCTTTCCTGAAAGCCAGTTTTGTTAGTTCTGTGTTGTAGAAGAGGTTTTCATCAAATGAATTTTCAAAATATTTGATCTGCTGTCCAGTTATTTTAGAGAAATAATTGGTAGAAAGTCAAATTAGAAGCAGAGTCAATTAGAAATCTGAATTGTCATTTTCTGTTGGTCGAGTTGTTTTATACAAGATTTGTGTTTTGTATTTTTATTTTTTTTGCTGTATATAACGTGGCCACCTTGATTTTACTGCGGTCTTAATTGAAATTTGAAGCACTTAATTTTCCTGTTTATGTTCATGCTTTAATAATTTTTCTTGTGGAAATCATAATGTATTTAAATTGACACGTCTTTAAAATTTCTAAAATAGTGTGTCCAATGTTCTCTTCTTGGCCCATAACATGTATTGTCTTGGCATAACCACATCTGAGTGGTTTTCAGCACAGAGTGAGTGGTACATTATTAAAAACCTTTTTTTTTCCAACTCAAAAGTAGGGAATCTAATTTTAGTGGTTTGATGTTACTTATTTCCATCACTTGTTGAAGCCTGAGCAAAGATTTGAACTCTCTTGTCTCGATATAACCACAAATGTCAATAGGAATTTTGAGGACATAAATGTTTTTAAAAGCATTTTTATGGTAATTATTAATGAAAAGGGAATTTTGGTCTATGTGTTGGGTATTTTTAGCATGCATTTTATGATTATGTTAAGGGTATGTTCTTGATTCTGCACTCATTGATGGACATTTTTAAATTTTAATTTAAATAAAGAGATAGACAAGTTTATACATTCTATGCACAATAGAGTAGGTTTACAAATATTATGTAATTGATAGAATGGGTTCTAATAGATTGAAATGTAGCTTGCTTATGGTTTTTTTTTTAGTTATTTGCCTTAAGTTGTTTTGTTTAAAGTTTAATTTTGAATAAAATAAATTAAATCAAAATTTTGTGCTTTGCAATTTATATATATATCAATAATAAATGTAAAATGTGTTCAGTTTTTTAATTCTTTATTGATATGTTGATTTATATGTGCCCTAGCATAGTTGAGTTTAATTATCATTCGCTCTATTATGTAGAGCACGTACCTTTACTTAAACTTGTACATTTTTTGTCTGAAGTTATTCAAAGTCAAACATGCACGTTCCGTGCTAGCTCATCGAATTCTATGTACTGACCACTGTGCACTCTTCACTATGCCCTACACATTTCACAGTTCTGCACCACAATTCTTATTCTCGCGTGCCTAATAGTTCCATGCCAAGACCTGCACCTGCTTGTTGACTACTATGCACTACATTCCCTGTACATCCCACACTTCCATTCCAAGTCCTAAATCTGCTCGCCGACTTCTATGCCCATCATAGTTCCTAGCCTTGCCTGCCTCACACTTGTGGACTCACTAACCCTATGCTCTTTGCACACCTTATAGTCCCGTGTGCCTAGCTAGCATCCACTCATGGACCAATGGCTTTTTGGGCCCCATAACACATCCATGTGTTGACCTACCTCGGCCACATGCTCCAAGTAGTCCACCTACCATTGCCACCAAAAGAAGATTTTGGATTCAAATTCAAACAATTGACAGCCTGGACATTAACTGTTCTAACCATTGCCAACTACCATGCCTGACAAGATCAATGCACTGCATATATCTTCCTTGGTAACTAAACAACAATTATGACTGCTCTTGTATTCTACACTATAAATATGTAACATACGCATCTGGTTCAAGGATGCTTAATCAAGGCTTGAAGCCAGACCTATGCCATTACACACAATTATAACATCATTAGCTTGCTCTACACATCTACTTGATATACATGCACTATTGACATTGTACTTTGTATCCTTTTCCCTACCATTTACTAATGAATAGAAGTTGTATTTCTTGCAAGTAAAGACTTCCGCTCCATAGAATGTGTTTTTTTTGTTTTGTCTGAATATTACACTTTGCATTCGTTCTACATAGCCATAGCTTGGTTGTCCCCCATTCACCTCAGTGTTGGGCCCTGTGGTGTGGATCATATGTTTGTCTCTAATCTCTTGAGAATGAATTTGATGACACAAAGCAAGATATGAGCTAGTCTTTTGATGTGTTGTTGCAATGGTCTCATTTCAATTGATAGAAGCAATTTATTCATGAGAAAAATTGTGGCTAGCTTTGAAATCCACATTGACTAGTTGACATAGAAAGTGGACACTAAATTGCATTGATAAACACATGGGATTAAATTACAAGTAATGTAATTAAATAGTTGAAAACAAGACATTCAATGCCCTGTTCATATAAGTACTTTATCTCATTTGCAAATAACTCTATACTCTAGCAAATTTGTTGGTTATTTCTTGCTTCTAGCATGATAGATTGTTGAACATTTGTTTCTTTTTTTTGTAGATTATTTCTTGTATGCTTTTCAGAGGCTTTTACTATTATCTGTCGTTGTTTTTTGTGGGATCAGGGTTCATTTTTTTGAGGTAAGGCTTATAAGAGCTTATAAATTGTGTCTCATTACTTCATTTTGTATTTGGTTAGCTGGGCTAAATATAAGGTCTTGAAGCAAGCAATTTTCATGGGCAGTTGTAGTAGCCTTTGATAATCTTGCTAAACAAAAGGCCCTAAAAAAACATGGATCAACTTTGGACAAGGGTAATTGCAAATGATCCCCAAAAAAAACTCTAAAATTACAAAAAAGAATAAAATAAATAAACAAAGGGTTGTTGACATATGAAGTGATTCATAGATTTCATGCACATGTGACTTGTTATAACCTCTTTATAAATGGTGCCACGTCCCTACATGAAGTATGAATATAATAGTATTATTTAGGATTGAAATAAAGCAAGTCTAGACATATGTCTAGGCTGCATTCAAACATGTTTTGACGAGTTTCCTCAAAGCTACGTTAGTTAATTCATTAACAACATTTTAATGTCAATAGTTGAGTATGTAAAAGAATAAAGTATTGTTACTAAGTATTTTACTTGCAAATTCATTTCAAAGTGACCTTCATTTGTTTCTTTTAAAATTCAATCACATTGGATGAGACTAATGGGTTAAGTAGTGGTAAAATATCACAATGTTGAAGGCATTCACAAAAAGGCCATAGCAAACTCGATTGTCATATGTAGATTTGCAAATTATATGGCTAGATTGTTATTTGTGAGACAACTTACATTCTCTTAGTAGTTGAGGCTTTTGCAACAATAGAAGTGTCGGCATAGTTGTGTGGGAGGGTCTTGTGGTTATGTCTAGAACCTCTTGTTTTCACAGTATCAAAATTGGTGTCAAATACAACTTCTAATTTAATTTTTTTCTATAAACCACTCTTCACTCCATAGACTTATGACATCAATTATAATGTTACAAAATGTATGAATTGATATCTATTGCATTTGGATGCAATACATAATATTTTAATGAACCCATATGTGAATCCTAAGATACTCCATTACTATTCAAATCTAAAAGACTGAACAAATAATTTTTTAAGGGAATATATACAAAGCCCTACAAAATGTATATATTGTTATTTTTGAGACAATTAGTATTTTCTTAGTAGTTGGGGCTTTTGTATCACTATAAGTGTTGGCATAATTATGTGGAGGTTTTTTGGGTTATGTCTAGAGACTTTTCTTTTAACAACACCAGAATTAGTGCCAATACAACTTTCAAGTTATTTTTTCAGTAAACTATTCTTTGCTCCACATACTTATGGCACAAATGTTAGTGTTACAAAATACTTGGACTGGTATCCATTGCATTTGGCTGAAATATAAAATATTTTAAGATATTCATATGTAAAGCCTAACATACTCCATTATTATTCAAATCTTGAACACGCAACAAATAGTTTTCAAGTTATTTTTTCAGTAAACTATTCTTTGCTCCACATACTTATGGCACAAATGCTAGTGTTACAAAATACTTGGACTGGTATCCATTGCATTTGGCTGAAATATAAAATATTTTAAGATATTCATATGTAAAGCCTAACATACTCCATTACTATTCAAATCTTGAACACGCAACAAATAGTTTTCAAATGATTACATCACCAACCCAACAAAATGCATCATGTGATTAGCCTTGCTTTCTACAAGCAGATGAGATCTCCCTTCACTCCATAAATTAGTGGCTATAACCTCTTTATAAATTAATTCCATGTTCTCACTACATATTTATTTTAGAACATTTTCCAAGATAAAAAATTGCTGCATTCAATAGTTAATAATTTAAATGTAGTGATCCACCGTGTCAAGTAAATTGCTACATTAAATCTTGCTTTGAACCATGTTAGGCTGCTAATACCATAAAAATATCTCCACTAGTCAGTGCATAACAAATAATAATATTATATTTGAATGCTTAAAAAAACTTTCACCTCCAAATATGAAAAATAGAGTACTCTAATTGGCTAAAAGAGAAGACCATAATAACCAATTAAAGCTAAATGAAGTCAATAGTGTATTCATTCCATAGATTGACTTATTCATGTGCAAGCAAAAATACGGTGCAAACTTACTTATTAATTCAAAAGCTTTACATAAATATGGACTTGTATTTTTTTGGTCCTTTGTAATTATATTTGTCCACCATTGATCCATGCATTTTATTATTGTCTAGGTTAATTTTTTGGTCTTACATGTTTACTTATTGTGTTTATATCATCAACTTTCATTTGTCAAGTAAGAGATTTAAGTACTTGGAATTTATTTGTCATAATATTTTTCTCATGTAATTGTATATGTTCAATACCAATCTATGTATTTTTCTTGTGCAGATTGTTTCCGGTGCACTCAACTTCATTTCAATCATATTAAGAAACGTAGTTTGACAAGTAAAAAATGTGGTTTCACTATATTTTGAATGTTCTTTCTTGCTTTGTTACAAATAATACTACAAAAATGCAAGTTAACAAGCATTGATATCTTTTGATTAAAAAAATTACTTGACACTTTTGTTTTCATGTCTCTTTTGCAAATCCATCTTACAATGTTTGTAAATACAACACTACTCCTCACTTCTCTTGCAAGGACTTGGTGTTATGTGTATTTGTTATTATAAACTTTTAAATATTTTGAAAAGCTCAAATTTATTGTTTAAAATTTGCACAATTAATTGAATTAACTTGCATTTTCTGGGTCGATGCTTGGTTCAATAATAAGACCAATAAATTATTATATTGAGATTATAAGTGCCTGTGACATCCTAAAAAGGTTGAACAAATACAATCAAGAATATATATATATATATATATATATATATATATATATAATTTCATATTTTTTATTGACTTTATGCTTTTGAAATATCCCTTGGTGAGAATTTTGTGGAGCCATTTGTAGCCAATTGATCCTTTAAAAAACAAAACTTAAAGCCTAAACTTATTTTTTAGGATTTTGATTAAAAATTAATCTCAAAGAAAAAATTTCTCACATTAAATCCCATTTGAGTGGTCTCAATGCAACAATAAATTTAAGGAGAGAGTAAAAAATATAATCTTTATTTTAAAAATAGGAGCAACAATTGGTTAGGCGATTTTTTTGGGAATTGAGAATTTAGAACAATTATGGAGAATATTTTGACACTCAAAACTTATTTTATAATTAATAAAAATTATTTTATAAATATATTTCAATTGCTTCGATTTTTTTTTGAATTTTAATATTATCACATTTTAGTTTCTACAAAACCATTTCACTATACATCTACTCTAAAAAAATCTTAATTTAATACCCATTAAATTTATTTTACAATATAATATGAATTCACGACCTAGCCTCTCATCTTAAATATAAGATCCCATATCTTGAATTTCAATCAATTAATTTGTATATATAAATTCATATTAAAACATCAAATTAAAATGGTTCACAAAATGCTTATAAATTATAAATATCTGTGTAGTGGATATTATTATGATCGACAAAGAAAGTTCAACACTTTTTCAACTTAACTTTGTATTTGAAACTGATCCAGAACTCAGAAGTTTTGGTTGACGAATATTTCAATAGCACAGAAATAACACTAACAATGAATTCTCTGAGAAGAGACGTCGTATTACTTAACAATCGCAATACAAATATAGGCTTTTATCTCTGAAAAGAGATGTTTTGTTGAATCAAATAAATTGCAGATACAAAACATACGCTTACCTCTGAGAAGAGATGCCTCCTCTTTTCGGGTTATAATGCATTTATACATATTTTGAAAACATTGGGGGATTAAGTGGCTCGAGGAATTAACAGGTGACGATTTAACATTGAGTGGCTCGAGAGAAATAACTATCACCGACAAATTGACATCCCTGAATTAAAACAATACAGTGCTCGAGGACATAATGGCTCTAGGAAATAACTGTCACTGACAATGTGACTTCCAAGAATGAAAACAATACAAAATTTGAGGAATTAACTGTCACCCGACAATTCGGCGTCCAAGATTTAAAACAATACAAAGCTACGCGCAGCCCTACCCGGTCTACCAGCTGCCTGCTCTAGGTCTTACAACAACTGCTTCGGTAGCCGCGGTCCATTGTACCGCCGCATCTTGGCGCTCGTTATACCACCCGAATTGTCGCCCGAATCATTCCTCCCTCCTTGAAAAGCAACGGTCCCCATTGCGTCACTGTTCCCCATCAGGTGTGGTAGTTGTGTCTTGATTTGATTGCCGATGCACACTTGGAAGGGACTGTGGTTTATGGAATTGTGCAGGGCCCGATTGTTCACCATTTCTATTTGACCATCAGTCTGTGGATGGAAGGTCGTGAACTTCTTCAGCGCGGTATCTATTTGCTTTTGTTGTTGTGTTGTCAGGGCTGTAACATCGGCCCTTTTGGATTCCTATGGCTTGACCACCATGAAAACAAATTTCTTAGCGCTAAGCAGAGAGACAGATGTGGAAGGTGGTACTTCTGGTACCCTGTAGCACCGTGTTCCAAGAGTGAGAGTGATTTGTCTAGTTCTTGATTCGTATATACCATGTCGATCATACATGAATGGCTGATCAAAGAGTACATCACAAACATCTAGATTGACCACATCACATAAGACCTCATCTTGGAAAGGTTGTATTGCATATGAGAGAAGACATTGGTGGGTGACACAGAGGTTTCTCCCTGGACTCAACCATCCAATACTGTATGGTTTTGGGTGAGGCTTCATGGACAGATTTAGGCTTTTCACAACATTAGTAGAGATTAAATTCTTTTGACTTCTGCTATCAAGAATGAAATGCAGAGGCTTACCTTTCACCCATAACTTAGAGTGAAACAACCTTTCCTTGTCATCTAGCATCTCGTCGTGTGACTGTGATGAAGCTACAATGGCTTCAGGATCAGCATCTATAATTTCTTCTTCAACCTCTTCGACTGCAGGGTCTGTATGAGGTAGAGCAATAGATGTTGAGGATGGTGACTCAGAAAGCAGCAATTTGATAGCTCGACATTCTTCTTTGGAGTGAGTTCCAGATTTGTGATAACCACGCCACTTCCCAGTCTTTCCTTCCTTTTGCTTCCAATTTTGGCCTCGTGTTTGACCTTCTTTATCACTTTTCCATTTTGAAGATTGATTCTTTATAGCCATTCTTCCATGCTTCTGCTCAATCTTTATTGTGAACTTGTATGCCTCACCGATGGTTTCCAACTTGAAGAGCTCCATTTCTCCACGTATGTACCATTGTAATTCGCCACGATATTTGAGAACCTTGTGTTTCTCACTTTCTTGGATGCCCAGTCTCGTAGATAGAGAATGAAAAATGTCAGTGTAATCTTGGACAAATTGTTCCTTACCTTGGCGAAGTTGCTGCCACTGTCTTCTTTTACTGCTTCCATAAAATCATCCCAGGTAGGTTCCACCCCAAGGCCAATGATATCCGTACTGAACCTCTTTTTGTACACTTCCCACCAGTTTTTCACGGGCAATGATGATTTCAAAAGAGCAAAAGTGATCTTTTCTCCATCGGTGAACTTATTTACAGAGAAGTAGGAAGACAGTTGATCCAACCAATTTTCCACTACATCAGCGTTGATTTTGCCTTCAAATGTGGGAATATCAAAATTTACTTGAACCTTGAAGGGTGTTGGGGCACTGAAAGGAAGTTCCCCCGATGAGGACTTAGGATGTGTGGCCACTGAGCCAGAGTTTCCCATTGGAAGTGTTTGAAGAATTTGAGCAAATTGTTGGAGCATCTGCGCTTGTTGCCGCTGGAGGGCTTCATTCACCATTTCCTTGAAAGGATTGGATGTCTCAGTGTCATCCGCCATTTGAAGTCGTTTGGGGCGCACAGGTGGAACGTTTGGAAGCTCTGTCGCTTCCCACCCAAGTTTCCTGTATCCTGACCTCGTCCTCGAGATCATACACTCTCAAGACCAACCGCTTTGATACCACTGATTCAGAACTCAGAAGTTCTGGTTGACGAATATTTCAATAGCACATAAATAACACAATAACAATGAATTCTCTGAGAAGAGACGTCATATTACTTAACAATCACAATAAAAATATAGGCTTATCTCTGAAAAGAGATGTTTTGTTGAATCAAATAAATTGCAGATACAAAACATACGCTTATCTCTGAGAAGAGATGTCTCCTTCCCTTTTCGGGTTATAATGCATTTATACATATTTTAAAAACATCGGGGGATTAAGTGGCTCGAGGAATTAATGGGTGCGATTTAAGACTGAGTGGCTCGAGAGAAATAACTGTCGCCGACAAATTGACATCCCTGAATTAAAACAATACAACGCTCGAGGACATAATGGCTCAAGGAAATAACTGTCACCGACAATGTGACTTCCAAGAATGAAAACAATACAAAATTCGAGGAATTAATGGTCACCCGACAATTCGACGTCCAAGATTTAAAACAATACAAAGCTACGTGCAGCCCTACCCGGTCTACCAGCCACCCGCTCCGGGGTCTTACAACAACTATTTCAGCAACCGTGGTCCATTGTACCGCCGCATCTTGGTGCTCGTTATACCACCCGAATTGTCGCCCGAATCAAAAACATTCATAATTTAATAAATACAAATTAAAATAGTTTATTGCATTTTTCTATTGATTAAAGTAGATTGATATGGGAAAAATAAATCTTTTTCAATTTAAAAAAATTGAAAAAAAGTTACATCATCTAATCATTTTTCTGTGCAACGATTTGAAATTGAAAAGGCATGGGAGAATGAATATTCCTCTCACACTTTTGTAGATGCTCTGGAGTTTTCAGGCTAGCTGGCGTGTAAGTAAATAAAGCCGTCATAAACACTATGTATATAAATGTAATCCCGGGAAATTACAGGGACAGACGTGGACGCAGTCTTCCTCCCTATACTGGTGGCGTTGGGCTTCAATTGGGGACGCATGCTATAAGACAAAATTTGTATATATTAATTTCTCTGTTTTAGTCCAGTCTAATTGGTCATACATTTATCAATCCAATCTCTACTTCTTTTTTCTGTGTCTCGGCGGTAGGCTCATCAAAAGCGATCTCCCTATTTATATATGATCGGCTTTCTCTTTAATCACCACCTGAGCACATGATCACGAAGATGCTAACAGTAACTTATCAGCAGCGAGGCGTCCCCTACGATATTAACTTCCTATCATATATGGAAAGAAAGGGAAAGCCATCCACTGCAAGTGCATGATTGTATTGCATCATCATCCCTGCCAACAGGCATGCCCACCATGTTTGAAATGTTGCAGCCACTCTTGATTTCTAGAAAACTTGCTCGTAACTCGCTGGCCTCTTTGCCATTACTTGGTAGCTTCTGCACCATAACATAAATTATTATAAACCAGTTAACAAAATCAATTTTAAATGTATAAAGCTTTATTGTTACAGAATTCCACCTAAGGGTCGCCATGGACAAGAACATCGATGTCAACATGAAGATCTTCTTGCTTTGCTATAACAGAATTCTGGGTGCAAAACCAAGCAGAGGCAATGACAGTGCCCTTGTGTATTTTTGCATTTGTCTTCCAGAACTGTGCCGCTCTCCATAGCTTCATTTATAGGATTCTTCGTTTCATCATACATTATCTAAAAAGAAACATAATTCAAAGGCATAGATATAACGAAAGTTGTTACACTGATTAAAAAAGAGCACATATATATATACGAAGAAAAAATAGATCTTGTGTAACATACTGAACTAATTACAATACTCTCACCTTCACATTTTCTCATTCTATTGTGAAGGACAAATTTTCTTTTTCCTCGACATAACTTTGAGAGAGAAATGCTTGTGCGTATCTCTCTTGAATTGAATAGTTGTGGCAAAAAGCAAACCAAATATTTGAAAAACGTGAAGCTTCTAAAAGAGCATAAAAGGCGTGTGGGAGCCTCCATCATCTGATACATAACATGTGAGCTTTTCTTCAAGGTGATCAAAAGCTAAAATGGACAACATTGTCTGTAATGGTGATGGGAGGTTCTTTAATGGCATAAACAATACATATGAATATTTGCGCCACCACTTACAAATGCCTAACATGCATAACAATAGTTGGCGTAAGATGGCTTTGTTCTATTTTCTCTTTGTACTCTTTACGACTAACAAATTTATAAAATAAAAAATAAATAAATAAACAAAAACCTAAATCCACTATTGAGAGGTTTCCCGACCTTCTCAAGCACTTTTCTGATTCCTTATCAATTTCCCGTGCTCATTATGTTCTTGGACATCTTTAGGACATAAACCCTGGGAAAAACCTGAAGTCAATGAGAATTGAATACGTGGACCCTGCCAGTCCCAACCCTTCTTGGACTTGGCAGGGCACACACAGTGTGGTGCTATTCACAATGTAATGAAATTACTTAGATATTTGCACATAATGATTTTATATTGTGCATAATAAGAAAATATGAGAGATTACACAGTGATAATTGACAATAGAACAAAATATTGGATAATATAG